>CM064491.1:34374654-34408148 GCA_032716605.1 Paralithodes platypus | reverse complement strand
TATATTCTGTCTTTTTGTGTGCGTAGCCTGCACGAGCATTGTTCCGCTGCCTGCCTTTTTGGGTTCCATTTCCGATACGAGCATCTTTATAGCATCTAACATTTAAAGAAGATTCCCTGTTAGTGTTGAAGGACTTTAGTGCACTTTCTTTTCATGCAGGAGTGCCTGACATTTATTGATTAAAGTAACGTAAGCTGTAACTTCTCTTACCACCTTACTTTGCATACCATAACCAAGCACCTTCGGTTATAGGTAGTAATAGGCTGTTTTCACATAACATTAAGCCTAGAGTAGACGCACATTTATTGAGAGTTTGATAGCCTATTATTGCATATAGAACTCTGTAGAGTATTCGTGTTCTTTGTTCACTGGGAATATACATCAGAGGTTGGATCTAGCGCTTTCCGTTGTAGCATTTATGCCATTACTAGTCCAATGAATAAGAGCCCTGATTTATATAAACCTCAGTCGCAACAATTGTGTTGAGTGTTGTGGGTAGGGTCCTGAGCCACAATATCATTAGCTTGCTATATGAGGTCTGACCGGTATGGACGCCACAATATTGGCATAGGGGTACACTGTACCGGCTATGGTACACCAGGTACTCGTTTTAACAATACTGGATTGTGTTGAGGGTTGTGGATAGGTCCTGGAGCCACACTATCATTAGCTTGCTAAATGAGGTCTGACCGGTATGGAGGTCACAGTACTGACATAGGGGTACACTGTACCGGCTATGGTACACCAGTTTACTCATTATGTTAATAGTGAATTATGTTGAGGGTTGTGGATAGGTCCTGGAGCCACAATATCATTAGCTTGCTATATGAGGTCTGACCGGTATGGAGGTCACAATATTGACATACGGGTACACTGTACCGGCTATGGTACACCAGGTACTCGTTATATTAATAGTGGATTGTGTTGAGGGTTGTGGATAGGGACTGGAGCCACAATATCATTAGCTTGCTATATGAGGTCTGACCGGTATGGAAGTAACAATATTGACATAGGGGTATACTGTACCGGCTATAGTGCACATGGTACTCGTTATATTAATAGTGGAATCTGTTGAGGGTTGTGGATGGGGTCTGGAGCCACAAAATCATTAGCTTGCTACATGAGGTCTGACCGGTATGGAGGTCACAATATTGACATAGGGGTACACTGTACCGGCTATGGTACACCAGGTACTCTATATATTAATAGTTGAGTGTGTGAGGGTTGTGGATAGGGACTGGAGCCACAATATCATTAGCTTGCTATACGAGGTCTCACCGGTATGAAGGTCACAATATTGACATAGGGGCACTCTGTACCGGCTATGGTACACCAGGTACTTGTTATATTAATAGTGGATTCTGTTGAGGGTTGGGGATAGGGTCTGGAGCCACGTACAATATCATTAGCTTGCTATATGAGGTCTGACCGGTATGGAGGTCACAATATTGACATAGGGGTAAACTGTACCGGCTATGCTACATCAAGTAGTCGTTATATTAATAGTGGATTGCGTTGAGGGTTGTGGATAGGGAGTGGAGCCACAATATCATTAGCTTGCTATGTGAGGTCTGACCGGTAAGGAGGTCACAATATTGACATAGGGGTACACTGTACCGGCTATGGTACACCAGGTACTCGTTATATTAATAGTGGATTATGTTGAGGGTTGGGGATAGGGTCTGGAGCCATAATATTCTTAGCTTGCTATATTAGGTCTGATCGGTATGGAGGTCACAATATTGACATAGGGGTACACTGTACCGGCTATGGTACACCAAGTGCATGTTATATTAATAGGGGATTGTGTTGAGGGTTGTGGATAGGGTCTGGAGCCACAATATCATTAGCTTGTTATATGAGGTCTGACCGGTATGTAGGTCACAATATTGACATAGGGGTACACTGTACCGGCTGTGGTGCACCAGGTACTCGTTATATTAATAGTGGATTATGTTGAGGGTTGTGGATTGGGCCTGGAGCCACAATATCATTAGCTTGTTATATGATAATGGTAAAAAATTTATTGAATTATGTCAGTGTCACGATTTGAATATTGTTAATGGGAGAATAGGTCTGGACAAATGTATCGGTGCAGCGACTTGTGAAGACACCAGGTTATTGAATACTTTATTTGTTTCCAAATATTGTTCATAACATTAGGAATTTTAATATAGATATATTTGACTCTTTGTTATCAGATAAACATAGGCCCTTACAAATGCACATCTGTATTAAGGATACACGTTCGAGGAGTTGTAATTAAGGAGATCGAGACGAATATAACACACAATTATGTAAAATATAAATGGAATTCAGACAAAACTAATTATTATATTAATACCTTTGACATTAACAAAACCAATTATTTAAAATTAAAGTTAGACGCTATTAAGGAAACAAATCAGGAATCAATTGATAATGTAACACATTATTTGTGTGATATATTTCTAGAACCTGCAAGAGACACTGGAATTTGTAAAGTAATTACAAGCAATCACAAATATTAACATCATAAGAAAACAAATAATAAACCTTGGTTTAATAATATAATGAGTACAAGGCATCAAAGAAAGAATACATGCGGCTTAAGAATTATTTAAACAAACAAACAGATGATCGTGCAAAGGAGACCCTACGTAATAAAGCAAAACACCATAAAAGACTAATTAGACGTGTTAAAATATCATATGATTTTGTTTTACATAGAACACTAAAATGTCTTAAATCCAATAACCCGCATGAATACTGGAATATAATTAATGAAGACTCTAAGCGGATACAGAAATAGATAGCGTTATTTAATAGTCTCACTTCAAGTGACTGAGCGTTGGTAATAGTGTTGTGAACGATCGTCAAGATATGGGTATCCCGATAATGAGGACATTATGGATTTCACGTGTGAAGAGGTTTTGTTCCATGTAAAAACACTGAAAAATAACAAGGCATCAGGCGTTCACCACATTTTGAATGAGTTTATGAAGAGTTGTCCTAGAAGTGTTATGTTGTGTGTACAATTGTTTAATTTAATTCTGAACTCTGCAGTAGTACCAACAGATTGGACTGTCGGAATTATTAAGCCACTTTACAAAAACAATGGTTGCATAGATAATGCTAATAATTATAGAGGAATAACTTTGTTGAGTTGCCTGGGTTTGTCATCTTTACTAAAACGAGACTTTATGAATACTTGACTAACATGATTTATTAGGGAACGAACAGGCAGGTTAAAGAAAGGTACCCTTGATCATATATTATCGTTGCACGTTCTTATACCTAATTGGCTCGTAAGAAAAGATTGTATGTGTGCTTTTATTGATTATAAAAAGGCTTTTGACTTTATTGGAGAACAGAATTATGGACGAATGTAAGTCACAATATTAATGGTAGGGTACTACGGGTGGTGCCACACAACTTGTATAGCAGGGCTAAATCATGTGTTAAAGTCAATAATCAGATATCCTCTTTTGTTTCGTGTAATGTCGGTGTGAGACAAGGAGAAAGTTTATCCCCACTTCTATTAGTTTATAAAGCTCACATCAGTATGCATTTCGGGATTGCCAACTACCAGTACAGATAGCTGCAGTTCTTGGCAAGAATGATGCTGAACTTTATTTTAATTGTTTGACTTTATGCTGACGGTTTATGGCAGAAAATGAAAATGATTAGTTGCTTTGAATGCCGTTCAGGAGTAGGTTCATCACTGCAGGTAAACATTGGTAACACTAAGTTGTAATTTTTCCAGGGAAAGGTAGACCATAGGGACATTTAAATTCGGATTGATGAAATCCAGGTAGTGGATACTTACCTGGGCACAATTTAACTTCAACGGTAGATTTCATAAAGCTAAAGCAAAATAAGTATGGAGAGCACTTATGGGTTATTAAATCAAATTAACAAGCTTAACCTACCGTTCGACACAAGATGATTTATACGAACAAACTCGTATTACCCATCTTATGTACGGTATGTGTGGGGCTGTGAGAATATTGATCACCTAAAAAGGACATGCAATAGCTTTTTGAAGAGACTTTTGAGATTGAATAAATCAACTGCAACATGTATGGTGTATGGTGAATCAAGTTTTAGAAGTTGCCGAAATCATAGAATGGTAAATTTTTGGTTTAGGATTACAAGTGATACGGAAAATAAAATTGCAAGTGTTTTGTATAGATTAATGAAAGTTTTGTATGATCAAGAACAGTACAAATTACCCGGGTTAAATAATATCAAATGCTTACTAGATAGCGATGGAATGTCGCATGTATTTAATGATGTAAATAATATTAATGGTAACTGGTTTAAAAGAAGCATTTAAACTTATATCTAGTGATATTTATAGGCAAAAATGGACGGAGGAAGTTAATAGAAGAGTGTTGTACAGAATAATGACGGTCGATTACCGCATCCAAGATTATTTACTTAAACTGCCAAAGCAATATTAAAAAAGGTTGTGTAAATTCAAATGTGGTAATCATATGCTGCCTATTGTCAGCGGTAGACACAACAACATAAATGTAAACGAGCGAATTTGTACGTTATGTAACAGTAATGAAGTCGGTGATGAATTAAAAAAAAAATCTTCAAATGTTCGCATTTTAATGTTTACAGAAGGCAGTACCTTAACGAATATTATTATAATAATCCTAATTATATGAAAATGTCACAGTTATTCAGCAGTACACAACATGCAGTTATATTAAAACTTGTCAAATTTGTAGGAGTATTAGAATTATTTGAACTTACAACAAGGCCACCCTCAAGTTATATTATTAGTCATGTGTTTTGTTTTGTATTGTATTTTGTATTTGGTATTTGTATTGAGGTATGGAGAGTTTAAGAACCTTTCAAACCTTTCAAACCAGTGTGGAGGTCACAATATTGACATAGGGGTGCACTGTACCGGCTATGGTACACTAGGTACTCGTTATATTAATAGTGTATTCTGTCGAGGGTTGGGGATAGGGTCTGGAGCCACAATATCATGAGCTTGCTATATGAGGTCTGACCGGTATGGAGGTCACAATATTGACATAGAGGTACACGTCTATGGTACACCAGGTACTCGTTATATTAATAGTGGATTGTGTTGAGGGTTGTGGATAGGGTCTGGAGCCACAATATCATTAGCTTGCTATATGAGGTCTGACCGGTATGGAGGTCACAATATTGACATAGGGGTACACTGTACCGGCTATGGTACACCAGGTACTCGTTATATTAACCCTTTCACGCACATATGACACAGAGGTTGCCAGATGTCTGGAGCACAATATCATTAGTTGCTATAGAGGTTGAGTACATGTTCAAATATGTACAAAGGTAGTACAAGTTATATAATTAGTGGATTGTGTTGAGGGTTGTGGATAGGGTCTGGAGCCACAATATCATTAGCTTGCTATATGAGGTCTGACCGGTATGGAGGTCACAATATTGATATAGGGGTACACTGTACCGGCTATGGTACACCAGGTACTCGTTATATTAATAGTGGATTGTGTTGAGGGTTGTGGATAGGGCCTGGAGCCACAATATCATTAGCTTGCTATATGAGGTCTGACCGGTATGGAGGTCACAATATTGACATAGGGGTACACTGTACCGGCTATGGTACACCAGGTACTCGTTATATTAATAGTGGATTGTGTTGAGGGTTGGGGATAAGGTCTGGAACCACAATATCATTAGCTTGCTATATGAGGTCTGACCGGTATGGAGGTCACAATATTGACATAGGGGTACACTGTACCGGCTATGGTACACCAGGTACTCGTTATATTAATAGTGGATTGTGTTGAGGGTTGGGGATAGGGTCTGGAGCCACAATATCATTAGCTTGCTATATGAGGTCTGACCGGTATGGAGGTCACAATATTGACATAGGGGTACACTGTACCGGCTATGGAACACCAGGTACTCGTTATATTAATATTGGATTGTGTTGAGGGTTGTGGATAGGGTCTGGAGCCACAATATCATTAGCTTGCCATATGAGGTCTGACCGGTATGGAGGTCACAATATTGACATAGGGGTACACTGTACCGGCTATGGTACACCAGGTACTCGTTATATTAATAGTGGATTATGTTGAG
Organism: Paralithodes platypus; assembly: GCA_032716605.1. Lineage (NCBI taxonomy): Eukaryota > Metazoa > Arthropoda > Malacostraca > Decapoda > Lithodidae > Paralithodes > Paralithodes platypus. Next base: position 34,402,055 of record CM064491.1, on the reverse strand, counting down.
GGTTTAGGGATAGGGCCTGGAACCACAATATCATTAGCTTGCTATATGAGGTTTAACCGGTATGGAGGTCACAATATTGACATAGGGGTACACTGTACAGGCTATGGTACATAAGGTACTCGTTATATTAATAGTGGATTGTGTTGAAGGTTGTGGATAGGGACTGGAGCCACAACATCATTAGCTAGGTGTATGAGGTCTGACCGGTATGGAGGTCACAATATTGACATAGGGGTACACTGTACCGGTTATGGTACACCAGGTACTCGTTATATTAATAGTGGATTGTGTTGAGGGTTGTATAGGGTCTGGAGCCACAATATCATTAGCTTGCTATATGAGGTCTGACCGGTATGGAGGTCACAATATTGACATAGGGGTACACTGTACCGGCTATGGTACACCAGGTACTCGTTATATTAATAGTGGATTGTGTTGAGGGTTGTGGATAGGGTCTGGAGCCACAATATCATTAGCTTGCTATATGAGGTCTGACCGGTATGGAGGTCACAATATTGACATAGAGGTACACTGTACCGGCTATGGTACACCAGGTACTTGTTATATTAATAGTGGATTGTGTTGAGGGTTGGGGATATGGTCTGGAACCACAATATCATTAGCTTGCTATATGAGGTCTGACCGGTATGGAGGTCACAATATTGAAATAGGGGTACACTGTACCGGCTATGGTACACCAGGTACTCGTTATATTAATAGTAGAGTGTGTTGAGGGTTGGGGATAAGGTCGGGAACCACAATATCATTAGCTTGCTATATGAGGTCTGACCGGTATTGAGGTTACACTATTGACATATGGGTACACTGTACCGGCTATGGTACACCACGTACTGATTATGTTAATAGTGGATTGTGTTGAGGGTTGTGGATATGGACTGGAGCCACAATATCATTAGCTTGCTATGAGGTCTGACCGGTATGGAGGTCACAATATTGACTTAGGGGTACACTCTACCCGGCTATGGTACACCAGGTACACATTATATTAATAGTGGATTGTGTTGAGTGTTGTGGGTACGTTCCCGAGCCACAATATCATTAGCTTGCTATATGAGGTCTGACCGGTATGGAGGTCACAATATTGGCTTAAAGGTACACTGTACCGGCTATGGTACACCAGGTACTCGTTTTAACAATACGGGATTGTGTTGAGGGTTGTGGATAGGTCCTGGAGCCACACTATCATTAGCTTGCTATATGAGGTCTGACCGGTAATGAGGTCACAGTATTGACATAGGGGTGCACTGTACCGGCTATGGTACACTAGGTACTCGTTATATTAATAGTGGTTTTGTCGAGGGTTGGGGATAGGGTCTTGAGCCACAATATCATGAGCTTGCTATATGAGGTCTGACCGGTATGGAGGTCACAATATTGGCTTAGGGGTACACTGTACCGGCTATGGTACACCAGGTACTCGTTTTAACAATACTGGATTGTGTTTAGGGTTGTGGATAGGTCCTGGAGCCACACTATCATTAGCTTGCTATATGAGGTCTGACCGGTATGGAGGTCACAATATTGACATAGGGGTGCACTGTACCGGCTATGGTACACTAGGTACTCGTTATATTAATAGTGGATTTTGTCGAGGGTTGGGGATAGAGTCTGGAACCACAATATCATTAGCTTGCTATATGAAGTCTGACCGGTATGGAGGTCACAATATTGACATAGGGGTGCACTGTACCGGCTATGGTACACTAGGTACTCGTTATATTAATAGTGGATTTTGTCGAGGGTTGGGGATAGGGTCTGGAGCCACAATATTATGAGCTTGCTATATGAGGTCTGACCGGTATGGAGGTCACAATATTGGCTTAGGGGTACACTGTACCGGCTATGTTACACCAGGTCCTCGTTTTAACAATACTGGATTGTGTTGAGGGTTGGGGATAGGTCCGGGAGCCACAATATCATGAGCTTGCTATATGAGGTCTGACCGGTATGGAGGTCACAATATTGGCTTAGGGGTACACTGTACCGGCTATGGTACACCAGGTACTCGTTTTAACAATGCTGGATTGTGTTGAGGGTTGTGGATAGGTCCTGGAGCCACACTATCATTAGCGTCCTATATGAGGTCTGACCGGTATGGAGGTCACAGTATTGACCGGCTATGGTACACTAGGTACTCGTTATATTAATAGTGGATTCTGTCGAGGGTTGGGGATTGGGTCTGGAGCCACAATATCATGAGCTTGCTATATGAGGTCTGACCGGTATGGAGGTCACAATATTGACATAGGGGTACACGTCTATGGTACACCAGGTACTCGTTATATTAATAGTGGATTGTGTTGAGGGTTGTGGATAGGGTCTGGAGCCACAATATCATTAGCTTGCTATATGAGGTCTGGCCGGTATGGAGGTCACAATATTGACATAGGGGTACACTGTACCGGCTATGGTACACCAGGTACTCGTTATATTAATAGTGGAGTGTGTTGAGGGTTGGGGATAAGGTCTGGAACCACAATTTCATTAGCTTGCTATATGAAGTCTGACCGGTATGGAGGTCACAATATTGAAATAGTGGTACACTGTACCGGCTATGGTACACCAGGTACTCGTTATATTAATAGTGGAGTGTGTTGAGGGTTGGGGATAAGGTCTGGAACCACAATATAATTAGCTTGCTATATGAGGTCTGACCGGTATTGAGGTCACATAATTGACATAGGGGTACACTGTACCGGCTATGGAACACAGGGTACTGATTTTATTAATATTGGATTGTGTTGAGGGCTGTGGATAGGGTCTGGAGCCACAATATCATTATCTTGCTATATGAGGTCTGACCGGAATGGAGGTCACAATATTGATACAGGGGTACACTGTACCGGCTATGGTACACCAGGTACTCGATATATTAATAGTGGACTGTGTTGAGGGTTGTGAATAGGGTCTGGAGCCACAATATCATTAGCTTGCTATATGAGGTCTGACCGGTATGGATGCCACAGTATTGACATAGGGGTACACTGTACCGGCTATGTACACCAGGTACACGTTATGTTAATAGTGGATTGTGTTGAGGGTTGTGGGTAGAGTCCTGAGCCACAATATCATTAGCTTGCTATATGAGGTCTCACCGGTATGGAGGTTACAATATTGACATAGGGGTACACTGTACCGGCTATGGTACACCAGGTACTTGTTATATTAATAGTGGAGTGTGTTGAGGGTTGGGGATAATGTCTGGAACCACAATATCATTAGCTTGCTATATGAAGTCTGACCGGTATGGAGGTCACAATATTGAAATAGGGGTACACTGTACCGGCTATGGTACACCAGGTACTCGTTATATTAATAGTGGAGAGTGTTGAGGGTTGGGGATAAGGTCTGGAACCTCAATATCATTAGCTTGCTATATGAGGTCTGCCCGGTATTGAGGTCACACTATTGACATAGGGGTACACTGTACCGGCTATGGTACACCACGTACTGATTATATTAATAGTGGATTGTGTTGAGGGTTGTGGATAGGGTCTGGAGCCACAATATCATAGCTTGCTATATGAGGTCTGACCGGTATGGAGGTCACAATATTGACATAGGGGTACACTGAACCGGCTATGGTACACCAGGTACACGTTATATTAATAGTGGATTGTATTGATTGTTGTGGGTAGGATCCTGAGCCACATTATCATTAGCTTGTTATATGAGGTCTGACCGGTATGGAGGCCTCAATATTGGCTTACGGGTACACTGTACCGGCTATGGTACACCAGGTACTCTTTTCAACAATACTGGATTTTGTTGAGGGTTGTGGATAGGTCCTGGAGCCACACTATCATTAGCTTGCTATATGAGGTCTGACCGGTATGGAGGTCACAGTATTGACATAGGGGTACACTGTACCGGCTATGGTACACCAGTTACTCATTATGTTAATAGTGATTTGTGTTGAGGGTTGTATATAGGGTCTGGAGCCACAATATCATGAGCTTGCTATATGAGGTCTGACCGGTATGGAGGTCACAATATTGACATAGGGGTACACTGTACCGGCTATGGTACACCAGGTACACGTTATATTAATAGTGGATTGTGTTGAGGGTTGTGGGTAGGGTCCTAAGCCACAATATTGTTAGCTTGCTATATGAGGTCTGACCGGTTTGGAGGTCACAATATTGACATAGGGGTACACTGTACCGGCTATGGTACACCAGGTTCTCGATATATTAATAGTTTATTCTGTTGAGGGTTGTGGATAGAGTCTGGAGCCTCAATATCATTAGCTTGCTATATGAGGTCTGACCAGTATGGAGGTCACAATATTGACATAGGGGTACACTGTACCGGGTATGGTACACCAGGTAGTCGTTATATTAATCGTGGATTCTGTTGAGGGTTGGGGATAGGGTTTGGATCCACAATATAATTAGCCTGATATATGAGGTCTGACCGGTATGGAGGTCACAATATTGACATAGGGGTACACTGTACCGGCTATGGTACACCAGGTACACGTTATATTAATAGTGTATTGTGTTGAGGGTTGTGGATAGGGTCTGGAGCCACAATATCTTTTGCTTGCTATATGAGGTCTGACCGGTATGGAGGTCACAATATTGACATATGGGAACACTGTACCGCCTATGGTACACCAGATATACGTTATATTAATAGTGGATTGTGTTCAGGGTTGTGGATAGGGTCTGGACCATAATATCATTAGCTTGTTATATGATGTGTGACCGGTATGGAAGTCACAATATTGACATTTGGGTACACTGTACCGGCTATGGTACACCAGGTAAACGTTATAATAATAGTGGATTGTGTTGAGGGTTGTGGATAGGATCTGGAGCCAAAATATCATTAGCTTGCTATATGAAGTCTGACCGGTATGGAGGTCACAGTATTGACATTGGGGTACACTGTACCGGCTATGGTACACCAGGTACTCGTTATATTAATAGTGGATTCTGTTGAGGGTTGTAGATAGGGTCTGGAGCCACGATATCATTAGCTTGCTATATTGAGGTCTGACCGGTATGGAGGTCACAATATTGACACAGGAGTACACTATACCGGGTATGGTACACCAGGTACTCGTTATATTAATAGTGGATTCTGTTGAGGGTTGGGGATAGGGTCAGGAGCCACAATATCATTAGCTTGATATATATGGTCTGAATGTTATGGAGGTCACAGTATTGACATAGGGGTACACTGTACCGGCTATGATACACCAGGTATTTGTTATATTAATAGTGGATTCTGTTGAGGGTTGGGGATAGGGTCTGGAGCCACAATATCATTAGCTTGCTATATGAGGTCTGACCGGTATGGAGGTCACAATATTGACATAGGGGTACACTGTACCGGCTATGGTACACCAGCTACTCGTTATATTAATAGTGGATTCTGTTGAGGGTTGGGGATAGGGTCTGGAGCCACAATATCATTAGCTTGATATATGATATCTGACCGGTATAGAAGTCACAATATTGACATAGGCGTACACTGTACCGGCTATGGTACACCAGGTACTCGTTATATTAATAGTGGATTGTATTGAGGGTTGTGGATAGGGTCTGGAGCCACAATATCATTAGCTGGCTATATGAGGTCTGACCGGTATGGAGGTCACAATATAGACATAGGGGTACACTGTGCCGGCTATGGTAAACCAATTACTCGTTCTATCAATAGTGGATTGTGTTGAGGGTTGTGGATAGGTCCTGGAGCCACACTATCATTAGCGTCCTATATGAGGTCTGACCGGTATGGAGGTCACAATATTGACATAGGGGTACACTGTACCGGCTATGGTACACCAGGTACTCGTTATATTAATAGTGGATTGTGTTGAGGGTTGTGGATAGGGTCTGGAGCCACAATATCATGAGCTTGCTATATGAGGTCTGACCGGTATGGAGGTCACAATATTGACATAGGGGTACACGTCTATGGTACACCAGGTACTCGTTATATTAATAGTGGATTGTGTTGAGGGTTGTGGATAGGGTCTGGAGCCACAATATCATTAGCTTGCTATATGAGGTCTGACCGGTATGGAGGTCACAATATTGACATAGGGGTACACTCTACCGGCTATGGTACACCAGGTACTCGTTATATTAATAGTGGATTGTGTTGAGGGTTGTGGATAGGGTCTGGAACACAATATCATTAGCTTGCTATATGAAGTCTGACCGGTATGGAGGTCACAATATTGACATAGGGGTACACTGTACCGGCTATGGTACACCAGGTACTCGTTATATTAATAGTGGATGTGTTGAGGGTTGGGGATAAGGTCTGGAGCCACAATATCATTAGCTTGCTATATGAGGTCTGACCGGTATGGAGGTCACAATATTGACATAGGGGTACACTGTACCGGCTATGGTACACCAGGTACACGTTATATTAATAGTGGATTGTGTTGAGGGTTGTGGATAGGGTCTGGAGCCACAATATCATTAGCTTGCTATATGAGGTCTGACCAGTATGGAGGTCACAATATTGATATAGGGGTACACTGTACCGGCTATGGTACACCAGGTACTCGTTATATTAATAGTGGATTGTGTTGAGGGTTGGGGATAGGGTCTGGAGCCACAATATCATTAGCTTGCTATATGAGGTCTGACCGGTATGGAGGTCACAATATTGACATAGAGGTACACTGTACCGGCTATGGTACACTAGGTACTCGTTATATTAATAGTGGATTGTGTTGAGGGTTGGGGATAGGGTCTGGAGCCACAATATCATTAGCTTGCTATATGAGGTCTGACCGGTATGGAGGTCACAGTATTGTACTGGCTATGATGCACCAGGTACTCGTTATATTAATAGTGTATTATGTTGAGGGTTGTGGATAGGGAGTGATGCCACAATAACATTAGCTTGCTATATGGGGTCTGACCGGTATGAAGGTCACAATATTGACATAGGGGTACACTCTACCGGCTATGGTTCACCAGGTACTAATTATATCAATAGTGGATTGTGTTGAGAGTTGGGGATAGGGTTTGAAGCCACAATATCATTAGCTTGCTATATGAGGTCTGACCGGTGTGGAGGTCACAATATTGACATAGGGGTACACTGTACCGGCTATGGTACACCAGGTACACGTTATATTAATAGTGGATAGTGTTGAGGGTTGTGGATAGGGTCTGGTGCCACAATATCATTAGCATGCTATATGAAGTCTGACCGGTATGGAAGTCACAATATTGACATAGGGGTACACTGTACCGGCTATGGTACACCAGGTACTCGTTATATTAATAGTGGATTGTGTTGAGGGTTGTGGATTGGGTCTGGAACCACAATATCATTGGCTTGCTATATCAGGTTTGACCGGTATGGAGGTCATAATATTGACATAGGGGTACACTGTACCGGCTATGGTACACCAGGTACTCGTTATATTGACAGTGGATTGTGTTGAGGATTGTGGATATGGCCTGGAGCCACAATATCATTAGCTTGCTATTTGAGGTCTGACCGGTATGGAGGTCATAATATTGACGTAGGGGTACACTGTACCGGCTATGGTACACCAGGTACACTTTATATTAATAATGGATTGTGTTGAGGGTTGTGGATAGGGTCTGGAGCCACAATATCATTAGCATGCTATATGAGGTCTGACCGGTATGGAGGTCACAATATTGACATAGGGGTACACTGTACCGCCTATGGTACACCAGGTACACGTTATATTAATAGTGGATTGTGTTGAGGGTTGTGGATAGGGTCTGGAGCCACAATATCATTAGCTTGCTATATGAGGTCTGACCGGTATGGAGGTCACAATATTGACATAGGGGTACACTGTACCGGCTATGGTACACCAGGTACTCGTTATATTTATAGTGGATTGTGTTGAGAGTTGTGGATAGAGTCTGGAGCCACAATATCATTAGCTTTCTATATGACGTCTGGCCGGTATGGAGGTCACAATATTGACAGAGGGGTACATTGTACCGGCTATGGTACACCAGGTACTCGTTATATTAATAGTGGATTGTGTTGAGGGTGGTGGTTTGGGCCTGGAGCCACAATATCATTAGCTTGCTATATGAGGTATGGCCGGTATTGAGGTCACAATATTTACATAGGGTACACTGTACCGTTAATGGTACACCAGGTACTCGTTATATTAATAGTGGATTGTGTTGAGGGTGGTGGTTTGGGCCTGGAGCCACAATATCATTAGCTTGCTATATCAGGTTTGACCGGTATGGAGGTCACAATATTTACATAGGGTACACTGTACCGGCTATGGTACACCAGGTACTCGTTATATTAATAGTGAATTGTGTTGAGGGTTGGGGATAGGGTCTGGAGCCACAATATCAATATCTTGCTATATGAGGTCTGACCGGTATGGACGTCACAATAATAATAATAATAATAATTATTGACATCGGGGTACACTGTACCGGCTATGGTACACCAGGTACTCATTATATTAATACTGGATTGTGTTGAGTGTTGTGCATAGGGTCTGGAGCCACAATATCATTAGCTTGCTATATGAGGTCTGACCGATATGGAGGTTAAAATATTGACGTAGGGGTACACTGTACCGGCTATGGTACACCAGGTACTCGTTATATTAATAGTGGATTCTGTTGAGGGTTGGGGATAGGGTCTGGAGCCACAATATCATTAGCTTGCTATACTTGGTCTAACCGATATGGAGGTCACAATATTGACATAGGGGTACACTGTACCGGCTATGGTACACCAGGTACTCGTTATATTAATAGTGGATTATGTTGAGGGTTGGGGATAGGGTCTGGAGCCACAATATCATTAGCTTGATATATGAGGTCTGACCGGTATGGAGGTCACAATATTGACATAGGGGTACACTGTACCGACTATGGTACACCAGGTACTCGTTATATTAATAGTGGATAGTGTTGAGGGTTGTGGGTAGGGTCTGGAGCCACAATATCATTAGCTTGCTATATGAGGTCTGACCGGTATGGAGGTCACAATATTGACATAGGGGTACACTGTACCTGCTATGGTACACCAGGTACTCGTTATATTAATAGTGGATATGTTGAGGGATGTGGATAGGGTCTGGAACCACAATATCATTAGCTTGCTATATGAGGTCTGACCGGTATGGAGGTCACAATATTGACTTAGGGGTACACTGTACCGGCAATGGTACACCAGGTACTGGTTATTTTAATAAGGGATTGTGTTGAGGGTTGTGGATAGGGTTTGGAGCCACAATATCATTAGCTTGCTATATGAGGTCTGACCGGTATTTAGGTCACAATATTGACATAGGGGTACACTGTACCGGCCATGGTACACCAGGTGCTCCTTATATTAATCGAGGATTGTGTTGAGGGTTGGGGATAGGGTCTGGAGCCACAATATCATTGGCTTGCTATACGAGGTGTGACCGGTATGGAGGTCAAAATATTGACATAGGGATACACTGTACCGGCTATGGTACACCAGGTACTCTCGTTATATTAATAGTGGATTATGTTGATATTTATGGATAGGGCCTGGAGCCACAATATCATTAGCTTGCTCAGTGAGGTCTGACCGGTATGGAGGTCACAATATTGACATAGGGGTACACTGTGCCGGCTATGGTACACCAGGTACTCCTTATATTAATAGAGGATTGTGCTGAGGGTTGGGGATAGGGTCTGGAGCCACACTATCATTGGCTTGCTATACGAGGTCTGACCGGTACGGAGGTCAAAATATTGACATAGGGATACACTGTACCGGCTATGGTACACCAGGTACTCGTTATATTAATAGTGGATTGTGTTGAGGGTTATGGATAGGGCCTGGAGCCACAATATCATTAGCTTGCTTTGTGAGGTCTGACCGGTATGGAGGTCACAATATTGACATAGGGGTACACTGTGCCGGCTATAGTACACCAGGTACACGTTATATTAATAGTGGATTGTGTTGAGGGTTGTGGATAGGGTCTGGAGCCACAATATCATTAGCATGCTATATGAGGTCTGACTGGTATGGAGGTCATAATATTGACATACTGTACCGGCTATGGTACACCAGGTAGTAGTTATATTAATAATGGATTTTGTTGAGGATTGTGGATTGGGTGTGGAACCACAATATCATTGACTTGCTATATGAGGTCCGACCGGCATGTAGGTCACAATATTGACATAGGGGTGCACTGTACCGGCTATGATACACCAGGTACTCGTTATATTAATAGTGGATTGTGTTGAGGGTTGTGGATAGGGAGTGGAGCCACAATTATCATTAGCTTGCTATGTGAGGTCTGACCGGTATGGAGGTCACAATATTGACAAAGGGGTACAGTGTACCGGCTATGGTACACCATGCACTCGTCATATTAATAGTGGATTGTGTTGAAGGTTGTGGATAGGGACTGGAGCCACAATATCATTAGCTTGCTATATGAGGTCTGACTGGTATGGAGGTCACAATATTGACAACAGGGGTACACTGTACCGGCTATGGTACACCAGGTACTCGTTATATTAATAATGGATTGTGTTGAGGATTGTGGATAGGGTCTGGAGCCACAATATCATTAGCTTGCTATATGAGGTCTGACCGGTATGGAGGTCACAATATTGACATAGGGGTACACTGTACCGGCTATGGTACACCAGATACACGTTATATTAATAGTGGATTGTGTTGAGGGTTGTGGATAGGGTCTGGAGCCACAATATCATTAGCTTGCTATATGAGGTCTGACCGGTATGGAGGTCACAATATTGACATAGGGGTACACTGTACCGGCTATGGTACACCAGGTCCTCGTTATATTAATAGTGGATTGTGTTGAGGGTTGTGGATAGGGTCTGGAACCACAATATCATTAGCTTGCTATATGAGGTCTGACCGGTATGGAGGTCACAATATTGACATAGGGGTACACTGTACCGGCTATGGTACACCAGGTACTCGTTATATTAATAGTGGATTGTGTTGAGGGTGTCGGATAGGGACTGGAGCCACAATATCATTAGCTTGCTATATGAGGTCTGGCCGGTATGGAGGTCACAATATTGACCTAGGGGTACACTGTACCGGCTATGGTACACCAGGTACTCGTTATATTAATAGTGGATTGTGTTGAGGGTTATGGATAGGGTCTGGAGCCACAATATCATTAGCTTGCTATATGAAGTCTGACCGGTATGGAGGTCACAATATTGACATAGGGGTACACTGTACCGGCTATGGTACACCGGTACTCGTTATATTAATAGTGGATTGTGTTGAGGGTTCTGGATAGGGTCTGGAGCCACAATATCATTAGCTTGCTATATGAGGTCTGACCGGTATGGAGGTCACAATATTGACATAGGGGTACACTGTACCGGCTATGGTACACCAGGTACTCGTTGTATTAATAGTGGATTGTGTTGAGGGTTCTGGATAGGGTTTGGAGCCACAATATCATTAGCTTGCTATATGAGGTCTGACCGGTATGGAGGTCACAATATTGACATAGGAGTACACTGTACCGGTTATGGTACACCAGGTACTTGATGTATTAATAGTGGATTGTGTTGAGGGTTCTGGATAGGGTTTGGAGCCACAATATCATTAGCTTGCTATATGAGGTCTGACCGGTATGGAGGTCACAATATTGACATAGGAGTACACTGTACCGGTTATGGTACACCAGGTACTTGTTGTATTAATAGTGGATTGTGTTGAGGGTTCTGGATAGGGTTTGGAGCCACAATATCATTAGCTTGCTATATGAGGTCTGACCGGTATGGAGGTCACAATATTGACATAGGAGTACACTGTACCGGCTATGGTACACCAGGTACTTGTTGTATTAATAGTGGATTGTGTTGAGGGTTCTGGATAGGGTTTGGAGCCACAATATCATTAGCTTGACATATGAGGTCTGACCGGTATGGGGGTCACAATATTGACATTGGGATACACTGTACCGGCTATGGTACACCAGGTACTTGTTGTATTATTAGTGGATTGTGTGGAGGGTTCTGGATAGGGTTTGGAGCCACAATATCATTAGCTTGACATATGAGGTCTGACCGTTATGGGGGTCACAATATTGACATAGGGGTACACTGTACCCCTATGACAACTGTTGTGGTTGTTCACGCATTATGTGAATACAACGTAGTTTTCGTAATGTTGTCAGGTTGTATAACTGGAGGTATTTAGAAGGTTTTGACAACATAGTAGAATACGTTGTAGTAGTTGATGATATTTTGGTCTATATACGTTATCCTACAACATTCTGTATTATAGTCCGGCGACCTTTATGGTTGTTTACGCATTTACGTGAATACAACGTATTCTTCTTAATATTGTTAGGTTGTATATCTTGGCATTTGGCAGGTTATGACAACATAGAAAAATACATTGTAGTAGTTGGTTAAAATAATACAGTTGGTGTATTTACGTTATTCTACAACATTATGTGTTATGGTCTTGCGACTTTTGTGGTTGTTCGCGCATGTACGTGAATACAACGTTATTTTCGTAAGTTGTCAAGTTGCGGCTACACTTATATATGACGTTGTGACAATGTAAGATTGTTTATTGGGGTACTGTGCCCCGATACAGAACAAGAAGCTGTGCAGGGGTGAGGAACCCACGGAGATAGTTCAGCACAGCTAACTTTTGGGAAGCTGTTTTATCAAAAGTGGTAAAATGATCTTTCCAAGGAAGATCGGATGAAAAAGATACACCTACAATAATGAGAGAAGATGAAGGGTTGAGTTGTGTATTATCGAAGAATAGTTGAAAGTCATGTGGCAGATGTGATAGGGAGAAACTGGGTCTTGGAGGCGTTGGAAGTAACAAGATTTTCTCTGTCCCGATCAGAAATAATTGATAGATCAGAAGATAGGTGTTCTATGGCCTTGTCACGTTTGTTTTGGAGTGCTTGAATGCTGGGTTGACGTGAACAACTAGTTGAATGGTGTAAGGTAGAGTCATCAGCATATGAGTGGATAGGACTAGAGGTACAGTTGAGGAGATCACTAATGAATATTAGAAAGAAAATTGGAGACAAGACAGAGCCCTGAGGAACATCGGAGTTAATAGGTTGAGGAAGTGAGCGATGGCCTTCCACAACTGCAGCTAGGAACGGTCTGAAAGGAAATTAGTGACAACAGCACAGATAGAGGGATAGAAACCGAAGGAGGGAAGCTTGGAAATTAGAGATATGTGCCAGACTCTATTGAAGGCTTCCGATTGCAAATGTGTGGTAAGTATTACATTCCTGAAGCCACGATTCGAATGTAGTTTCCATCGGTTATATTATTGTTGACTTATTTATACTAATGCTAGTAGTGTTCATGATACATTACACCAGTCTCCTGTCTATTGTCAATGCAATAAAATATATTCAACACCGAATGAAGGCACACCCATCGTTCAATACAAATATAAAAATACCTTGTATCTCTCATTCGCATTTTATTAATTTCAACAGTATTTAAATTATTGAAATTTAATTAAAATGTGTTGTGCTCTCTATATATTTTGTTCTATGTGCATGAAGGAGACAACAGGTAAAGCTTTCTTTAACAAGTGTACTCCAAAGGTAGAATGAATGATAGAGGATGAATATCAAGGTACATTAAAGGTAATTTAGATGTTTTTTGTAAAGAAGTGTGGTGTGCTTGTTAAGTGTAGTGAAATGAATAGGAGGAGGAGGTGTTTGTGAGAGTTAGCTGGATTACTCTCTGTGTAGGTGAGGTACAAATAGAAACAGTGGGGGAAGCCAGACAAATGAAACAGGAGTTCCAACAACTCCATATCATATGTCCATGTGGCCTCCCCTGGGTACTGCCCTACTCGATTTATATCATAAATGTACTAATATGATTGATATCATATTGTCGATTCTATTCATGACCCTTCCTTCTTTATAATATTGAAATCGAAAATGTCTAATAATTTCATCTTCCTAATGATAAAATGTAATCAGATAAGTGTGGCTCTACACTGTCTTTCTCCATGATATCCTGGATATATATTTATGGCAGATGGGTCGTTTTTCTGGACCCCCTTCTTCCATATTTACTCAGATTTTCATCATTAGTTTATATATATATATTTTTTTTTTTTTTTTTTATATATATATATATTATATACAGTAATTATATATATACAGTATATATATATATATATATATATAATATATTTTCTCTCATTAGGACTCAAACCAGGGTCACCCAGGTCAATATACCAGCCTTTTTACGGATTCAACCCCGGCTTGTTCGGTGTATCGGTAAAAAGGCTCGGCATACCAACCCGACTGTGGGGTGAAATATTTCTACCGTCATTTCTCCGTTGTTATCTCACCTATTGGTCCCGCTACATGCTGCAATAAAGAACACAACAAATATACCAGGGAGTTACCATATGCAGATCTTAACTCGTACAGTACCATATATTTCAGCTACATTTAGACGATTTTATGAAAATCGATGGTAGCTAAAATGATGGATTGAAATAGTTTGAAGTCTTTTAATTGGTAGAGGTCCTTCTTAGTCTGAGTATAATCGATTTGTATTAGCCAGAATAACAGTATAAAGTCGTCGCCAGTACAGTAGAGGTTAAACACTCTAACCATTACACCATCAAGGCATCTATTGAATTCTGATTAGCAATCTAATCATGTTGACCAAAAACGAAGTACTACCCCCTTAACCAGTTAATGTGCAACTTATGAACAATCATCATAAACCACCACAACCTTGCAACACATTATTATAACCTTCCACTAACCACAACCATGTCCCTCACATAACTAACACATGAATCATCTACAGGTATTTATGTTGCTGTTCTTCTGACCCTGTAGGTATACTGTATATATATATATATATATATATATATATATATATATATTACCAGACGCCGTGATCCCTGAAGGGGTGGCTACGAACGAAACGCCCCCATGCACCTCTGTCCCAAGTCAGTCGACGCCCCTCCTCCCAACCAGCACCGTCTCCATTCATATACTTCCTCACTCCATCCTTCCACCTTTAATTCGGTTTATTTCTCCCTCTCTGTCCTTCCACCTCGCTCTCGTACAGGGTGTACGAGAGCGAGGTGGAAGGACAGTCATTCTCTCACTTCCCATACGTTCCATATGGCCGAACCATCTCAATGTGTTCCTTTTCACACTTTCCAGCACATCTACATCCACACCACACCTCCCTCTTACTTGCTCATTCGTCTGTCTATCCCTCCATGTAACTCCGCACGCACTTCTCAAGTAACTCATTTCCACCCCTCTCACTCTTGGTCTGAGTCTCTTCACCAACATCCATGCTTCGCTTCCGTAAGTCAGTGTCGGTATTACCACACTGTCATGCAAGGACTTCTTGACTTCCATGCTGACCACCCTATTTCTTGTTACTGTTTTCAGCGTTCCTACAACCCTCGTCCCCTGTTGCACCCTCTCGCGCACTTCTTCATCCATATTCCCATCTATACTCGGCACACTGCCCAGATACTTAAATGAGCTGACAATCTCCATAGCCTGACCGTTCAACTTCACCTCACACTCTGTGGCTTCACCCCTTTCGAAGACCATAACCTTGCTCTTCCCGGCATTTATCTTCAGATTCCGTTTTTCGCACACTGTCCCAAACATATTTACCAGACCCTGCAACTCCCATTCATTATCGCTCATCAGAACTGTATCATCAGCAAACAGCAGTACAGGTAGCTTCCACTCGTTTCCCTCCCTTATCAGCAATACACCAACATCCAGTGCTCTTCCTTGTATTTCTTTCCTGAATCCATCCATATATACAGTAAACAACCGCGGGGACATTACACACCCCTGTTTCAACCCAACATTCAGATCAAAGAACTCGCTCTGCTCATTCTCCACACGTACTACCGCCTTTGCACCCTCATACATGCTCTTCATTGCTCTCAGCAACTTGCCATCTACTCCGTATATTCTAAGTACTTTCCACATGCCTTCTCTATCCACTCTGTCATAGGCCTTCTCCAAGTCCATAAAGGCAACATACAGCTTTTGTTGCTTCTCCAGATATTTCTTGACAACACAATTCAGGGTAAAAATCTGATCTACACATCCTCTTCCCTTCCTAAAACCGCCCTACTCGTCACCTATCCATTTCTCTGTTCTCGCTCTCACTCTCTCAATCACGGCTAGCCGTTATACCCCAAGTTATGAGATCACTAGGGTTTTCTTTTGTATTTACATAATGATAAGCAACATCTGGTAAAAGGGCTCTAATCTCATCTACCCTATTCCACACATAAACTGGCAGAGACTTCTTGCTATGTATTCAGTTGAGTGCGACCTGACTATCGCACCATACATGAACGATTTCAATATTTAATTCGCTCTCGTATGCTGCGCGTACATGTTGCACCAGACGTGCTAATAGCAGCATGGCAGTCAATTCCATTTTAGGGATAGTTACCTTTTTAACCGGGGCTACCTTGGCCCGGGCTGTAACTAAATGTGCCCCAAATGAAGTAACGACATATATGGCTACCCCGTATGCCGTGGCACTAGCATCGCAAAACGTGTGTAACGTAACGTCACCGAACGCCGCCACTTTACGAGGTATAGGTTTAGTACATAGGATGGCATATTCATTCAACAACAATGTCCCTTGGTCATTCAGGTCCTCGGGCAAACTGTCATCCCATCCTATCTTACGTCTCCAAACTTCCTGCATTAGAATCCTAGCTCTTATGGTAACAGGTAATGCTAGACCCAAAGGATCAAACAATTGCGCAACTTTGCTCAACAGACTTCTTTTGGTGTGCGCTCCTGTCTGCTGACCAAAAGACCTTGTTTGAAAAGTTAGTATGTCATGTTTAGGTTGCCAGATCATCCCCAAATTTCTGGACTTTCCCTGGTTAAGAGATGCCTATCTCATCGTTCTTCCAGGGTAAACTAACTTTATATTGCTTGTCTGAGGCACAGTAGCACACAGACTCGTCAAACTTTTGTAGCGCAACTTCCGAGTCATAATCAGTCTCCATAGGATTAATGCCTATGTGATCCAATCTCCACAGTCGTTCCAGGTCGAACTCGGCAGCCATCTTAGGGTCACTAGGTTGGGAATCCTCCCTTCCCAACTCCTCTGCCGCGGTTACATTGACTCTATATATTGAGACCGTGTCGACCAGGACCTTTGACTGTGTAGTATGCACCTTTCCGCTCATGCAGTATCCAAATTTAGTGGGGATTAAAATTACACCACACATCTTTTTAAATCCAGGGTATACTACTTCATAATAATGATCCACACCAAGTAGAACATGCACCTCACTCTGATTTCCCATGGGATCTGACAAGTTAACCCCCTTGCTACGTAATGCGTGTTCCACCTTCTTCACACCCACAGATACATATTCTGGTAGGGTGTCTACTACGATACAAGTCATAAAGTACCGGTTTTTACGATAGAAATATGAAATCTCCGCTATCTCGTAGTCTTGTTTATCAGTAACCCCTGTGAAGCCCTGTAATCGAAGAGTCTCAGCCCCTACGATTCGGTGCTTCAGTCCCACTAGTACGGACCTCTTTATAAAGGAACGTTGAGACCCTTGATCGAAAAGTACCCGACAAACTTTGTTACTGTCATTACCTTCCATGGGAATCTGTATTGTGGGCAATATAGTGGTGTCTTGCGTGCTACCTAGTGTCACAGTTGTAGTACCCTCTGTTTTGACGTCTTTGACTTTATCTGCTGTAGGACACAACTTATCAAAAGTGATGTCCTTTGCAGTGGCGACAGGGCCTTATGTATGTAGCAGTACATTGTCCCTGCTTGCCATGTTCCCCACTTAGACAACCCACACATAGCTTCAATCTTTTCGCCTGTGCTAGTTGTGTCTCATTTGTTGGGTATTTTACGCAGAAATTCCATTTATGTTTGTTGTTACATAGCTTACATAGAATCTGAGCAGGTTTCTTATACGCACCCTCTTTCTTTACTTTAGTCCCCACTGTCATGCTTATTGTTCCCCTCTTCTCCACATTCTCACTCCCTCCCGACACATACATTCTCCCTTTGTTCAACTGTAGATTATTGATCTCCTTGCTGAACTGAGTTTTGAACTCCCCCTGCTCAAATGATCTTACCTTATCAAGTATTGCCATAGGAAGCTTCTTACGCAAGATAATGACTATCATTTCCTGCGTGGTAAGCCCTAGGGTGTCTAGCGATCGAGTATGGCACTCCATATTTGCCCTGAAGTTTGTCAACTCCTCAACCTTATACTGTGGTTCTGCGAGCCCCAACAAGGCAACGACATGGGCCATCTTCAACTGCTCTCTATCCCCGTATGTGGACTCTAATAAGTGTACCGCGTCAAGATAACTACCACCCACTACTGCAAAACCCTCTATTAAATGTAAGGCCTCTCCTTCCATTTGTCCCTTCAGATAGTGAAACTTGCGGACATTATCCAAAGAGGATTCATGAACCGTAGATCGAAATACGTCCCAAAAAGCTAACCACTCAGTCAACTTGCCCCCAAATGTAGGAAGATTGAGCTTTGGGAGGTGTACAGTATATTTTGGGTCAGCCCTTCTATGGGCCTCATTATCGCCTCCCTTCTTACTCGCGACAGAACGCTGTAATAGGTACTTCGCTCTAAAGACTGGTTCGTCATAGAGGGCGTGATTATCACACTCTGTAACTATCTCTTCCTCCTCTATCATGTCAGCCACAATCACCTCACTCAGAGCCGTAATACGACCGTGGGTAGCTTGAACGTTTTCTAATCTAGCCTCCAATTCCTCTAGTTCGGCAGTAGTGATGAAAGTGTTGACGTCCACAATTAGCCTATTTAACACCTTACGAGCGGCCTATGCGGTTTATTTATATGTACCGCCCAGCGGGGTGTTTTTAGCCAAAATAGGGCTGTTTACGTGATCATTTTCATGCCTAAATAAGACCCAGAACGTAAAACAAGTACCTATCCCTGAAAGGGCATAAACAGAGCTTTCGAATGACACCATAACGATCCTTTTATGATGGCTAGTTTTCTTGCAATAACCGAGCAACCCGAGTGCAAAAAGCATGTAATTAGCCACTTTCCCGATACAATTCCTTATATAGCGAGTGAGAGAGGGAGGAGGGAGCTGGGATTCGTGTCAGTATGTTCGCCGCGGTGGTCTGGAGCAGTCATACGCTCGCTACTCTCCTGCCACCACTTGTCTCTCTCTCTCAGCAACATTACGTGCTGAAATTGCCACTCGACGTATGTCGAGCGCCGCCACATAGTCCAGCTTTATTAAATACGACTTATGTGGTGAGCCGCTAATAAAGGGTTAATACTCCCCGAAGTCCCGCCCTTTGATTTTTAGGGGCTTTGATCAGCACCCCACTAGACGGCGTCTCTTTATAGTTTTTATTCATTTTGCATGTGAGCCTATAGGCTATGTATCTAAATGTTACGTTACAAAGACAACGGCAAAATAATATTCTAATTAAGAGACGCCAACCGGCGGACTTCTATGTTATGGAGAAAAAATAGTACACTAAATAGCAATACCTACTAATGGATCATATTGAATAAGAAAAAATGTTAGGTCAGGTCATATGTCACAGGAAGTCTGAAACGGAAAAGAAAATTATTGGGGAAAGATGATGGGTGGGATGCAGGACTTAGGCAGGCGCAATGATATAACCCCGGCGTCCCTCTCTAGACAACGCTTCGTTAGCCCTACAATCTTGTCATACAGGACTTGATTGGTGTCTAAATCGAGGTGGACACCATCCTGGTCGAGGTCCCGGATGCTGAGAGTGAGAGAAACAAAGCGGTGCTTCGTTTCTACTAACCGACACCTCAGGGCGCGGTTAACAGAATTTTGTATAGCTTGATAGTCCGCCGCCGAGAACCCTCGGACTCTCGTCCGGCTCTCAATTGCCACGATCTTACAGCTTCCTCCGGACTCACGCTCCAGATCCAGCGCCACCTCTTTGATAGCGTCAGCTAACTCGCGGGGTACTGTACCGGGGCGTATATCATTGCCGCCTATAAACAAAAAGATCATATGCGGCCTAAACCGAACCACCTGCCCTCACTGGGGGGGAGGCTTTCAGAGTGTCAACGGTTGCTCCCGGTACCCCGAAGTATGTCAGCCTGAAAGTTCTTTCCCCCTCCGACGCCCGATACGACTCAGTTCCTCCGTCAGCTGCCCTTAGCCTAGTTGCATATGAATGCCCTACTATGGCTATTCGCTGAGGTACCGGCGCCTGAGGTACAGGAAGATAGCCAAGCCCCACCCCTCCGGGGTCCCTGCTCCTGCATCCCTGGGTTAATCCCTTGCTCATTGCCTAAGAAAAATCCCCTACTGGTAGCTAAATCCAGGGTCTGGGCACCAATGTGGGAAACTATCAATGGAAGTTAAATATTACTAAGCTATAATGAATCAAAATAAAATCAATCTAAATGAATACTCTATATCTAAATTGAATTCAATCTGAAACAAGCTAATTTATATCCAAAGGTCTCACATAATAAATGTATATATAGGGTAAGGTTATAAGGGTTAATATTAGCCAGGAATTAACTCGCCAATAGTTCCACGTGGCAATGAGGCAAGGTAGAACATTTTACCCAATATGGCGGTGGACAATGGGGAACGAGACTTCGGTCCCAAGACTCGAGTCAAGTTAAAGAAAGAATAAATGATTACATGGGAATGGACATGATTATTATGCTTATCTATCAGTCAGTCATGATGTCGATGAGAGCGTTGTGATGGTGTAGCTGAGGGTATTGCTGTATGTGTATTGTGATTAGAGGCACAAAAGCACGATCAACTGAGGGCGGAAATTTAGATGTTAACTGGTGGGTGTTCGTGAAGGCTCTGGTGTTCCTCGAAGACACACCTTGCTGCCTTGGCAAAACGCCAGGAGCCCAAATTATCGTACCTCATCTAGGTTGCTCTATACGATAAAATATATTAATATATACGATAAATTCATATATACTACATAAGACCATGGCAATATTGCTTAATAGCATATTAGGCCTTTTATAACTTAACTAATTTACAATCTCAAGCTTAAAGTAACGGGCCAACTCTGCAACAGGGGTCACAACATTGATGCTCGTGAATTTAAAGCAGCTGAAGTAACTTTGATCAAATGGGTTCAAGTAGAAACCTTTTCCAATGAATTAGAATCCTTGAAAAGCTCGAATAAGACATTAATGCCTAATATAGTGCGTCAACTGAGGTTGCACCTAGACAATGGCCTCATCAGGTGTGAGGGTCGCCTGAAGTGATCGGGTGTACCAGACGGCACAAACCGCCCTATACTTATGCCAACAAGACATCACGTTACTGATCTATTGATCATACGTGCACATAAGGAAGTAAAACACTACGGGGTATGTCATATTATATCAAATTTACGTCTCACCTGGTGGATACCCAGAGTTCGACAAGTAGCTCGACGCGTAGTGAGAAAGTGTGTAATATGCCAGAGACTAATGGGTAAACCATATGCAACTGGACCAGCTCCACCTCTACCTGAATGCCGTGTAAAGCACGTAGAACCTTTCCAAGCGGTAGGATTAGATTACACAGGGGCATTGAAGACGAGGGAGCATGAGAAGGTTTATATATTATTGTTTACCTGTGCGACGTCTCGAGCGGTACACCTAGAACTATGTGATAATATGTCTAGCGAAGAATTTATGCTGGCGTTCAGACGGTTTTGTGCCCGTCGTTCATTCCCTCAACTCATTCTTAGCGACAATGCTCCCACTTATGTCCAAGCATCAAAATATCTAAAGGATATGAGTAGTGATCCTACTGTCATAACTTTTTTGGGAGAGAAGAAGTGCGAATGGAGGTTCATTCCAGTTAAGGCACCTTGGTTTGGTGGAATGTGGGAACGATGTGTCGGCATAGTAAAGTCAGGACTAAGAGCGGTTGTAGGACGTGCTCTATTAAAGAAGAGTGAGTTGACGACAGTTCTCAAAGAGATAGAGGCAGTCGTGCATGATCGCCCGCTTACATATGTGTACACCGACCTGCAAGAACCACTACCATTAATGCCAGCTCACTTGCTATATGGAAAACCATTGACTGCATTTCCATCTGATTTTCAGTCCATAGTAGAGTTAGAGGATCCCTCGTTGTACTCTGAGGTAGCGGTGTCTAAGAGATACCAGTATATATCCAGGATAATAGAGGATTTTAGGAAACGGTGGATTAGTGAATATCTGCTAGCATTGAGGGAAAGGAGTATTACTCCCTCTGGTAGACCAACGGCACCTACAGTTGGTGAAGTTGTTTTAATTAAAGAAGATAGTCCTCGTTTATACTGGAAATTAGGCCGCGTGTTGGAGGTATACAAGGGGGCAGACTCTGTAGAGCGGGTGGCGCTATTGAAGACAGCCACTGGAACTACTGTTCGTCCTATCGCACGTTTGTACGCTTTGGAGCTCGATTCCGCATTGCAATCTGATGCTCCACCTGTTATTGCTGGGTCCGAGGATTCTCAAAGGACCGACTCACCTCTTACTGATGGTGATCATTCTCGGACCGGGACGCGTCCTAGACGCGCTGCTGCTGGCGCCGTCGACTTGTGGCGTCAGAAGATAGCCTCTGGGCAACTTTAGGTTTAAGGTGGGGTTCAGGTCTTTTTTTGTGGGGGGAGTGTATCGTATAAATACGATAGAATATGACTATTTTGTGATCGCGTATGTCTTTGTGACGTCACGATCGCTCCTACAGCACGACGTAGGACGAGTAGATCGTATATTATAAGATTGTAAATTAGTTAAGTTATAAAAGGCCTAATATGCTATTAAGCAATATTGCCATGGTCTTATGTAGTATATATGAATTTATCGTATATATTAATATATTTTATCGTATAGAGCAACCTAGATGCGGTACGATAATTTGGGCTCCTGGCGTTTTGCCAAGGCAGCAAGGTGTGTCTTCGAGGAACACCAGAGCCTTCACGAACACCCACCAGTTAACATCTAAATTTCCGCCCTCAGTTGATCGTGCTTTTGTGCCTCTAATCACAATACACATACAGCAATACACTCAGCTACACCATCACGACGCTCTCATCGAAATCATGACTGACTGATAGATAAGCATAATAATCATGTCCATTCCCATGTAATCATTTATTCTTTCTTTAACTTGACTCGAGTCTTGGGACCGAAGTCTCGTTCCCCATTGTCCACCGCCATATTGGGTAAAACGTTCTCCCTTGCCTCATTGCCACGTGGAACTTTTGGTGAGTTAATTCCTGGCTAATATTAACCCTTATAACCTTACCCTATATATACATTTATTATGTGAGACCTTTGGATATAAATTAGCTTGTTTCAGATTGAATTCAATTTAGATATAGAGTATTCATTTAGATTGATTTTATTTTGATTCATTATAGCTTAGTAATATTTAACTTCCATTGATAGTTTACCACAACCCTACTGAATACCTTCCCTACTTCGCTTAGAAGACATATTCCTCGTTGGTTACCACACACTCCTCTTTCCCCTTTACCCTTAATTAGGGGGACTATATTATGCCTGTCTTCCTGTCATCAGGTGCACTCCCCTTCTCGCATGCTAGTTTGCACATTTTCCATACCCATTCGATCACTATCTCACCACCATACCTCAGTATTTCCCCACACACTCCATCTATTCCTGGTGCTTTCCCCAACTTCACCCTTTTCATGGCTTCCCACACTTCTAACCTACTGATCCCCACCTCCACTACTTCTCTTCTTTTCCCTCCCATACCCCATCCAACTATGTTTGCTGGCGCTTCATTCCTTACATTCAACAATTCGTTGAAGTACTCCCTCCATCTTTCGACTCTCTCTTGCTTCTCGGCTAGCACTACCCCATTCTTATCTTTCACACCCTTACTGTTTCTCTTATATATATATATATATATATATATGAGAGAGAGAGAGATAAATAAATAGATAGAGAATGTCAACCCAGTTTATGAACAGCTTTTCACTGATCCTGAACCAGCACAACCTTCCAACACATTATAATAACCTCCCATTAACCGCAACCATTGCTCTC
The DNA here is from genome assembly GCA_032716605.1 of Paralithodes platypus. Lineage (NCBI taxonomy): Eukaryota > Metazoa > Arthropoda > Malacostraca > Decapoda > Lithodidae > Paralithodes > Paralithodes platypus. The sequence goes on along the minus strand of CM064491.1, from coordinate 34,377,971 downwards.
ACATACCTACCACATTAATCACCTACCTGTGCCGTTTCCCTGAATTATTTCTTCATATCGGTATATGACTTAGCATTACTTTAAGGCAAAACTTATTTTAGACACGCATTGAGTATGGCTTATAGAATAAATGAAAATGTAAATTATATATATATATATATATATATATATATATATATATATATATATATACAGTATATATATATATATATAACTTGTTGAACTATGAAGGGTTAACGAGCGTTGTTAGGCATAGTAGTGGTCAGGAGGTTGGGACACATGTGGTGACGGTTTAGATACCAATAGTGACTATATCTCAAGTCCTTATACCTTGACCAGTGACCAGCAGTAGAGATGGGGAGACAGATACTGAGGGGCACTGTGGTATCTGATTCATCACCACATGTGTTCTAACCATTATTATGTCTACAACGATCCCTAACCCCTTACCATTTAATGTCATATTTTAAGGGGATAATTCCTTTTACTATAGTCTATTCGGTGTAAGTAGGCGAAAAATCATGACCTCTATCCTCTGTAACACAAAGAGGGTTAGAGCAAATTGGCATTACGTTTCCACATCTATTCCTTGACTGACTCTTCTCAAATGGTAGAAATATTAGCTCGATTACTCTAGTCGTTTTTGAGTTACAGAGGTTAGAGGTCATGATGTCTTGCCTACTTACAGCGAATAGACTACAGTTTTCTACAATATCTTGTACATGTCATAATGTTACCAATTTAGCCACTTTCCCGCTAGATCTAGAGGTATTTACTTCTTCACTTCCCCTTACTAGTTCCCTACAATATCTCTTTATACATGAACGGCCACAACTATATCTACACCGCTCCCCAAACCTTTATCCTTCAAGTTGGGGTATGTTAGACAATTATCTGCTTGTTATTCTCTTGGTTCTTCTATTTTCGTTATTTCTCCTATGTATCACTATTAAATTCTGAACCCCTTCTGTACCAGCAACGTAATATTGATTCTTGCTATATATAGAGGCCTTTGTGCAGTTTACGAAGGATCTGTCGTAGAATAAAAGGTTAAGTGAGATAGTTTGAAGCCTGTTAATAAAAGGTTAAGTGAGATAGTTTGAAGCCTGTTAATAAAAGGTTAAGTGAGATAGTTTGAAGCCTGTTAATAAAAGGTTAAGTGAGATAGTTTGAAGCCTGTTAATAAAAGGTTAAGTGAGATTTGAAGCCTGTTAATAAAAGGTTAAGTGAGATAGTTTGAAGCCTGTTAATAAAAGGTTAAGTGAGATAGTTTGAAGCCTGTTAATTGCTAGAGCCCCTTTTTACACTTAATATAATAAAAGGTTAAGTGAGATAGTTTGAAGCCTGTTAATTGTTAGAGCCCCTTTTGACACTTAATATAATAAAAGGTTAAGTAAGATAGTTTGAAGCCTGTTTATTGTTAGAGCCCCTTTTGACACTTAATATAATAAAAGGTTAAGTAAGATAGTTTGAAGCCTGTTAATTGCTAGAGCCCCTTTTTACACTTAATATAATCGTCTAATAGTAACCAGAATAAATACGTCGCCGGAACAGAAGGAGTTAATCTTGGTCTTCTTTTTATTTTACCTCTTCTTCTTATTTGTTTTTTTCTCCTTGCTTACGACTAACATTATATAATGAGAGGTTCATTTAAATGAATTGTTATCGCTTTCTTTCTATCTCCCTCAATCAATCTGTCCTTCATCCTATGACTTAGACTGCTTTAAACTGCGTGTGTCCAGGCATTTTTACCCCAACATCCCCTGAGTTTGGCTCGCTTTCTTACATTTGTATATTTTTTGGTAGGCCGGTTCCTCCTAAATTACAGGCTCGCTAATGCTCGCCAGGAAGCAAATCGACACCTAAGTGGCACGAGAGGTCTTAATATTGAAAAGAAATTGGACGAAAGGTCTTAAAATCGCCAAACTAATGAGCCGATTGTCTTACAATCTGAAAACTAATGGGACTAAACATGAGGGAGAAGGGGGGACTATAAAAACAACCTAGGCCTATCTCCCCCTAACTCAGTAACCGGATCTCTTAACATTTCACACAGTAATGGGAGGATAATCATTCTACAGTATTATATGTGCAGCATAATTTTGACCGACACCCATACTCTGTTTAAGGGGAGATGGGCGTATGTATTTCTGTTTAAGGGGAGATGGGCGTATGTATTTCTTGATTTATATATTTTGTTATAATTTCTTCTTCTTTTTTTGTTTTTAAGTTTCCTCCCTAGACGTCCATCAATCTATACAAAAAAAACAATAATAATACAAAGCAAAACAAAAATATAACAAGACCCTCTTTCAAGATTAATTTGTACATTTTTCGATAGAAACATTTCCCGGACGAAGGCCGGTTTCTCTTAAAAATACAGATTCACTATCGCTCGTCCGACATAAAATAGACACCTAAAAGGCACGGAAGGAATTAATATTGCTATAGAAATGGGACGAAAGGATTTAAATTCGACACACTAATGGGGCTAAACATGAGGAAGAAGGGTGTCTAGAACACACGACCCATCTCCCCTTAACAACATTTCACACAGTAATGGGAGGATAATCCTTCTATGTGTGGCATTTGTCTGACACCCATACTCGGTTTAATGGCTCAAAATGGACACTAATTGTTGTTTTTGTTAAGGGGGAGGTGGTCGCTTTTTCTGGACTCCCTTCTCCATCGTGTTTAGCCTCAGTAGTTATGCAATTTTAAGACGTTCGTTCCATTAGACGTTACGACCGATTTTGTTGACAATATTAAGACTTTTCGTGCCATTTAGGTGTCGATTTTTTCCTAGCGAGCGATAACGAGCCTGTGATTTGAATTTAGAAGGTGCCGGTCTTCGGCCGGGACATTTTTCTATCGAAAAATTTATAAATTTATCTTGAAGGGGGTCTAGGAGGTGTAATGTTAAGCTTGATGGAGGTCTAGGGAACAAACTAAAAACCTCCCCTTAATAACAGATTACCTGCATCTGTTAAGGGGGGTCACCGTGTTTTTTTTATCTTTCTCTCCTTTTCTCTCTTTCCCTGGTTTGTATCCATTCGGATCCATTCAGCCAACTGTTTTAAGACGTTTATCCCCATCCAAGTGTCAATTCCTTCCTGGCGAGCGATAGCGAGCCAGCATTGTATGGAGAAATCCGGCTTCGCCGGAGACATTTTTCTATCGAAAAATTTGCAAACTTAGCTTGCTGTCAAAAGAAAAATGTATATATGATGGCTGGCGACACCTGGATGGGGGTAAACGTCTTAAAACAGTAGGCTGAATGGAGCCAAATTGATACAAGTCAAAGAGAGAGGGAGAGA
>CM064491.1:34312154-34369654 GCA_032716605.1 Paralithodes platypus | reverse complement strand
TAATAACACATACTGTCGAACGCGCTTTAAAAGGTAATAACACATACTGTCGAACGCGCTTTAAAAGGTAATAACACATACTGTCGAACGCGCTTTAAAAGGTAATAACATACTGTCGAACGTGCTTTAAAAGGTAATAACACATACTGTCGAACGAACGCGCTTTAAAAGGTAATAACACATACTGTCGAACGCGCTTTAAAAGGTAATAACACATACTGTCGAACGCGCTTTAAAAGGTAATAACACATACTGTCGAATGCGCTTTAAAAGGTAATAACACATACTGTCGAACGTGCTTTAAAAGGTAATAACACATACTGTCGAACGAACGCGCTTTAAAAGGTAATAACACATACTGTCGAACGCGCTTTAAAAGGTAATAACACAGGGGAGGTGTGGTGGAGTGGTCATGCCACTGGATTGGTAATCCAATGGACCCGGGTTCAAATCCCGATATGTCAATGGGAAGATATTATTGGGATTGAATTTGTGCTGTACCTAGTATCAGTGCATTACCACAAAGCCCACCGAAATGCCAAAAAAATACCCTCATTGTTCCCTGATTAAATAACACTGTATGAATATTCCCATATTCAAAATATGTTACAGGGGGACAATGCCTAGTGAGTTCACTGCTCAATAGGTGGCGTTCTGAGAGTGAGGGTCTGAGTCTGGAGGGTGAGACGGTGAAGCACTTGAGCGAAGCAACCGGCCGCTTCAGAGATGGAGCTGCTTCGAGCCATGATGGATGCTTCACATGTCTCACTCCCCAGGCTGGAACAAGACCTCACGGGCTTCACCGTGTTGAGCGGTGGCATGTACAGGCTCTCAGCCTATGCCCGAGAGGGAGTAGTTGGAATATAGAAAAAAAAAAAAAAAAAAAAAAATACTCTCGAACGCGCTTTAAAAGGTAATAACACATACTGTCGAACGCGCTTTAAAAGGTAATAACACATACTGTCGAACGTGCTTTAAAAGGTAATAACACATACTGTCGAACGCGCTTTAAAAGGTAATAACACATACTGTCGAACGCGCTTTAAAAGATAATAACACATACTGTCGAACGACGCGCTTTAAAAGGTAATAACACATACTGTCGAACGACGCGCTTTAAAAGGTAATAACACATACTGTCGAACGACGCGCTTTAAAAGGTAATCAATACAAAACTTTGTCAAAACATGATGGAAAACGAGAGAGGGAATTTGAAGAGTCCAAAATAAAAGGGAAACCGTAAGAGAATTTTGAGATAGACGAAAACCAGGTAATTCTTTAGGCCCGGAGGAAGTAAAGAAAGAAGACCTCTAATTCCAGATCCTTTAAGAGAATGTGGTTTAATGGATTGGAAAATGCGCTAAGGGGGGTGGGGCGTATTAATTTCCTCATTTTTAATTATATGTTTTTATCATTTTTGTTTTCCTCCCTAGACCTCCATCAAACTTATAACCAGCCTCCCCCTACCATTCTTTAAGATAAATGTGTACATTTTTCGATAGAAATATTTCTCGGCCGATGGCCGGTTCCTCTTAAAATACAGGCCCGCTATCGCTCGCCAAGATAAAATCGACACCTAAATAACACGAAACGTCTTTATAGTGACATAGACATGGGGCGAAAGGTCTTAAATTCGCCAAACTAATGGTCTGAACTTCTTAAAATAAAATACAAACTAATTGGGCTAAACATGAGGGAGAAGGAGGTTCGAACAAAAACCCCTTAGGTGAAAATCTCCCCTTAATGGATTGTAAAATGTATTAAGTGAAGCGGCTTAATAAGATAAAGTAGCCACCACGTTTTCCTCTATATCGTATCCAATTGAATATCTCTTGTTCTATATATTGCCAGGAGTGGCCACGAATGAATCACCCCCATGTACCTATGTCCTTATGTCAGCCGACGCCCCTCCTCCCAACCAACACAGCTTTCTCTCATATACCTCACAAATCCATCCTTCTACCTCACTCTCGGTCTGCTCCCTTCCCTTACCACCACCACCATCAGCAGCAACCACTGCCACACTCAGCCAACAAGGGACAGGAGTTCTCGACAGGAGGCTCCAGTCCTGACGCTATTCTTGACTTACAGTGTGCTGGCTTAATAAAGTTAATAATCCAGAAGGGTTGATAGCCTCTAAAGTCCTATTATACCAAACACTCGGCCTCACTGGTATGTGTGTAATGTTGATCCCTACTGCCCACCCCCATTTTCTTATGTCATATCATGTATACATGTATATACACAGGCACATACCCCATAGCTGGGGGTGGCCCACTCGAGGCAGAGCCCGAACAGGGACCGACAAAAAAAAAGTCGCACACATCTAGGTAGCCCAGGAGAAGACCCAGAGACCCAGGCCCATTTTGGGTCTCCAGCAACATTTCCAGGTCCCAGACCTCCCGGAGAGGTTCCGGTCTCAGCAGGCAGACACGCAGCCGAGCTTTAGCACCACAATGCCGCCCCCCCCCCCCCCCCACACACACACACACATCCAGGCATGACCCTTCATATACACCGGCGGCTCCCCGAGCCAGGCACCTGGTGGACTAATATCTAGTCCAACTGGCGCCCGACCCCCTCTTCCAACGACAGTGTTATATCTCATCTATTCACAAGCATTCTCCATTCATTCCTATTTATTACCACTTATCTTGCCTGTTCTACAACCATCTCTCTATCTTCCAACGCTTGTTCTACACAATCTCTCCATCTCAGCCAAGGTCTTCCTACCCCTCTACCTCCCCTTGTATCTGACTCATATACTGTACTCTCTTTGTAAACCTTTCATCTCCCATTCGCTCAACATGTCCATACCAGCTCAGCACCCTTCTGTCCACTCTGGTCGACAAAGGTTCCTGCTGCCCCACTCTTCTAAGTACCTCTTCATTCCTCAATCTGGCTCTACGAGTCACTCCACACATACTCCTTAAGCAGCTCATCTCCATCACATCCAGCTTTCTTCTCTCTTTTGCCTTCAGAGCCCATGTCTCAGCTCCATACATCACTGTTGGTACAACTATCCCTTGATACATTCCACATTTAGCTTTCATTCCGAGATTTCTCACCTTCCACATACTTCCCATTGCTCCGAAAACTTTCTTTCCTTCACATCCTCTCTGTTTTACCTACATTTTCACACCTGTGCCCTTGCTTATCACTCCTCTCAGATATTTAAAACACTCTACTTGTTCCAGTATTTCCTCATCAAGTCTCGCATCTAGATTCACCCTATGAGTACCTCTATTACACACCATCACTTACTCACCCACTCTAAACCACTGTTTGGACACTTGATCCTCAGTGTTTTGGAGGACAAGCAACCTAGAAGGGTCACTAGATCTGTTGTTGCTTGATTTCCTTTGTACTCCTTTGTACTCCTTTGTACTTGTATTTACATCCACCCTCAGCTTCCTCCTCCCACATACCACACCAAACTCTTTGACTACTCGCTGTAGTTTCTCCTCAGAATCTGCCACCAATCCAGTAACATCAGCAAGCAGCAACTGATTCAACTCCCAATCTCTACCATTCTTTCCTACTAAACCCAATCCACTACATACATTCTCATTTCACCTCTCTCACCACACCATCCATATATACATTAAACAACCACGGTGACATTACATAATCCTGTCGCAGACCTACATTTACCTCATACCATTCACTCAACTCATTTCCTACTCTAACACAAGCTCTGCTCTCTTCATAAAAGCTCGTAACTGCTCTTAACAAATTTCCTTCAATTTCATAAATCCTTAGCACCTTCCACATTGCTTTACGATCCACACGATCATACGTTTTTTCCAAATGCATATTATATATATTTTTTTTTTTTTTTTTTTTAAGAGACAATGAACGGAGGAAGGAAAAACACAGATAAAACAAAAAGGTCCATGTGCCTAAAGGCATCCTCCATTCATAAAATGTTTGTAACAACTGGATTTAAACATTTGTTGATTGTAAGTTTGTGGAAAGCAATTCGAGGGAAGTGAATTCCAAAGAGTAGTAGCTCTGGGGATAAATGAATTCTGATAAGCAGAAGTTCTGCATTGTGGAGGAGAAAGTGTAAATTCATGGGCGCTCTCAGCTGCCCTAGTTCTACGGGGAAAGATGTGGAGAGGCGGCACAATTGAAGCAAGTTCCTCGGAACAATTGCTGTGAAAATATCTGTAGAATAATGCAAGGGATGCAACGTTTCTTCGTATGGCTAATGTAGGAAGGTCCTGTGTGATTGCAGGGTTATTGATTAATCTAATAGCTTTATTTTGAATTTTGTCCAACTGCCTCAATGCAACCACTCCACTTCCACCCCACAGAGGTGAACAGTAATCCATCTGAGAGCGCACATGACTTTTATATATTACGGCCAACTGCTCGTCAGTGAAGAATTCTCGAACTCTGTACAGGAGTCCCAGTTTTTTAGAGGCATTCTTAGCAATGCTTCTAACATAATGTGTCCAGCTCAAGTTAGTAGTTAATGTTACACCGAGAATGTCAATACTAGGGGAAGTGGGAATATTTACATCATTAAAAAATATATGGGAGTCAGTGAGATTCTGTCGAGATATATATATATATATATATATATATATATATATATATATATATACACACACAAGCTTTTAAACAATCCTGTAAAAGGATATACATATCCGCTCCTCTCTCGTACTCCCAGCTCACTTAATCCACATTCACTACCACTCCGCTGCTGAAACTCTCTCTCTCTCTCTCTCTCTCTCTCTCTCTCTCTCTCTCTCTCTCTCTCTCTCTCGTACTCCCAGCTCACTTAATCCACATTCACTACCACTCCGCTGCTGCGAAACTTCTCTCTCTCTCTCTCTCTCTTCTCTCTCTCGTCTCTCCTCTATCTCTCTCTCTCTCTCTCTCTCTCTCTCTCTCTCGTACTCCCAGCTCACTTAATCCACATTCACTACCACTCCGCTGCTGAAACTCTCTCTCTCTCTCTCTCTCTCTCTCTCTCTCTCGTACTCCCAGCTCACTTAATCCACATTCACTACCACTCCGCTGCTGAAACTCTCTCTCTCTCTCTCTCTCTCTCTCTCTCTCTCTCTCTCTCTCTCTCTCTCTCTCTCTCTCTCGTACTCCCAGCTCACTTAATCCACATTCACTACCACTCCGCTGCTGAAACTCACTCTGCTTGCTGTATATTGGTTTTAAAGGTACAAGTTTATTTCGTTTTTACTGGTAAGAATACTTTTTCTTCATAATCTAATTTGAATGTGCATAAACCTGTAAGCGTATTTATTTCCGCATATATATATATATATATATATATATATATATACAGTATACAGTATATATATAGTTATCATTTGTTTTAGTTTCCTCCCTAAACCTCCATCAAACATTAAAAAAAAATCCTCCTAGTCCCCCTTTCAAGATAAATTGTACATTTTTCGGTAGAAAAATGCCGGTTCTTTCTAAACGTACAGGCTCGCTCTTGCTCGCTAGGAAAATCTCGACACCTAAATGTCACGAAAGGTCTTGATATTGATATAGAAATGTGACGAAAGGTATTAAAATCGACAAACTAATGGGCCAAACGTCTTAAAATCTGAAAACTAACGGGGCTAAACATGAGGGAGAAGGGGATCTAGAACAACGACCCATCTCCTCTTAATCCACTTTCACTGACACTCCGCTGTTGAAACTCACACTTTGTTTGCCAATTTAGCTGTTTTTACATTTAACGACATTAATTCTTGTGATACTCTGGAGATTTGAGCCATTTTAGGGCGATATTGTAGAGATTGTGGCATTATTCTAGCGATATTCTGGAGATTTGAGCCATCTTAGAATTATATTGCAGAGATTGAGGCATTATTCTAGCGATATTCTGGAGATTTGAGCCATTTTAGTACGATTCTGTAGACATCTGGGCATTATTCTATCGATATTCTGGAGATTTGAGATATTTAAGAACGATATTGTAGACATCGGGGCATTATTCTATCGATATTCTGGAGATTTGAGATATTTAAGAACGATATTGTAGACATCGGGGCATTATTCTAGCGATATTCTGGAGATTTGAGATATTTAAGAACGATATTGTAGACATCGGGGCATTATTCTATCGATATTCTGGAGATTTGAGATATTTAAGAACGATATTATAGACATCGGGGCATTATTCTAGCGATATTCTGGAGATTTGAGATATTTAAGAACGATATTGTAGACATCGGGGCATTATTCTATCGATATTCTGGAGATTTGAGATATTTAAGAACGATATTGTAGATATTGTGGCATTATTCTAGCGATGTTCGGCATTTATTTACTATCTAGCAACCTTAATTTGGTAACCCTGGTGTCACTCTGCTTGCTTTATATTTGATTAACCCCTTCAGTACCGGCGACGTGTTTTTAATTTGATTCTAGCTATATTTAGAGGATTTTGTGCAGTTTATCCCCTACAGTACCGGTGCCGTCCTTTAACTTTAGTCTGGCTGCTATCAGACGATTGTATTCAGTTTATATAGGGCCTCCAGCAATTAACAGTTTATATAGGGCCTCCACCAATTAACAGTTTATATAGGGCCTCCAGCAATTAACAGTTTATATAGGGCCCCCAGCAATTAACAGTTTATATAGGGCCCCCAGCAATTAACAGTTTATATAGGGCCTCCGGCAATTAACAGTTTATATAGGGCCTCCGGCAATTAACAGTTTATATAGGGCCTCCGGCAATTAACAGTTTATATAGGGCCCCCAGCAATTAACAGTTTATATAGGGCCCCCAGCAATTAACAGTTTATATAGGGCCCCCAGCAATTAACAGTTTATATAGGGCCTCCACCAATTAACAGTTTATATAGGGCCTCCAGCAATTAACAGGCTTCGAACTATCTCTCTTAACTTTTTTTTTTACTACCAGAGATCCATCTTAAACTGCACAAAATCGTCTAAATATACCTGAAATAAAATGGAAAAGACGTCGCCGGTACAGAAGGGGTTAAGAAGGATCTGCGGTAATAAAAAAGGTTAAGTGAGAGTTCAAAGCCTGTTAATTCCTGGAGGCCCTTTTGAAACTGAATACAATCGTCTAATAGTAGCCAGTACAATGTTAAAAGAACGGCACCGGTACTGGAAGTGTTAAAACCACAATATACTTTGTGTGTGTTGTTAATGTCTGTCAGATGTTGAATAGGCCGGGTAAGTGTACGAACATGTTTGAATATCTCACTTGAAATGAAGAAATCATGTTTAGATATTATTATAATGTAAAACTTGCAAAATACACAAACCAGAACAGGGACGACACAATATACAGACAATAGAACTTATTAAATCACTATGTGGATTAAAATAACGCTTTAGTAAAATATAATTTTAAACATAAAAGAACACAAAACCACCACATATATACCAATTATTTATCAAAATATACTTGGTGACGAGACATGACTTATTTGACCGACTGTACATTGATGACCTATCCCCGTGACACATCAGCTTTACCGAATAATAATATTTTTCCCGACAGAGATAATTCAGCCCCACACTCTGTGATATATCTCTGGTGACTGATGTGGAGATATACACGCTTGTTTTACCTTTGCCCTCTCTTTCCATATAGCCACTTGATTTAAGGGGAGGTTGTTATTGTTGTTGTTCCCCAGGCTGTCTAAACGAACAACCCCAAGGTCCCAAGTAAGGCCAAGGCCATAACTGAGGGCCCCAACAGAATCCTCCCTGCTTTACCGCTAAAGAATGCCCAGGTGGCCGAAGCCGCTCCCAGGCGAGGAGCTGAGTAGGGTGTGGAAATGCCCAGGACACCGAAGCTCCACCCAAGGGCCTATGCCCCTTAACAATTATGAAGGAAAAGTTGAGGGGCAAAGGAAAAAATAAATCGCTATGGCTCCCAGTCTGCCAAACTCTAGGTTGGCAATAGAGGGGTCAATCCACGGAAGAGACGCCGTCACTTGAGATCTAGAAAATATATAAGTAAAAGGAACAGTCAGAGTAAGCTATGGGTATGGCAGAGATCGCTCAACTCTCACTCTGATAAACCAACCTATCACCACATGACTAGAACCCCAACCTCTCAGCATCAGCTAGGAAAGGCCCTAAAAAGCCGCCTTTGGCGGGGGTATAGCTACCTTAAGGGTAGGTAGTTGCTTTTTGTGGTCCACCTTCTTCCTCATGCTTAGCCCCATTTGTTTTCAGCTTTTAAGTTGTTCGGACCATTAGTTTGGCGACTTTAAGACCTTTCGCCACATTTCTTTGTCAATATTAAGAATGTTCATGTAATTTAGGTGTCGTTTTATTCCTGGCTCGCAATAATCCTGGCGAGCAATAACGAGCCTATTTTAAAAGGGGCCGGCTTTCTCTACCAAAGAATGTACAAATATATCAAGAACAGGGATCTTGGGGATGTTTTTGTAAATTTGATGGAGGTCTAGGAAGGAAACTAAAAAATAATAAATAAGTTAAATAATTGACAAAAGATATACCCTTCCCCTTTAAGGACACACTAGGTAGCAATGAGAAATCAACTGACCTTTGCTTCTAGGGTTTCTAGTCCTTTATTATGCAAGTTAGTGTTGGTATTTTTCGTTTTTTATAATGCTTAGATTTTTTGTCTTTAACGTATTGTATAATGCGAGTCCACGATGTGAAATCCTATCAGAAAGTAAGTTACAGGTTGATGAGAGCTGAGAGAGAGGTGGGGAAGGGAAGGTAGGGAGGTAGAGGGGTGGTGAGAGAGGAGGAAGGGAGGGAAGGAAGGGGGGAGTGGGGTGAGAGAGGTGGGGGAATGGGGGTGGGAGGGAGATGAGATAGGTGGGGGAGGAAGGGAGGTGGGGTTGGGGGGAGGTGAGTGAGGTGGGGGAGAGAGGGGGGTAGGATCAGGCAGAGCGGACATCGTTTGTTATGATGAAGTCAAGGCAGGAGTTCCCAGGAGGCTCGGTGTCCCGCTATATCCGTGACCTACGAAATTCATGACCTCCGTAATCCATGTCCTACGAAATCCATGTCCTACGAAATCCATGTCCTATGAAATCCATGACCTACAAAATTCATGACCTCCGTAATTCATGACCTCCGTAATTCATGACCTCCGTAATCCATGACCTACGAAATCCATGACCTACGAAATCCATGACCTACGAAATTCATGACCTTCCAAATTCATGGCCTACGATATTCATGATCTTCGAAATTCACGAAATTCATCACCTACGAAATCCATGATCAACGAAATTAATCTATCTATCTATCTATCTATTGCCTGACGCCTTGATCCCCGTAGGGGTGGCCACGAACGAACCACCCCCATGCACCTCTGTCCCCAGTCAGTCGACGCCCCTCCTCCCAACCAGCACCGCCTTCATCCATATACTTCCTCACTCCATCCTTCCACCTATCCTTCGGTGCACCTCTCCCTCTCTATCCTTCCACCTCGCTCTCGTACACCCTCTTAGTCATTCTCTCGCCTTCCATACGTTCCATATGGCCGAACCATCTCAAGTTGTTCCTTTTCACACTTTCCAGCACATCTACCTCCGCACCACACCTCCCTCTTACTTCCTCATTCGTCTGTCTATCCCTCCATGTAACTCCGCACGCACTTCTCAAGTAACTCATTTCCACCGCTCTCACTCTTGGTCTGAGTCTCTTCCCGAACGTCCAAGCTTCGCTTCCGTAAGTTAGCGTCAGAATTACCACACTGTCATGCAAGGACTTCTTTACTTCCATACAGACCACCCTATTTCTTGTTACTGCTTTCAGCGTTCCTATAACCCTCATCCCCTGTTGCACCCTCTCCCGCACTTCTTCATCCATAGTCCCATCTTTACTTAACACACTGCCCAGATACTTAAATGAGCTGACAATCTCCATAGCCTGACCATTCAACTTCACCTCACACTCTGTGGCTTCACCCCTTTCGAAGACCATAACCTTGCTCTTCCCCGCATTCACCTTCAGATTCCATTTTTCGCACACTGTTCCAAACACATTAACCAGACCCTGCAACTCCCATTCATTATCGCTCATCAGAACTGTATCATCAGCAAACAGCAGTACAGGTAGCTTCCACTCATTTCCCTTCCTTATCAGCGACACACCAACATCCATTGCTCTTCCTTGCATTTCTTTCATGACTCCATCCATATATACAGTAAACAACCACGGGGACATCACACACCCCTGTTTCAACCCAACATTCAGATCAAAGAACTCGCTCTGCTCATTCTCCACATGTACTACTGCCTTTGCACCCTCATACATGCTCTTCACTGCTTTCAGCAACTTGCCATCTACTCCGTATATTCTAAGTACTTTCTGCATACCTTCTCTATTCACTCTGTCATAGGCCTTCTCCAAATCAGTAAAGGTAACAAACACCTTTTGTTGTTTCTCCAGATAATTCTCCACAACACAATTCAGGGTAAAATTCTGATATACACATCCTCTTCCCTTCCTAATGCTCATCACCTATCCATTTCTCCGTTCTTGCTCTCACTCTCACAATCACTACCCTACTGTACACCTTCCCTACTACGCTTAGAAGACTCATTCGTCGGTGGTTACCACACACTCCTCTTTCCCCTTTACCCTTATATAGGGGGGACTATTATGCCTGTCTTCCAGTCATCAAGTGCACTCCCCTTCTCCCATGCTAGTTTGCACATTTTCCATACCCATTCGATCACTATCTCACCACCATACCTCAATATTTCCCCACTCACTCCATCTGTTCCTGGTGCTTTACCCAACTTCACTCTTTTCATGGCTTCCCACACTTCTGACCTCCTGATCGCCACCTCATCCTCCACTACTTCTCTTCTTCTCTCTCCCATACCCCATCCAACTATGTTTGCTGCCGCTTCATTCCTTACATTTAGCAACTCGTTGAAGTACTCCCTCCATCTTTCGACTCTCTCTTGTTTCTCGACTAGCATTCTCCCATTCTTATCTTTTACACCCTTACTGTTTCCCTTGCTACCTTCCCTAACTTTCTTGACTTCTTTCCAGAAGTTTCTTATACTCCCTCCATTTTACACTCAGATTCATTCCAAATTCCTAATCTCCTCTTCTCTTACTTTCCTTTACTACTCTCTTCACCACTCTCTTTCTCTCCACGTACCTCACTCGTTTCTGCCTCTCCAAATCTTCATTCCCTCTACTACCCAACCTTTGCTTTCTTCTTGTCCTCCACAGCTATTTTTACTTCTTCTGTCCACCATGTTGTACCTTTCACTCCCCTTCCTCTTCTCCTTACTCCACACACCTCCTCACATGCTGCACAGATCTCTTCCTTAAACACCTTGCTCATCTCCTCCACTTCCTCCATATCCTCCAGGTCTAACCCACCTAGTCGTCTTTCTACTGCTCTCTTGTACTCCTCAGCGAGGACCGAGGACAGCCATGAACATAAATGTAGATCCGACAAGAACCAAAAATATTATTAAAGAGCGTTCCGTGAGTTCTAAAATAACAAATTTAAAGGTTTTCTATGCAAACGCTCGTAGCATACGCAATAAATTTTCAGATTTAGAGGAGCTAGTGTTTACAGAAAATTATGATGTGATTGGCATAACAGAATCTTGGCTCAATACAGTAGATAGAGACTTTTTAGCAGAGTATTCACTTCCCGGTTATGTAATGTTTGAGAAAAGCCGAATAAATCGAAATGGAGGTGGCATTTTACTTTATATCAAAGAAAGTCTTAACCCTACCCTCTTGTCAAAACCTCAAATTGTGAACGTTGACGCATCTTTTGTGCTAATAAAGAATAATAAAGGTATAAAAATAATACTTGCATTAATATACAGACCTCCAGCTCAATCAGTGCAAACTGACCGAGAAATTTACGAACAAATTGCAGATGTAAGTAACTCACAAGATACCGTAATTTTTGGCAACTTTAATTTACCTGTGACCAAGTGGGGCGATACTCTTACTTCACACTCCGGACATGACTTGTATACGAACTTGCAAGAGAGTTCGCTTTATCAATTTGTTCGAACGCCAACCCGTGGTAATAACGTTCTTGACATTGTACTTGCAACAAAAGAAGAATTAATAGATAATTTGAATGTTGGTGATGAATTCAGTAACAGCGACCATCGTACGATAACTTTCACTTTAAAGTTTACTAGTAACGAACCAAATAGTAGCATTGAAAAAGTCCCTAATTTCAAGAAAGCAAACTTCCATAAACTTAGAGCTATGTTTAAAGAAACTGACTGGAGCTTTTTAATTCACAATAACGACATAAATACATCTTGGAAGTTATTCGAACCCACTTACCTAAAAGCAGTGCAAGACTGCATACCATCGAAAATACGGCATCCAGGCCACAATAATAAGCCCAAATGGTGGAATAAAGATATTTGAAACTGCCTGGTTGCTAAAAATTTTGCTAATGATAGATTAAAATCCTCACAAAATGACGAAGAACGGCTGAAATTTGTAGAGCTACGACGCAAAGCCAAAAAGTTAATTAACCTAACAAGTGCGCATGGGGGTAATTGGAAACGTCCCCCTGTGCTGACGTATTTGAGGTGTTTCCGTCACTAAAATATTCATTGTACCATTAATAGCATTAATACTTATCCATATGCGCCTATTATGGGTTTAATTATAAAGGTATTAACCTGAAACAACTATAAAACGAGTGAAAACAGCGTTTGGATGGTCAAAATCGGAGATATAGCCCGCGAGTTGTATAATGTATGGGTGAGGCAAGCTGCTTTCCCGCCAATTTCCCCCAAGGCCACTGAGACAGTCGATCGATACTCTCTCTCTCTCTCTCTTGCATTCGCTTGCTATCAGTGATGACCACACCCTGTAACCGGATTTCTAATGTTAGCACGAAAATATACCTCAGAATAAGGGAATAACAGGGAAAATAGGTGATAACTGAAGGAGAGGAGGAAAGTGGGGAAGGAGGGGAGGTAGAGGACTGAGATTTTGCATGGCCCAGGGGCCAAAACAAATATATATATATATATATAAATAAATAAATAAAAAAAAAAAAATCGATGTCAAAAGTTGATTTTTTTTTCTTCTGACTCTTAAGAGTCTCCCTGCAGTTCCCGGGTTAAGCAAAGTAAAAAGACCTTAGAGTTACATATTGCGAATCAAAGTAAAACAAACCCGAAAGAATTCTATAGTTATATCAGAAAGAAAAAAGTAGTTACTTCAACTGTTGGACCGTTAGTCGATGAAAATGGAGAATACACCAAAGACGAAGTACAAATGAGTAATGCCCTCAATACCTTCTTTGCATCAGTTTTTACAACAGAAGACCTCAGTGATATCCCTACACCATCGCCGATTCAGATTGATAATTCAGATGTTCTAAGCAATATCACCGTTACAGAGAGAGAAGTATTGAATTGTTTAGATAAACTCAAGGTAAATAAAACACCTGGACCTGATACAATCTCGCCTAGAGTTCTAAAGGAAGCTAAGGATGAGCTCTCCAAACCACTGACATTACTATTCAATAAATCCTTACAGTCTGGAACTATGCCTGATCAGTGGAAGCTAGCCAACGTAACACCGATATTAAAAAAAAGCAGCAAATCCCTACCCAGTAACTATCGTCCAATTAGCTTAACCTCAGTTGTATGTAAAATGCTAGAAACGGTCACACGAGACAGACTCGTAAATCACTTAGAGGAAAATAACATACTTAAAGATACTCAACACGGCTTTCGTAAAAAACGTTCCTGTTTAACAAACCTCTTAGACTTCTTCCACGATATCCTCAACCTCTACGATGAGAGTAAAGCTGTAGATATTATATACCTTGATTTTCAAAAGGCCTTTGACAAAGTTCCCCACAAACGTTTACTGCTAAAACTAAAAGCGCATGGAATACAAGACGGTGTGTTGAAATGGATAGAAAATTGGCTCAGCGACAGAAAGCAAAGAGTAGTCATAAACGGTAAGGCATCTAAATGGACCAATGTAAGTAGCGGGGTACCCCAGGGATCGGTACTAGGACCAATTCTCTTTCTAATTTACATCAACGACATAGATGAGGGTCTCGCCTGTACAATCTCAAAATTTGCTGACGATACAAAAATTGCAAATAGCGTACTCTCAAAAGAACAAGTTGACGATATGCAACACAATCTAGATAAATTGTCATGTTGGGCCCAAATTTGGCAAATGAGTTTCAATGCGGATAAATGTAAAGTACTACATATCGGATACCTAAATGAGAAAGCAAACTATTCGATGAATGGCACTCAGCTTAAGAATGTAAACAGAGAAACCGATCTGGGAGTAACGTAACCTAAAACCGAGTCAACAATGTTCAGAAGTTGTTAAGAAGGCAAACAAAATAATTGGCTTTATAGGCAGGTCATTTGAGCATAAATCCAAAGAAGTTATCCTAACCCTTTACAATTCCTTAGTGCGCCCTCTTCTGGAATACTGCATTCAATCCTGGTGCCCTTATTACCAAAAAGATATAAACAAGCTAGAACGAGTTCAACGTAGAGTTACCAAAATGATACCTAGCCTAAAGAACAAACCATATGAAGAGCGTCTTAGAGAATTAAATCTATTTCCTTTAACCCAGCGCAGATTAAGAGGTGACTTAATTCAAGTGTTCAAAATCATCAGAGGCATCTACAATATGAACTGTAGTAAGTACTTCACTATCGACCAATCTAATTACACTCGGGGAAACGGTTGCAAAATTATTGGTAAATCTTTTAACTCACACGAATCTAAGAATTTCTTCTTCAATCGAGTTGTCAACTTGTGGAATGGGCTTCCCCGAAACGTTATAGACTGCATCACCGTTGATTCATTTAAACTCCGCCTAGACAAATATCTCGCATCAAACCCGCGACTGACTGCGTTTGTAAATGAATAACTTTATTTTATCCCCCCCTCAGGTACTAACCCATCTGTCCCCTACTAACTTCCTAATCCTGCCACGGACATTAGTTCCAGGGCAGTAATTCCCTTTCCAATGTTCCCTTACCCACTCTAAACCACTGTTTGGACACTTGCTCCTCAGTGTTTTGGAGGACAAGCAACCTAGAAGGGTCACTAGATCTGTTGTTGCTTGATTTCCTTTGTACTCCTTTGTACTTTGTACTCCCTGATTTCCTTCTCCTGCAGCCTCTCCACCCTCATCGCCATTCCACCCTCCTCTCGCCTTCCTCCAGCTCTCCTCACCCACTTCTTTTGTAACTTAATTTTAGCTACTACTACATAATGGTCAGACAGACCCCCTCCAATACCCCTATACACCCTAGCATCCATCACAGATTTCTTCATTCGTTCATCCACACATATATAATCAATCAGTGCCTTTCGTTCCACCACTGTATTATCCTTATCCTTCATCATCCACACCACTTTCCATGTGTACCTGTGTATCATTCTGTGTCGGAAGAAAGTGTTGGCTATCCACAGCCTCCTCCCCACATATACGTCCACAAGTGCACTACCATTCCCATTCACCTCTGACGGTACACCCCACCCTCCCACCACTCCATCAACTTTCCTATCACCCACCTTCCCATTCATATCCCCAATCAGAAATATTCTTTCGTTCTTGCCAAACTTATCCAGGCACGCCTTCACATTTACCCAGAACTCCTCTTTCTCTCTTACTTTTTTATCCTCTGTCGAAGCATATACACACACAATCACCCACGTTTGTATTCCTACTTTCATTCTCACCCACAGACCCATAGTCTCTTACACGCTCCTTCCATTTGTTACTTACAAACAAACATGCACCTTCTCTCGCTGTTCCTTCACTCACTCCAGCACACACACTCATTCCACACTCCCACTCTATCACATCTGTACCCCTCCAATTTGGTCTCCGTCATCCCACATATATCCAGCCTGGCATTCACTAACACTTCCAAGACTTCTCTCTCTTTTGTGTGATCATTCATGCCTCTCACATTCCACGTTCCTATTCTAAGATTGTCCGTAAGATTGTCCATAGTCGGTCGGGGTTCATCAACACAGGGGGTCCATCCACATCCGAGGCTGAAAATTAATGACCTACGAAAATAATGAGCTTCAAAATTCATGACCTACGAAATTCATGACCTACGACATGACACAGCAGAAATTAGTATCACGAAAATTGTTTAGGAACATGTCGGGGAGGAATGAATTGAAGCCCATCACCACCATTTCGTAAATGTCATCATATTCTGGTTACCATTAGATTATTGCCTTTAGTTTATAATCTACCTCTATGACTCAGAGGGGTAGATACGATCTCAATGAACCCTCTTAGTAAAATAGGTCCTTCTTAAGCTGCATAAAATCGTCTAATTTTAGCCAGAACCATGGACAAAAATACGTCATGGTGCTGAAGGGGTTAATAATAATGATATCAGTAATAATAAGATGGTTTCGGGGCAGACAAAATCTTTACATAATGCCTGGGAATTTAGGATCAAAGCAAAAGGGGGGGGGGGGGGGTATTTGATAGAGGACATTAATTAAACCAAGCGGTCATGGGCAGGATGAACGAGAGGCGTATTTATAACCTATTGATTACGGGGCCGATTATACAGTTAAAGGGGGTGACATACAATGTTCTCTCTCTGGGTTGTATCCATTCAGCCTACTGCTTTAAGACTTATCCCCATCCAGGTGTCGATATATACCTGGCGAGCGATAGCGCGCCTTCATATTTTGGATAATGAGTTAAGCCGGTATCACACGAGAGCTTTTATAGTCAACATTCGATGATCAACATTTTTCTGGCAACATTTTTGGAATATTTTGCACTGGTATCGGAAACTAGATTGAAGATAGATGATCTTAGGTAGCAGAATTTGTTTATATGTTTACCTCATAAGCTGCCAGACCAGTGTTGAGGATAAATGTTGAGTGAAAAAGCGCTCGTGTGATACCGGCTTTAGACAGCTAGCTAAATGTGTAAATTTTTCGATTGAAAAATTTCTCCGGCAGAGCCGGATTTCTCCATAAAATGCTAGATCGCTATCGCTTGCCAGGAAGAAATCGACACCTGGATAGAGATAAATGTCTCAGTACAGTAAGCAGAATGGGGCCAAATGGATACAACCAAGAAAGAGATAAAAGCAGGTCACCCTCCTTAAGGGGAAAGGTGTATATTTTGGTCGATTTTATATATACAATTTGTTCTAGTTTCCCCACGTGCCAGACATTGGCAACGCTGCCTCTCGATATATTGTATAGCTAAGCAGTAGTCTGCGAGAACCGCGTAATGGATATTTTATTATAACAAACAATATCTTCACAACCAATGTGGATATCTCCCTCATCCATATAACCTTCATCAAGCTTAATATTACACCCCCTAGACCCCATTTCAAGATATATTTGTACATTTTTCAGTAGAAAATGTTCCTCTTAAATTACAGGCTCGCTATCGCTCGCTAGGAAAAAATCGACACCTAAATGGCAGGAAAGGTCCTCAAATCGCCTAACTAATGGAGCGACGTCTTAAATTCGCAAAAGCAATGAGGCTAAACATGAGGGAGAAAGGGGTCCAGAAAAAATATCCCTCAAGTGGAATCTCTTTTTAATTAATGCAGAATAAATAGGAGCTACTTGTATTTTGAAAATTATGATACAAACATGATACAAAATAATGATGTAACTCTGGATTATATTACAGTGTGTGTGTGTGTGTGTGTGTGTGTACAGATTATGTACTGTATGTGTGTGTATATATATATATTATATGTGTATGTATGTATGAATGTATACAGTATATATAATGAGCGTGTGTGTGTGAATGAGTGTATGTATGTATGCATGTATGAGTGTACGGTATATATATATATATATATATATACACCGGGTATATAGAGTATATAGATATGCATGTATGAGTATGCAGGCAAGAGATAATTAGCCTAATAGCAGTAATGTCCGAGACAAATCCTGCCCCTTGCCAGATTACCTCGGTGAAAAAGATCAAATAATATTATGAAAGAAAAACCAAGAGAGAGAGAGAGAGAGACGGCGAGAATGGAAGGAATCATAATGTAAAACTTGCAAAAATAAACAAACCAAAGCAGGGACGACACAATATAAATTAAGGAACACCCTGTTCTTAACATTAATAAACAAACCAAAGCAGGGACGACACAATATAAATTAAGGAACACCCTGTTCTTAACATTAATAAACAAACCAAAGCAGGGACGACACAATATAAATTAAGGAACACCCTGTTCTTAACATTAATAAACAAACCAAAGCAGGGACGACACAATATAAATTAAGGAACACCCTGTTCTTAACATTAATCCTCCATTACAAACCCCAATGCACTTGAATAAATTAATGAAAGCATATTGTCTTCCCGGGATTTGAACTCGGGACACCACACCCAGAACATAATTATCTAAGCCATTACACAATAGCTTATCAAAATCACTATGTGGAGTATACAAACAACCATCCCTCCTTAACTTAAGAGGAAGTAGACTCAAGGAAGGCGGGGGGCAGGTACGATCGCCATTTTGACTATGATGACAATTTGAGTTGGAGAACTTAAGGGGACCGACCTGCTTTTGCTCTCTGGGTTTTATCCATTTGGCCCCATTCAGCCTTCTGTTTTAAGACGTTCCTCCCGTTTCAGGTATCAATTTTTTCCTGGAGAGCGATAGCGAGCCATCATTGTATGGAGAAATCCGGCTTCCCCGGAGACATTTTTCTACCGAAAAGTTTACAAATTAAGTCAGCTGTTTAAAACATAATCCAGAATATGCTGGCTCGCTACCACTCGCCAAGAAAAAATCAACACCTGGATGGGGATAAACGTCTTAAAACAGTAGGCTAAATGTGACCGAATGGCTACAGCCCAGAAAGAAAGAATAACGAGGTGGGACCCCTTAAACCCATCTGTCGAAAATAGAATCAATGTATTAATATTATTATGATTATTACTGTGTTATTGTTATATTATCTCGCTCCCCATATGTTCCACATGACTGAACCATCTCGATCAAGGTGTTCCTTTTCACTCTCGTACTTCCTCATTCGTCTGTCTATCTCTCCATCTAACTCCACACGCACTTCTCAAATAACTCATTTCCATCCTTCTCACTCTTTATTTATGGCTCTCCAACAACGTGCATGCTTCACTTCCGTACGTCAATGTCGGGATTACCACACTATCATGCAAGGATTTTATTACTTCGAGGCAGACCACCCTATTCCATGTCATTGCTTTCAGCATTCCTGCAACCCCCTTCCCCAGTTATACTCTTGTACGCACTTCATCCTCCATCTTTACTCATCACACTGCCCAAAAACCTATTTGTGATTACCACACACTCTTCTCTCCTCAGTATCCTTATACAAGGGGATTATTATGCCTATCTTCCAGTCTTTGGGCATATTTCCCTTCTCCCATGATAGTTTACACATTTTCCATACCCATTCGATCACTATCTCACCACCATACCTCAGCATCTACCCACACACTTAGTACTGTACTGTTATTGTATTTACCTAATTGAATACACACTTTATCATAACCTCTCTGAGAAACTGTTGGGCGCTAAAAATACCAGTAACTTAGAGAGCAAGTAACCTCGAGGAGTCGCAAGATCTGTTGTTGCTTGATTTCCTTTGTACTACTTTGTGCACTTCATCTATTCCTGATGTTTTCCCCATCTTCACCATTTTCCAAGCTTTACACACTTCTGACCTGATCCCCACCTCCTCCACTACTTCTCTTCTTCTCCCTCCCATACTAGTCAGGTCGATATATGGACAATACCCCCTCAACCCCCAAAAAATTGCTACAAAAGGTTTCTCAACTGATTCTGGTAGGGTTTAGTGTACTTTATAACATACTAAAAGTTTACCAAAGTAGGACCCCCGGAAAAGTTTTTTTTTCAAGATGGCCGCCGAAACCTCCTAATGATCATAACTATGTAACTATCAACTCAAATTTGATGATCTTGGTGTCTATCCCTAGGTTTTTGGGGGCAAAGAACACATTAAGATCATACAAAATTATGTTGGCCTATTATGTAACACAAAAATCCAATATGGCGTCAAAAATGGCCGCCAACACCTCCAAATGACCGCAAGTCCATAACTATTGACTCAAATTTGATGATCTTGATGTCTATCCCCAGGTTTTTGGGGGCAAGGAACACATTAAGACAACTTTGGATATCACTGAGCTGTTGAATCATTATGAAATTGAATTCATGACCTTCAGCTGTCCACTATCACCTAATGCACAAACACCTTTGTCCATAGAACAAGTTTCAGAGCGTTCAGTTTTGAGTGTCATCCTCCTCCTCAGTATCGACCTCTTGAGTGTTGTTTGGATTGTCACAGTTTTCAGTTTGGCAAGGGCCACATGCAGCAGTGCAGGGAGTCCATAGCGTCTGCAGCTGCATCGAAAGGATTTGCATCCCCCCGAACAGTTGCAATGGATAATTTTCAAGAGTTCGTCAGGCGCAGCATTGTTTTGGGTCATAATTGGAATTAACTGATCATTTTCCTGTTTCCATCCCCATTCAGTTGGGTTCATTTCATTTGCCATCCCCATCCATACCATAATTTGAAAGTACACACGTTGGCTATGGAATCTTGTTGCAGGTGATGTTGGGGGAAGCCATTCAGGAGTGACAAATGCTTGAGCAGTTGCCACTTTCTTGGTGAAAATGATATGGTGCAGTGATGATAGCGTATCATTAGACTTGCCACCAAAGAGATCAACCATCAGGTCTTTGCCAAGATCTGATATGTCCTCTTGAGATTTGTTTTGAAGGATGAATGCACTAGCACAGGACTTCATGACGGGATCAGATTTCACTAATTTCCGGAAGGCTGACTTTTTTCCGATGCCGAAAATCCTTGAAGTTGAATCACAGCCTGAGTAGGCATGTACAAAGAGCAACTCATTGCACACATCGTCTCCTAAAGTTTCTTTCAACAGGTTAATGTTATACACTCTGTGTTCTTTTGACTGCTTGTTTGCATCAGAACGGAAGTAGATGATCTCATTGTCTGTTCTGGAGTAATGAAGGAGCAAGATCAGCAATTCTGTATCCTCACCGACCAACGTTGTGGTGCAATGACGGGATCGTTTAACAGTTGCCTTAACGATATCAACGTCTGCATCCCCTGGTGACTGAATGACATGGCATTCCCTTTTAGTTAGTGCTCTGCTGATGAGAGCAATCATGTCTGCCTTGTTTTTGTCACAAGATAAAAAGTCCTCCTTTTTGCCTGAAAACTCTGTTTCTGCAGTGAAACTAACAATAGGGTGCAGGTTTTTTCCTCGTCTCTGATGTGTGTTGTCGTTTATGGAGAGACCTTCACCATAGCCATCGAACACCACTGTCGCTTGTCCGTAATGTCTCACAGTGAAGTCTGCATAAGACTCAGCTATTGCATTACATGAGTCGCCTTTCTTCCACGGTAAACGATGGAGCAAAGAGCCCCCATCAAGCACGTATCAATCTGTTTTAGGAATAGAGTTCTTCACAGCCTCATTTGATAAGTCCGCAGCATGGTCTCGAATTGCCTGAGCAAGCTGAGGTTTGTCTGCTTTTCGAAGAATGTTCCTGGTCTCAAAGAGGGCTGGAGGGTAGGGGCTTAGTTCATACGTCAAAACCTCTTCAAGGGAAAGATCTCCTGACCTTGACACCACAAGGAAACGCTGGAACAGAAGGGCAGGATCAACGGTACGATCAGGAGCAATCTTCACAGCAGAGATATTCCCAAGGGTTTGGGCTCTGTCTTTCCGCTTGAATTTGCAAGTAAATGCCGACTTTCCGATTATATCTTCAATTATCTTGTTCCCAACCGATTCAAAGTCATGTACATTCACATCTGGCCCATCCACTATCCCGTTGACAATGTTTCTCAGAGTAGGATCAGATGTGAAGGGTGAGCAGGCTGCAAGCTTTATCCGAATTTTCTCGAGATCAGATGCATCTCTTTTGATGCGCGCCTCAGTTGAGTCTTTGTGTTGCGGACTTGTAGTATAGGTTAGGTTTGTGAAATCCTGCATCGCACTGTTGTACTCGGATGTTACAGGTGCAGATAAGGTCCAAAGGTTTCGCATGTCCTCAGTCATCCCACTGCCGCGAGTTAGACCACCAGTGCTCTTTAGAGACCTCATCAACGTTTGTTCAATGACAAGATCACTACTAAGCCCTGCCCAGCACTGATTGCTCCTACGGACAGCGTGAAAACCATCAAGGAACTTTCGATAAACATCTGGGTGCTTTTCCTCCAGGTTGCTCATTTGCTGCAGGTAGTAATGAGCAGATCGCAGGTAATTGAAGTGCCCAGCTGCAGCAAAGACAGTTAGGCAATTGGACACTGCCTGCAAATGCATCAACCAAGACCCAGTACGATCCGCCTTGATCAACATTCTTGCCATGCCAACCATACGCTGATAATTCAGCCACAACTGGCTGGTCTTTGAGGTCTGAGCAAGTTCAGATTTCTTCTTCTCCGTTACTGTCTCGAGTTGGATCAAAACCTCAGAACAAGCAGCATCTCCTAGCGTTGTCCCTCGGCTTGATCCAGCAGTGTCTGAATCTCGGGATCGTCTTTGGCCATTTCCGTTATAAGCTGGCTATGTCGGCACTTGTCAACAAGAAGATGGCCCCGCAAAGCCCTCTGGACAGCTTTCCCTGTCATCATGTGCACAACTGCATTTTCTCCATAGACAGTCTCAAGTATGTTTTTGAGACCGGTCACTGCCATGAGAGTTCCTATGGCCCCCAGCAAGTTCATAAGTGTATGGAAATGGTTAGAATGTGTTCCTTGTCCCCCCAAACCAGGGGATAGATCTAGACCCAAGTTTAATCAAATTAGACTGAAACGTTGGTCACATGGTAGTGCCATGTTGGACACCATATTGGACTTACTTGTTAGATAATGGCCCACTTTCATTTGTAATGGTCTTAATGTGTTCCTTGCCCCCAAAAACCTGGGGATAGACATCAAGATCATCAAATTTGAGTCAATAGTTATGGACTTGTGGTCATTTGGAGGTGTTGGCGGCCATTTTTGACGCCATATTGGATTTTTGTGTTACATAATAGGCCAATATCATTTTTTATGATCTTAATGTGTTCTTTGCCCCCAAAAACCTAGGGATAGACACCAAGATCATCAAATTTGAGTTGATAGTTACATAGTTATGATCATTAAGAGGTTTCGGCGGCCATCTTGGACGCCATCTTGAAAAAAAAACTTTTCCGGGGGTCCTACTTTGGTAAACTTTTAGTATGTTAAAAAGTACACTAAAACCTACCAGAATCAGTTGAGAAACCTTTTGTAGCAATTTTTTGGGGGTTAAACTGTATTTTGACCTGACTATACCCCATCCAACTAGTTTTCCGGCATTTCATTCCCTTCGTCCTTTTAACTTTGTTCTGGCTACTACTAGACGATTATATTGGTTTAAAAAGGGCCTCCAGCAATTAGCAAGCTTAGGACACTCTCCCTTAGCCCTTTTTACTGCCACAGATTTGTCTTAAACTGTACAAAATCGTCAAAATATGGCTAGAATATAATTTAAACAATTTTGCTGGCATTTAATTTCCTACATTGAACAATTCATTGAAGTGCTCCCTCCATCTCTGGACTTTCTCTTGATTCTACATAGTTTGTACAAATATTGTACACATTTATCTGGAAGGGGGATCTTGAGGATAATTTGTTAAGTTTCAGGGAGGCATAAGGAAGAACCTAAAACATTAAGGGGGATGATATATATTTTAGTCGATTATTTCATATATTTATTTATTTATTTTTTTTTTCCTCCATCAAGTTAAAAAAAAAAAAAAATCTATTAGATCTCCCTTATAGATTAATGTTTACATTTTTCGGTAGAACAAAATTTCGGCCGAAGGCCGGTTCTTCCAAAATTACAGGCATCTAAATAGCACGAAAGGTCTTAATATTGAACAAAATGGGGCGAATGGTCTTAAATAGACAAACTATAGGGGCTAAACATGAGTGAGAAGGGGATTTAGAAAAGCGACCCATCACTTAATAAAAGGTAAATAATAATAGATAATAGATAAGTGTTAGCGAGACCCATCTATTGTTGATGAATGTACAGTCTCTCATAACAATTCGTGGAACCCCTATGTTATCCTTTATAGAACTACTACCATCTGGATGTATATTTGGATGGAACTTGCTTTTTAATTAATAGTACATAATTTAGTTGTGTAGTTGGTGTAGAGAACATTATGTTTCTATATTCGTTTCCAGAGACATTCTTCCATAATTAGAAATTGGTGAGATCCACGAATTATTATGAGTGACTGTAGAGTCACGCTAATAAGTTATATCTCAGCTGTCATTACGTTTGGCTCGTTCTGTTCTGTATTGTGTCTGTCAGATGTTGATTAGGGTGGGTAAGTGTAAGAACATATTTGTATATCTCACTCGAAAGGAAGAAATTAAGTATAGATATTACTGATATCAATTATTGATCAAAACATACTTGGTGCCGAGACATCACTTATTTGGCCAACTGTATGGTTGGCCAAATGAGTCGTGTCTCCGCTGTCATTACGTTTTGCTCGCTGTGTGCTGTATTATTGGCTGTCAGATGTTGGATAGAGTGTGTAAAGATAGGAACATATTTGTATATATCATTCGAAAAGATGAATGAATGCTTAGATATTGTTGATGCTAATTATTGATCAATATATACTTCCGAAACACGACTTACTTGGCCGACTGTACCGTGTGTGTGGTGTGAGTCAAGGGTGATCTGTGGTGGTTCAGCTGTTGACGTTCAGTGATGAGCAACAACCATTGTTTGGGCTGCCTCAGTCATAATAGTGACGTGTTACCTCCCGTGCCATGTTGCCCGGGATCAGCAGGGACACCAAAGAAAGGAGGGAGGGGGGGGGAGGGGGGGGGGGGTCATTTAGGGGGTAGGTAATGAATTGTTGAAATGAAGATTAATCTGGACCAGACTATTATCAAAGCCACCAGAGTAATGTTATCCCATGGACCAATATGGATGTGGTGACAATGGTAGTGCGTCCTTAGACCACACCGCTGGGGAAGGAGGAGGTAGTGTTTGATCAGTAGTGCTTGCATAGGTTGACAGTAAAAGATTGGTATTATCATTAGAGCTTACCCTGCCTCACTGGACTTCATCTTTCTTTTCTTGTGTTATCCTATGTGGATGAGAGAGACAAAAGGCATAAGTGCCTGTGACGAGTGCCTCCCCCAGAGTTGAAAGAGTGACAGGACCAAAATCAAGGAATGTACGAGCTAAAATGCCTGGACACACAGAGTTTGAAGCAATTTAAGTCATAGGATGAGGGATTCAAGGAGAGAGTTCCAGAGCTCAGCTGTTGAATAGAAGAAAGACTGGGAATATTATTTCACTCTTGGGTTGGAGAGTTGCACAGAGTAGGGGTGGGATTGTGTTACAAGATGGGTGCTACGTACCCAACGTAGAGAAGGTGGTATACTCTGAGAGAGCTCTGAGGAACATTGATTATTGTAGTAGCTATAAAATAGTGAGAGAGATGCAACATTGCGGCGAAGAGAGAGAGACTGCAGAGAGTTGGTGAGTGGACTGGAGTTAATGATACGAAAGGCTTTCCTTTCTACTTTGTCTAAAAGTGCTGTGTGAGAGGATCCTCCCCACACATGTGAACAATACTCAATACATGGACGCACTGTGCCCCTGTGCAGAGCAAGAAGCTGTGCAGGGGTAAAGAACCCCCGGAGGCGGTTGAGCACACCCGTAATCTACAACTCCTCCTGCTTCAGGCTTCTTATCCTGCATTTGAAGAACACTAGTAAAAGATTATAAATATTTGAAGTATGATATTGTTCACACACACACACACACACACACACACAAAACACACCACCAGTCACTCCTCCAAGGTTTCTTCCC
The DNA here is from genome assembly GCA_032716605.1 of Paralithodes platypus. Lineage (NCBI taxonomy): Eukaryota > Metazoa > Arthropoda > Malacostraca > Decapoda > Lithodidae > Paralithodes > Paralithodes platypus. Next base: position 34,343,757 of record CM064491.1, on the reverse strand, counting down.
CCTCCCGAGAGGCATCTCTCCGGCCGGCCCCCTCCCAAGGGGTCCCTCCACCCTCCCAAGAGGTATCTCTCCCCCCTCCCGAGAGGTATCTCTCCCCTCCCAAGAGGTATCTCTCCCCCTCCCGAGAGGTATCTCCCCCCTCCCAAGAGGTATCTCTCCCCCTCCCAAGAGGTATCTCTCCCTCTCCCGAGAGGTCCCTCCCCCCTCCCGCGAGGATCCACCCCTCCCTAGAGGTATCTCCCCCCTCCCAAGAAGTATCTCCTCACTCCCCAGAGGTCCCTGGTCCCTCCCGCCAGGTCTCTCACCTCTCCCGAAGGGTGCCTTACCCCACCCGCCAGGTTCCTCTCCCCCCCTACCGTAATGTCCCCCACTCCCCCCAACAGTTCCCCTGCAGGGTTCCCATTGGGACCACAACTAACTTGGCCCGGGGGTCGAGGAACTCCAACAATTTTCATTGACGTGTTCATCCATCACGGGGGGGGGGGGGGGGAAGAAAAGAGAAAACAAATTTTGGACGTCCGTGTTTGTCAAGAAGAATTGCTCCTTTCTTTATTACGTGGGAAGCTTTTTATAAAGTTGGTATATTAAACAATAGACGTTACCAAGAATTACAGTAACATTTGTGCTCCAGTAATATTTGACTGAAGCAAATACCAATTGTTTAAACGTACAATATATTTGAATACAACGGAACTAAACTTGTTTGTAATTGTTCCCAGCCATTTAACACCTTCTGTACCGGCGACGTGTTTTGAAATATATTCTAGCTCTATTTAGACGATTTTGTGCAGTTTAAGAAGGATCTGTGGTAGCAAAAGGGGTGAGGTGAGATAGTTCGAAACCTGTAAATTACTGGAGGCTCTTTTTAAACTGAATAATATCTTCTAATAGTAGCTAGAATAAAGTAAAAAAAATACGTCGCCGGTACAAAAGGGGTTAAACAAGGCCCGGTAATGTTCAGTAAGGGAAGATTGGATTGAAATACAAGAGGAGATACGGCCGGAGGTGTATCGAGCCGAACTAGGACACAACGAGTTAGCCCATACAGTACTGGTGACGACTTTTTAATTATATTGTGGCGACTATAAGACAATTTAGTTCAGATTAGGAAGGACCTTTAGCAATAATAAGACTTCAAACTATCTCAACTAACCCTTTTAACTACCGCAGATCCTTCCTCAGCTGCATAATGTTGTCTAAATATAGCTAGAATAAAAGATAACACACGTCGCTGGTACTCAAAGGGTTAAAGTTGGTCTCTAAAACATTAGGCTATTCAGTGTGCAGTTGGGTGTGAGTACATGATTACATTTATATCCAGTATTCGATAAATGGATATAAAATCGTAGTAATGTACTTACCCTTTAACAGTCATGATGGTGTAATAGTGTTTAAGATCTGTATGTTGTAACCCAGGTTCGAATTCCGGGAGGATCACATGCTTTGATTAATTTCATTGGGAGGTGTTTGGTGTTGGGAGTGAAATAAATAAATTAAATCAGTAAATCTATACCGACCACCACCACCTGTCACTCCTCAGAAACTACATCTGTGTCCCTCCTTCCCTCCTGACCATTCTACCTGAAGGCCTAAATTGCAGGTGATGTTATAGGAGTGAGAAGGTGAGGTTAGGAAGGCGTGTGTGTGTGTGGGGGGGGGGGGGGGGTATATCTGTGTGTGTGTGTGAAGGTGAGGTTAGGAAGGCGTGTGTGTGTACATGTCATATGCTGATGGGGAGAGCTTCGCGTACAGTACAATATACAATTAAGTTTTGCTCCCTTTTTGTCTAAGCATCTCTCTCTCTCTCTCTCTCTCTCTCTCTCAGTACAGTACAGTATTAACATAACCCACACTGCAGCAGCATTCAGTAAAGTGTTCCCCTCCAGCCTATATAAAGCATCTCTCTCTCTCTCTCTCTCTCTCTCTCTCTCTCTCTCTCTCAGTACAGTACAGTATTAACATAACCCACACTGCAGCAGCATTCAGTAAAGTGTTCCCCTCCAGCCTATATAAAGCATCTCTCTCTCTCACTCACTCTCTCTCTCTCTCTCTCTCTCTCTCAGTACAGTACAGTATTAACATAACTCACACTGCAGCAGCACTCAGTAAAGTGTTCCCCTCCAGCCTATATAAAGCATCTCTCTCTCTCTCTCTCTCTCTCTCTCCCACACACTCTGTCTCTCTCAGTACAATACAGTATTAACATAACCCGCACTGCAGCAGCACTCAGTAAAGTGTTCCCCTCCAGCCTATATAAAGCATCTCTTTCTCTCTCTCCCTCTCTCTCTCTCTCTCTCTCTCTCTCGTGTCAAAACCTCAAATTGTGAACGTCGACACACCTTTTGTGCTAATAAAGAATAATAAAGGTACAAAAATAATACTTGCGTTAATATACAGACCTCCAGCTCAATCAGTGCAAACTGACCGAGAAATTTACGAACAAATTGCAGATGTAAGTAACTCACAAGATACCGTAATTTTTGGCGACTTTAATTTACCTGTGACCAAGTGGGGCGATACTCTTACTTCACACTCCGGACATGACTTGTATACGAACTTACAAGAGAGTTCGCTTTATCAATTTGTTCGAACGCCGACCCGTGGTAATAACGTTCTTGACATTGTACTTGCAACAAAAGAAGAATTGATAGAGAATTTGAATGTTGGTGATGAATTCAGTAACAGCGACCATCGTACGATAACTCTCACTTTAAAGTTTACTAGTAACGAACCAAATAGTAGCATCGAAAAAGTCCCTAATTTCAAGAAAGCAAACTTCCATAAACTTAGAGCTATGTTTAAAGAAACTGACTGGAGCTTTTTAATGAACAATAATGACATAAATACATCTTGGAAGTTATTCGAAACCACTTACCTAAAAGCAGTGCAAGACTGCATACCATCGAAAATACGGCGTCCAGGCCATAATAATAAGCCCAAATGGTGGAATAAAGATATTTCAAACTGCCTGCTTGCTAAAAAATTTGCTAATGATAGATTAAAATCCTCACAAAATGACGAAGAACGGGTGAAATTTGTAGAGCTACGACGCAAAGCCAAAAAGTTAATTAAGCAAAGTAAAAAGACCTTAGAGTTACATATTGCGAATCAAAGTAAAACAAACCCGAAAGAATTCTATAGTTATATCAGAAAGAAAAAAGTATTTACTTCAACTGTTGGACCGTTAGTCAATGAAAAAGGAGAATACACCAAAGACGAAGTACAAATGAGTAATGCCCTCAATACCTTCTTTGCATCAGTTTTTACAACCGAAGACCTCAGTGATATCCCTACACCATCGCCGATTCAGATTGATAATTCAGATGTTCTAAGCAATATCACCGTTACAGAGAGAGAAGTATTGAATTGTTTAGATAAACTCAAGGTAAATAAAACGCCAGGACCTGATACAATCTCGCCTAGAGTTCTAAAGGAAGCTAAGAATGAGCTCTCCAAACCACTGACATTACTATTCAATAAATCCTTGCAGTCTGGAACTATGCCTGATCAGTGGAAGCTAGCCAACGTAACACCGATATTAAAAAAAGGCAGCAAATCCCTACCCAGTAACTATCGTCCAATTAGCTTAACCTCAGTTGTATGTAAAATGCTAGAAACGGTCATACGAGACAGACTCGTAAATCACTTAGAGGAAAATAACATACTTAAAGATACTCAACACGGGCTTTCGTAAAAAACGTTCCTGTTTAACAAACCTCTTAGACTTCTTCCACGATATCCTCAACCTCTACGATGAGAGTAAAGCTGTAGATATTATATACCTTGATTTTCAAAAGGCCTTTGACAAAGTTCCCCACAAACGTTTACTGCTAAAACTAAAAGCGCATGGAATACAAGACGGTGTGTTGAAATGGATAGAAAATTGGCTCAGCAACAGAAAGCAAAGGGTAGTCATAAACGGTAAGGCATCTAAATGGACCAATGTAAGTAGCGGGGTACCCCAGGGATCGGTACTAGGACCAATTATCTTTCTAATTTACATCAACGACATAGATGAGGGTCTCACCTGCACAATCTCAAAATTTGCTGACGATACAAAAATTGCAAATTGCGTACTCTCAAAAGAACAAGTTGACGATATGCAACACAATCTAGATAAATTGTCATGTTGAGCCCAAATTTGGCAAATGAGTTTCAATGAGGATAAATGTAAAGTACTACATGTCGGATACCTAAATGAGAAAGCAAACTATTCGATGAATGGCACTCAACTTAAGAATGTAAACAGAGAAACTGATCTGGGAGTAACAATATCGAGTAACCTAAAACCGAGTCAACAATGTTCAGAAGTTGTTAAGAAGGCAAACAAAATAATTGGCTTTATAGGCAGGTCATTTGAGCATAAATCCAAAGAAGTTATCCTAACCCTTTACAATTCCTTAGTCCGCCCTCTTCTGGAATACTGCGTTCAATCCTGGTGCCCTTATTACCAAAAAGATATAAACAAGCTAGAACGAGTTCAACGTAGAGTTACCAAAATGATACCAAGCCTAAAGAACAAACCATACGAAGAGCGTCTTAGAGAATTAAATCTATTTCCTTTAACCCAGCGCAGATTAAGAGGCGACTTAATTCAAGTGTTCAAAATCATCAAAGGCATCGACAATATGAACTGTAGTAAGTACTTCACTATCGACCAATCTAATTACACGCGGGGAAACGGTTGCAAAATTATTGGTAAATCTTTTAACTCGCACGAATCTAAGAATTTCTTCTTCAATCGAGTTGTCAACTTGTGGAATGGGCTTCCCCGAGACGTTATAGACTGCAGCACCGTTGATTCATTTAAATTCCGCGTAGACAAATATCTCGCATCAAACCCGCGACTGACTGCGTTTGTAAATGAATAACTTTATCCTCCCTCAGTTACTAACCCATATGTCCCCTACTAACTTCCTAGTCCTGCCACGTTAGTGGCAGGGCAGTAGTTCCCTTTCCAATGTTCCCTTACCCACTCTAAACCACTGTTTGGACACTTGATCCTCAGTGTTTTGGAGGACAAGCAGCCTAGAAGGGTCACTAGATCTGTTGTTGCTTGATTTCCTTTGTACTCCTTTTATCTCTCTCTCTCTCTCTCTCTCTCTCTCTCTCTCTCTCTCTCTCTCTCTCTCTCAGTACAGTACAGTATTAACATAACCTGCACTGCAGCAGCACTCAGTAAAGTGTTCCCCTCCAGCCTATATAAAGCATCTCTCTCTCTCTCTCTCTCTCTCTCTCTCTCAGTACAGTACAGTATTAACATAACCTGCACTGCAGCAGCACTCAGTAAAGTGTTCCCCTCCAGCCTATATAAAGCATCTCTCTCTCTCTCTCTCTCTCTCTCTCTCTCTCTCTCTCTCTCTCTCTCTCAGTACAGTACAGTATTAACATAACCCACACTGCAGCAGCACTCAGTAAAGTGTTCCCCTCCAGCCTATATAAAGCATCTCTCTCTCTCTCTCTCTCTCTCTCTCTCTCTCTCTCTCTCTCTCTCTCTCTCTCTCTCTCAGTACAGTACAGTATTAACATAACCCGCACTGCAGCAGCACTCAGTAAAGTGTTCCCCTCCAGCCTATATAAAGCATCTCTCTCTCTCTCTCTCTCTCTCTCTCTCTCTCTCTCTCTCTCTCTCTCTCTCTCTCTCCTCCAGCCTATATAAAGCCATTAATGGGGGGAGGGTTCACTTTTTGGTCGATTTCTTTCATTTATTCATTATTTATTTAGTTTCCTCCCTAGACCTACATCAAACTTAACGAAACGTCCATTAGATCTCCCTTCTAGATTTATTTGTACATTTCTCGGTAGAAAAATGTCCTGGCCGAAAGCCGGTTCTTCCAAAATTACAGGCTCACTATCGTTCGCCAGGAAAAATATTGAAACCTAAATTACACGAAAGGTCTTAATATTGACAAGGACATTGGGCGGAAGGTCTTAAAATCGACAAACTAATAGGGGCAAACCTCTTAAAATCTGAAAGCTACTGGGGCTAAACATGAGGGAGAAGGCGTTCTAGAAAAACTATCCATCTCCCCGTTAAAAGGCAGGTAAAAGCAAAATACCTCCCACTATCTAAAACAAATTAAATAAAAACAAGATATTTCTATCAAATAATTGGACTTGCTTATTGTTTTTCTCTTTCTCCCTCTCTCTCTCTCTGGGTTGTATCTATTTGGCCCCATTCAGCCTACTGTTTTAAGACGTTTATCTCCATACAGGGGTCTATTATTTCCTAGTGAGTGATAGCCAGCCAGCATATTAAAAAAAAAAAAAAAAATTGACCAAGCTAGATTTGTAAATTTTTCTTTCACTCACCAACTCTCTGAAATCTCTCTCTGTTTGCCGCAATGTTGCATCTCTCTCGCTATTCTATCGATTCTAAAATAATCAGTGTTCCTCAGAGCTTTCCCTGTGTATACCACCTCCTCTACGTAGTACCCGTCTTGCAACACAATCCCACCCCTACCGTGTTCAACTCTCCAGAGTGAAACGTTTCTCTCAGTCTTTCTTCTACTCAACAGCTGAGCTCTGGAACTCTCTCCCAGAGTCAGTCTTTCCCTCCTCCTATGACTTAAATTGCTTCAAACTCCGTGTGTCCAGCTATTTTGGCTCGAACGTCCCTTGATTTTGACCCTGTCACTCTTTCAACTATGGGGGAGGCACTCGCTACTTGCAGTTCTGCCTTTTGTCTCCCTAACTCACATAGAACACAAAATATATATAAAGTATATTTATAGATGTACTGTAGTCTAACGTATAAATCAAAATTACAATATGTCAATTATTCTCTTGCTCTTTTCATTATTATCTATTGCATGTGCATGTATTATGTATAAATATTCCAATAAACAGTTTATTATTTTGTATTATTATTACACACACACACACACACACACACACACACACACACACACAAAGCTACAATACAACCAAGTTCTAGGGTCATCTTTTCCCTACCCTAACCCATGTTGAAAAGGCTAATAATTGCCTGGATTGACAAGTTACATATTTTTTCCCACAGCGTTCGTGTTAACCCTTCTATACTAACATCTGCCACCCTTCCCTTCCCCTTCCATCCTATTCAGCCATCACTACACAATCTCTCTCTCTCTCTCTTTCTCTCTCTCTCTCTCTCTCTCTCTCTCTCTCTCTCTCTCTCTCTCTCTCTCTCTCTCTCTCTCTCTCTCTGTTTCTATTATTGTCGCCCCTCGCACCTATATTTATCATCCTTTCTGTCTCCGTTTAAGGGGGTAGTGTACAAAGGAGTACAAAGGAAATCAAGCAACAACAGGTCTAGTGACCCTTCTAGGTTGCTTGTCCTCCAAAACACTGAGGATCAAGTGTCCAAACAGTGGTTTAGAGTGGGTAAGGGAACATTGGAAAGGGAATTACTGCCCTGGAACTAATGTCCGTGGCAGGATTAGCGAGTTAGTAGGGGACATATGGGTTAGTAACTGAGGGGGGGATAAAATAAAGTTATTCATTTACAAACGCAGTCAGTCGCGGGTTTAATGAGAGATATTTGTCTAGGCGGAGTTTAAATGAATCAACGGTGATGCAGTCTATAACGTTTCGGGGAAGCCCATTCCACAAGTTGACAACTCGATTGAAGAGGAAATTCTTAGATTCGTGCGAGTTAAAAGATTTACCAATAATTTTGCAACCGTTTCCCCGCGTGTAATTGATTGGTCGATAGTGAAGTACTTACTACAGTTCATATTGTCGATGCCTTTGATGATTTTGAACACTTGAATTAAGTCACCTCTTAATCTGCGCTGGGTTAAAGGAAATAGATTTAATTCTCTAAGACGCTCTTCGTATGGTTTGTTCTTTAGGCTAGGTATCATTTTGGTAACTCTACGTTGAACTCGTTCTAGCTTGTTTATATCTTTTTGGTAATAAGGGCACCAGGATTGAACGCAGTATTCCAGAAGAGGGCGGACTAAGGAATTGTAAAGGGTTAGGATAACTTCTTTGGATTTATGCTCAAATGACCTGCCTATAAAGCCAATTATTTTGTTTGCCTTCTTAACAACTTCTGAACAGTGTTGACTCGGTTTTAGGTTACTCGATATTGTTACTCCCAGATCGGTTCCTCTGTTTACATTCTTAAGCTGAGTGCCATTCATCGAATAGTTTGCTTTCTCATTTAGGTATCCGACATGTAGTACTTTACATTTATCCGCATGGAAACTCATTTGCCAAATTTGGGCCCAACATGACAATGTATCTAGATTGTGTTGCATATCGTCAACTTGTTCTTTTGAGAGTACGCTATTTGCAATTTTTGTATCGTCAGCAAATTTTGAGATTGTACAGGTGAGACCCTCATCTATGTCGTTGATGTAAATTAGAAAGAGAATTGGTCCTAGTACCGATCCCTGGGGTACCCCGCTACTTACATTGGTCCATTTAGATGCCTTACCGTTTATGACTACCCTTTGCTTTCTGTTGCTGAGCCGATTTTCTATCCATTTCAACACACCGTCTTGTATTCCATGCGCTTTTAGTTTTAGCATTAAACGTTTGTGGGGAACTTTGTCAAAGGCCTTTTGAAAATCAAGATATATAATATCTACAGCTTTACTCTCATCGTATAGGTTGAGGATATCGTGGAAGAAGTCTAAGAGGTTTGTTAAACAGGAACGTTTTTACGAAAGCCGTGTTGAGTATCTTTAAGTATGTTATTTTCCTCTAAGTGATTTACGAGTCTGTCTCGTATGACCGTTTCTAGCATTTTACAAACAACTGAGGTTAAGCTAATTGGACGATAGTTACTGGGTAGGGATTTGCTGCCTTTTTTTAATATCGGTGTTATGTTGGCTAGCTTCCACTGATCAGGCATAGTTCCAGACTGCAAGGATTTATTGAATAGTAATGTCAGTGGTTTGGAGAGCTCATCCTTAGCTTCCTTTAGAACTCTAGGCGAGATTGTATCAGGTCCTGGCGTTTTATTTACCTTGAGTTTATCTAAACAATTCAATACTTCTCTCTCTGTAACGGTGATATTGCTTAGAACATCTGAATTATCAATCTGAATCGGCGATGGTGTAGGGATATCACTGAGGTCTTCTGTTGTAAAAACTGATGCAAAGAAGGTATTGAGGGCATTACTCATTTGTACTTCGTCTTTGGTGTATTCTCCATTTTCATCGACTAATGGTCCAACAGTTCAAGTAACTACTTTTTTCTTTCTGATATAACTATAGAATTTTTTCGGGTTTGTTTTACTTTGATTCGCAATATGGAACTCTAAGGTCTTTTTACTCTGCCTAATTAACTTTTTTGGATTTGCGTCGTAGCTCTACAAATTTCACCCGTTCTTCGTCAATTTGTGAGGATTTTAATCTAGCATTAGCAAATTTTTTAGCAAGCAGGCAGTTTGAAATATCTTTATTCCACCATTTGGGCTTATTATTATGGCCTGGACGCCGTATTTTCGATGGTATGCAGTCTTGCACTTCTTTTAGGTAAGTGGTTTCGAATAACTTCCAAGATGTATTTATGTCGTTATTGTTAATTAAAAAGCTCCAGTCAGTTTCTTTAAACATAGCTCTAAGTTTATGGAAGTTTGCTTTCTTGAAATTAGGGACTTTTTCGATGCTACTATTTGGTTCGTTACTAGTAAACTTTAAAGTGAAAGTTATCGTACGATGGTCGCTGTTACTGAATTCATCACCAACATTCAAATTCTCTATCAATTCTTCTTTTGTTGCAAGTACAATGTCAAGAACGTGCTTGCTTGTTGGCCTATATATTCATTCATCCATATATGTTTGTAGTTTCCTCACTAGACCTCCATCAAGCTTTAAAAATCACACCCTAGAGTCCCTTGCAAGATAACTTAGATAAGTTTGTACATTTTTCAATAGAAAAATGGCCCGGCCCAAGGCCGGTTCCTTCTAAAACTCCAGGCTTGCTATCGCTCGACAGGAAAAAATAGACACCTAAATACCACGAAAGGCCTGAATCTTGACAAAGAATGAGGTGAAAGGTCTCAAAATCATCAAACTAACGGAATGAACGTCTTATAATCTCAAAACTAATATGCTAAACATGAAGGAGAGGGGGGTCCATAAAAAGCGACTACCTCCCCCTTAACTCCTTGATAATCTAAGACGCATGGTTACATTATATGTTGGTTATTATTAAAGGAGTTGATGCAATGTAGGAAGGCTATCAAGGAATCAAAGAGGTTAATACTATCTTAATTAACTCATTAGCTCACCAGAAGTTCACCCTAAGCTGAATAATATCGGCTTAAGGGGAGATGAGCCCCCTTTCTTTCTCATGTTTAGCCCCATTAGTTTTCAAATTATAAGATGTTCGGCCCATTAGTTTGGCAATTTTAAGATATTTCGCCCCATTTATTTTTCAATATTAACACCTTACGAGCGGCCTATGCGGTTTATTTATGTGTACCGCCCAGCGGGGTGTTTTTAGCCAAAATAGGGCTGTTTACGTGATCATTTTCATGCCTAAATAAGACCCAGAACGTAAAACAAGTATCCCTGAAAGGGCATAAACAGAGCTTTCGAATGACACCATAACGATCCTTGTATGATGGATAGTTTTCTTGCAATAACCGTGCAACGCGAGTGCAAAAAGCAGGTAATTCGGTACTTTCAGTACATAATTGAGTATGTAGCGAGTGAGAGAGGGAGGAGGGAGCTGAGATTTGTGTCAGTAGGTTCGCCGCGGTGGTCTGGAGCAGTCATACGCTCGCTAGTCTCCTGCCACCACTTGTCTCTCTCTCTCAGCCACATTACGTGCTGAAATTGCCACTCGAGTTATGTCGAGCGCCGCCACATAGTCCAGCTTTATTTAACTCGACTTAAGTGGTGGGCCGCTTTTTAAGGGTTAAGACTTGTCATTTAAGTGTCGATTTGTTTCCTGGCGAGCGATAGCGAGCCTGTAAATTAAGAGGAACCGGCCTTCGGCCGTAACATTTAGCCATCGAAACATTTACAAATTTATCTTGAAAGGGGGTCTTTGGGTATTTTTTGTTTAGCTTGATGGAGGTCTAGGGAGGAAACTGAAAATAATAGTAAAATTATAATTATATAAGCAAATAAATAAATAAATAAATAAATATATAAATAGATAAGAACGAGAACAACATTACACTGAGGAGATATTAGACAACAATCGAGCAGGGCAATACCCAGGGGAGGCCTCATAGGCATGTGATAAGGAGTTGCTGGAACTCCTGTTTCATTTGCCTGGCTTCCCTCACTGTTTCTGTTTGTTCCAATACACACACACATACACACATACACACACACACATATGCATACACACACACGCACACACACAATATTAATAAGATAAAAATAACCAAACAAAATATTAAAGTAGAGACTACCACTCAACTTTAGGAGAGACACTTGTTACAGGCAACTTTACCTTTTGTCTCCTTCATACACAAAACAACACTCTTAGGTGCAGTTGCCCCGACCCACGCGGATCATTTTATGCATGCATAAAAAGGACACCGCCTAGGCACTTTTTATTAAAAGGTCAGGGCCGGACGGGACGTTAGAACGTGTATGTGTGACCCGAGCTTTAAGGGGAGATGCCCAGATGGGTCGCTTTTCTGGTCCCTCTTCTCCCTCATGTTTAGCCCCATGTGTTTTGAAATTATATGACGTTCAGCCCATTAGTTTGACGATTTTAACACCTTTCACCCCATTTCGTTGTCAATTGCAAAACCTTTCGTCACGATACAATTACGATACAATTAATGATAGAGTGTGGAATGCTTCTTCAGAACAACTATCACAATATTTCATAACAGGGCTCAAAAATAATAAAAATAACAAGGAAAAAGTAGTTTCCCCTCTACATTATTAATACTTATTATGTTATCTTATGTTGTATATTATGGGTGTGCATTGCACACCCATAATATACGCCACTGCTTTCGTGCCATTTAGGTGTCGATTTTATCCTGGCGAGCTATAGCGAGCCTGTAATTTTAAGAGGAACTTATGTTGCATCTACCGTTCCCCAAATACTCCTCCAGAGCAAAGTCTTTTTGATTCTCTGTCCTCACAACTCAGTGTCCTCAACTTAAATGCTTCTTCTGAAATCACTGTGTTGGGTGATTTTAATGTCCATAATGTTGAATGGCTCACTCATTCAGCCAGGACTGATGATGCTGGTCTTGAATGTGAGCTATTTGCAGACTCATTTAATCTCACTCAACTAGTCAACCAACCCACCCGTGTACCAGATAATCCTAATCATAATTCCCACCTACTGGACTTATTTTTAACAACCAATTCAGAAAATTATGATGTTACAGTGAGGTCCCCGCTTGGAACTTCTGATCACTGTCTGATACAGGCCACCTGTCTATCACCTACCACACCTTCCCACTCTGAACCTGTTTTGGTGACTAAATGGCATTACGATAGGGCAGGACTGGGAGGGTCTTCAAGGTTTCTTTATTGATATTCCCTGGACCTCTTTCTTTCTAATGATGCACACTCCACCTTGAGCCACATACAAGATTTTATAAAAATTGGAATGGAAACTTTTATTCCTCATCAAAAGTACAGTAAAAGATCTAATTCACCTAAATGGTTTGACCATAATTGTGCTAGAGTAACTGAACAAAAAGCAATAGCCTACAATGCATACACAAGATCAAAATCATGAAGCCTTTAATTACTTTAGAAACATCAGAAATCATGCCAAAACTGTATTAAACCTAACTAAATCAAACTTTCTCCACAAGCAGGCAAATAAACTTCTAAATAATCCAAATGATAACAAAATATTTTGGTCTACTCTTAACTCATTTAAATCCAACTTCACTACTGCTTCATCCATTCCACCATTAAAATCTCCGACTGGCAATCTTGTAAGTGACCCACGAGGTAAAGCTAACCTTCTTGCGGATATTTTCTCCACCAACTCAACCTTAGATGAAATAAATCAAGATGTCCCTGTACTTAATTTTAATTCACCTGAAATTCCCTCACTTAAGATCCACACCAGACATGTCAAAACTATTTTGCAGAGTCTCTCAGTAGATAAGGCTCCTGGTCCAGATGAAATTCCTCCAATAGTACTTAAGAATTGCTCCTTGGTGCTCGCTCCTGTATTGGCAAAAATGTTCCGTCTGTGTACTCATACTTCATGCTTCCCAGTACCCTGGAAAGAAGCAAACATCCATCCAGTTCCTAAAAAAGGTGCCTCTTCAGATCCATCAAACTACAGACCAATAGCTATAACTTCCACTCTTGGTAAAGTCTTTGAAATTATATTAAATAATCACATAATTAAGCATCTTGAGAATAATAAATTAATCAGTGATAGGCAATATGGTTTTAGACGATGTCGATCAACTGCAGACATGCTTTGCCTTCTTACGCATCAAATCAACCAAGCTACAGACCAACATGGTGAAACACATACAATAGCACTGGATATATCAAAGGCATTTGATAGAGTCTGGCATCAATCCTTATTGTCGAAGATGTCACACTACGGCCTTGCATCATTAGTTCCACTAATTTCTTCTTATCTTCATAACAGAAAAATACGTGTAATGGTAGATGGCCTTTATTCTCAATTTCACTCAATAAATGCTGGTGTTCCCCAGGGATCAGTTTTGGCCCCAATTCTGTTCCTCATTCATATCAATGATCTCATATCTACCACTCATAATCCAATACATTCCTACGCAGATGACTCAACACTCCACAGTTCCTTCACATTTACCAATTCTTTCACCCAACCCGATCTTATAAATTCAAAAATAAACACTGCAATTTCTCTGAACCAGGACCTTTCTAGAATTAATGGATGGGGACAAAAGAATCTAGTTTCCTTTAATGCACAGAAAACCAAATACATTCAATTTTCTAACAGACAGAATCTCACTGACTCCCATATATTTTTTAATGATGTAAATATTCCCACTTCCCCTAGTATTGACATTCTCGGTTGTAACATTAACTACTAACTTGAGCTGGACACATTATGTTAGAAGCATTGCTAAGAATGCCTCTAAAAAACTGGGACTCCTGTACAGAGTTCGAGAATTCTTCACTGACGAGCAGTTGGCCGTGATATATAAAAGTCATGTGCGTTCTCAGATGGATTACTGTTCACCTCTGTGGGGTGGAAGTGGGGTGGTTGCATTGAGGCAGTTGGACAAAATTCAAAATAAAGCTATTAGATTAATCAATAACCCTGCAATCACACAGGACCTTCCTACATTATCCATACGAAGAAACGTTGCATCCCTTGCATTATTCTACAGATATTTTCACAGCAATTGTTCCGAGGAACTTGCTTCAATTGTGCCGCCTCTCCACATCTTTCCCCGTAGAACTAGGGCAGCTGAGAGCGCCCATGAATTTACACTTTCTCCTCCACAATGCAGAACTTCTGCTTATCAGAATTCATTTATCCCCAGAGCTACTACTCTTTGGAATTCACTTCCCTCGAATTGCTTTCCACAAACTTACAATCCACAAATGTTTAAATCCAGTTGTTACAAACATTTTATGAATGGAGGATGCCTTTAGGCACATGGACCTTTTTGTTTTATCTGTGTTTTTCCTTCCTCCGTTCATTGTCTCTTAAAAAAAAAAAAAAAAAAAAAAAAAAATTTGTTTTCACCAACACACCAATAAATGTATAAATAAACCTAAGTAATAAAATCAACGAAAGTAATGAACACATGTGGTACTCCAAGGACTCGAACCTAGGATACTCACACCGAAATTCCGCACATTAAGCATTACGCTATCAAGACCGTTAAAGGTTTATGCACAAGCCTACGATATATTATGCATTCTCGAATACTGCATATTAATCTTAGCCTGTACATACTCTCAATTGCACTATGCTTACCTAATGTTTAGAGACTTCAGTAGTCAGCAACCCTTTAAGCTAGAAGAGCCATTTTGTAATAGTTTCATAAAACTGGTGTACTGTCGGAGCCGCAATACAAAAAAATGTGTTTCATCAACAGAAATCTACAGTACTTTAGATATAAGAGAATATACCCTACTTCTGAACTAAACCAATCATAGTGATAATGTTCAATATCCTGGTATCCACAAGCTTAGGAAACACATCTCACAGTTCTAGAAATCATAACAATTGATACCTATATATTTTTTCGAAGTTGAATAAACGTATCTAATGTTGCCTTGAATGTGTTATATGATGCCTTCATTTTGAAGGAATAATAATTATTTCTAAAGTTTCTGGAGCCACACAAATGTCCTGAAAGAGCCGCATGCGGCTACTGAGCCGCAGGTTGCCGACCTCAGGTTTAGAGGAATGGAAGGGGTAATTAATAGAGCACTTAACCACACGTTAATAGACCAACAATATAGTTAATGGAAGGGGTAATTAATAGAGCACTTAACCACACGTTAATAGACCAACAATATAGTCACTGTCCCCTTAAGGGAGCCCACCTCGATTTGTTTCTCTTTCTCTCCCTCTCTCTTTGGCTTTTATTTATTCGGCCCCATTCAGCCTACTGTTTTAAGACGTTTACCCCCATCCAGGTGTCAATATTTTCCTGGCGAGCGGTAGCGAGCCAGCATATATATATTTTTGTTTTGACAGGAAGCTAAATTTGTACATTTTTCGATAGAAAATTTCTCCGGCGAAGCCGGATTTCTCCATACAATGCTGGCTCGCTACGCTCGCCAGGAAGAAATCGACACCTAGATGGGGGTAAACGTCTTAAAACAGTTTGCTGAATGGGGCCGAATGGATACAAGCCAGAGAAAGAGAGAAAAGGAGAGAAAGATAAAAAAATAAAAATAAATAAATATAGGGAGGTGAGGGAAGCCAGTGGTGTATGGAGGAAATTGAGTTTCATATGTGACGCTCCTGCATAGTAGCCACTTGCGGGCATGCGCGCGCGTCGGCTGCCCAGCCGTTTAGAAACCGGCTGGCGGCAGGCTTTTCCTTAGTATATATCCTACGACAACGTAACTAATGTCTGGGATATTCTTATGTTGTTTCATAGCTTGTAGCTGCCCTTATTCTTAACCAACGCATCTTAGTATATTTTATTCTCGATAGTTGATTGTTTCATTATAATATATAAGATGTAAGTTTAGTGAGGGCGGGAGGAGACGAGCGGGAGAGAGAGACCGGCTGGGGGACGTTGCTTCGCGCGGAGAGTCCAGCTTGGGACGAGCCTGAAGCGTTGCCATATGCATTCGTTTGCAACGTTAGGCTTAGTTTCGACTCCCGCACGGGGTAGACGATTTTGACCCGGCAACTGTGTTGAGTGTTGCCAAGCCAGGGATGTATTTTGTATGCCTAGGGTGGGGTCCAGACAGATTCAAGACTCAGAGCTCACCTCACTGTCGTACCCTTCGGACCCCCTTGATATCTATCCCTCTCAACCCCACTTAGAAAGTTTCTCTCTTACTTTGTATAGCTTCCTTCCACTACTTCACCAATCTATTCAATTATCCCATCCCCTTGATAGACCTTATAGCTATTATTGTATTAACGACGAGCTCTCAGATAACTAGATAGGATTTTGGGCCTTATGCAGGAGATGTAATTGTTAATGAGACCTAGGACGCTTTTTTGTTGTCTCATATTTGGTGGTTTCATGCTTGCTAGTGTGTTCTTGTGTCAGGTTAGCAGGGGCTAGACCGGAGGGGAGGCTTTTTGCGATCCTTTATGTAAAGTCTGCTGGTGCGAGTCCTGTGGACCCGCACGACTTTACTAGGATACCCGTGGGAGTCTGGGGGCATTTTCTTGTCTGTGTCCCTGTGTGTCTAGTGTTGTGTTGTGTGAGGGCCCTTGCCTAGTCCACTCAGCACTGCGCTAGCACGTCTTGCTTTTGTTTTAGGGTCGCCAGGAGAGAGTCAGATACTTGCGATCTGAGTCTCTCAAGAGAGCACCATTTCAATTAGAGTAATTTGGCGCACAGACTTGGGAACGTCCCTAGGCTAGAGCAGGTGGCTCAGCCCGGGTATCCGAAGCCTATATCCTTCCGGCTAGACCTCTGCCACCTGGCAGATTAACAGCTAGTGGTTTATTATCTCTGTATGCTTGTTATTGTGCCACATTTTACCGTTTTTGTGAGCATTGTGAGTCAGGGTGTGGCTTAGAGACTCTGTCCGAGCAGGCTTGCCTGACTAAGAGTGAGAAGCACACCTGTATGTGTTTATGTTGCGAGTTGCTGCCTTTATTTAATTATACCTATGCCATTATACACTGTAGGTCCTATCACTAGTATTTATTCCTGCTTATGAGTTAAGAGTTCTCTAAATCCGTAACGTACTTTCTTTGCTAAGCATCAGATCCTACAGTAGCCGCATGCAGTTTAGAAACCCGCATCTTGTCTACCGGTACGATGTTTTGAGGACTGTTTGCTTTCACCTTCTTTCATGCAGGGGTGATTAGTTGTATTAATTATCGTAATGTTAAATGTACTTTCTTCTAGTTTGTTATTAAATTGTGTCTGCAATTTAATTCCGTTATCTATCTTTTCCTTGAAGCTTTAAGTCAACTTAATTGTGTGATCTTTTATATAGCCTGATTGACAATCAGCAGCTTATAGTGCGTGCACCCTGTAACCGAGTCATAGGATACCTCGTCGTCCAGGCAGGACTCTTGACGGTTTAGGGTGGTTTGTTGCCTGGGTTTATAGATAAGGGTTGGATCTAGCATTTTCCGTTGTTGCTTGTTGCCGCATACCTAGTCCAATAGAAAGAGCCCAGTGTTTATATATCCCAGGACGTAACAAATGGCGACCTTGCCAGGATTTACTGAACAGAGGAATATAGTGGTCATTTGTTTTGAGATTCCTTATGATTAGAGGAATACAGTGGACATAGATTTTTTTTTGGAGCAACCAATATAACACATTAAAGACTTTAAATAACATTAGTATATACATACTTGCATAGGAGATAAGGCACATTCTATAACCGTGATAATTACTGCAGTACACAAACATGTCTAATACATCAGAACACAGTGATGGGTCAGGTCACGATACGGGCTCGGAGGGAGAAAGACCTGTGGAGTGGCTAGTCGATAGCGAGGAGGGTGCTAGAAGATTTTTAGAGGTGCCCCTTACCGCTGCCAGGGTGTTGAAGCTGAATAAGTATGGCTTAAAGTGTGTGGCAGGTCTTCAGGGTCACCAGGGTTTAAGTGGCATGAGGAAAGATCAGCTGAGGACTTTGATATTGGGTTTAGAAGGGAGAGACCTGGGTGGAGAGGCGACTGGGGGCCCCGGTCCCCAGCCCCCCTCCACTCTACCCCCGTATCAAATGTCAGGGTGCCTGAATTTAGTACATACCCCCAAGTTGATGGTCAATGGCAGCGTGGAATTCAATCACAGGGACCCTCTCCATTAAATGCACCTTCCCCTCCTCAAGGGTTAACTCCAGATTTGTTGTTTCGGCTTGAGATGGCCAAGGTTGAGGTTGCTAGAGCTCAGGTTGAGGCTACCGAAAGACAGGCTAGAGCTCAGGTTGAGGCTGCCAGGAGGCAGGCTAGTGTGCAGGCTGAGGCTGCTAGAGCTCAGGCTGAGGCTGCAGAGAGAACAGCTATACGAGAGGCTGAACTGCAGGCAGAGTCTACTAGGTATCGGGCTGACAGGGAGCTGGAGAGATCTCGAGTGGAGGTAACAGGGCGAAATATTGGGGGAGGTAACAGACATCGGGACCAATCATTGTCCCACCTGCTTAAACTAGTTCCTGTGTTCGATGAATTATGTGTGACTGAGTTTTTTATGCGATTTGAGAAGAAGTGTCAGGAACACCAGTGGCCTCAGGAAAAGTGGGCAGTATTAGTTTCATCAAGACTCCTAGGAAAGGGGCTAAAAGCGTATGATGCACTACCTTTAGAGTCCTGTGTAGTTTATGATGAGCTAAAGAAGGCTGTGCTACGGGCCTATGAGTTACAACCAGAAACTTACCGCTTGAAGTTTCGGGGTGTTACTAAGGGCAAGGATAGTACCTTCCTAGAACACGCCCGGGACTTGTCTGATGCACTATGACAGTGGCTGCGTTCTGAGAGGGCAGCTACTTTTGAGGAGTTGAGTGAGCTGGTTCTCTTGGAGCAGTTCTTTAAGTGCACAGGCGGGGACTTAACATTACATATAAAGGAAAAAAATCCTAGAACTCTCCAGGAGGCAGCAGAAATGGCTGACCGCTGACTGTCATTAATTCGAGGGTGTAAAGCAGCAGCTAGGAGTGAGTCGGGTGCAAAGGATCGTACCCCTCCCCCTCCCAAGAATTTTGATACACATAAATACACAAAACCATCTAGCACTGACAATAAAACTGAACATAAACCAAATACCGTCCCGTATAAGAAGTCTAATGGTACCTCCCACTCCCAAGGGAAACCAAAGAGTAAAGAGTGCTTTGCATGTCACAAGGAGGGTCACTTTGCAAATGCTTGTCCGAACAAGCCACCAAACAAGGTTGTGTCATTGGCCCGCAGCATAGGGGTGTCGCCTATATCTTCTGAGTTTGCCAAGGGTAGTTCATCAGAGGGTGGGACACAGCCTGTGTTCAAGAGTCCGGAAGGCTCGAACCCTGTCCGCGACGTCTTTGGGGGTCATGGAGGGCATGGTTTTGTGAGGTGGGCTGGCGAAAGGCGAGGAGTTAAGCTATTGCGTGATACTGGGGCTTCTCAGACCTTGTTAAGGAACTTTACTGGTAGACCAATTAACGCTGCTCGGATGGTGGTAGTTCAGGGGATCAATGCTACTAAGTCCTACCCGCTGGTGTGGATGGAGCTGGAGGTTGGTGGTGTGGCAAAGGAGCTGGATGTAGGAATTGTAGAGAACTTGCCTGTTGGGGGCGTCGAACTCCTCCTCGGCAACGACTTTGTGGTGCCTGCTTCTAAGGTTTCACCCTTGGTCGTTGCCGAGAAGGCGGCCGACGTTAGTAGGGAGGAACAGGAGTGGGTTGAGAAGTGTAGCGTACAAACTATGGCGTGTGTTGTGACGCGTTCTCAGACATCCGGAGCCTTGCAGCCACCACCTCAGTCTATCAAACCGCGGAGGAAAGGTCACAAGAAAACGGGAAGTGTTGGTCAATTGGAGAGTTTTGAGCCGGCAGTGTTCTTGGTGACTCATTATTGGCACCTATGTTAGAGTCTGGAGAGGCCCCGGGGCCTGTCACCGCTAGTGCAGGTGCAGGGCAGGAAGAGACTCTGCGACAGCATCGTTATGCGCAGCGTGAGGAAAGGATGGCTCAGCGGGACATTGGAGGTGGAAATAAATTATTTAAGATGAACTTGGATAATCTCGCACCTGCTGATATATGTTCCTTGCAGCTGGAAGATCCTGAAGTCAGGGCGTGTGGTAATGGTGCTATCGAACTGGAGAGCGATGGGGATGCGCAGCCTGGTGATTTTTTCTTGTCCGAGGGGATCTTGTATCGGAGACATCAGGATCCCAAGAAAAAGTGGGATGGCGGGTCAGGATTAGTGGACCAGTTAGTAGTACCGAGGGTGTGCCGTGAGAGCTTATTGAGATTAGCTCATGATGTGCCTTTGGCAGGGCACCTGGGGGCACGTAAGACGGAGGCAGCTCTGAGCAAGCTTTTCTGGTGGCCTGGGTTAAAGGCGAGTGTCGTGTCATGGGTGTCACAGTGTCACACTTGTCAAGTTGTTGGGAAACCCAATCAGGTCATCCCGAGAGCCCCGTTACAACCCATCCCTGTCATTGGGCCGCCCTTCAGCAAAGTAGTTATCGATATGGTTGGCCCATTGCCCCCCACTAGTGCCGGCAATAAATTTGTACTAACTGTAATGGATGTAGCAACACGTTATCCAGATGCTTACCCCATGCGCAACGGGATGGCTAAGACTGTTGTCAAAAACCTACTTGTCTATTTCTCTCGTTATGGCTACCCTCAGGAGATCCAGTCTGATCAGGGATCCAATTTTACTTCTACTCTGTTTAAGCAGACCATGCAGCAACATGGGATAGTGTCTGTGGTGTCATCTGCCTACCATCCCGAGAGTCAGGGAGTTTTAGAAAGGTGGCACTCGACTCTCAAGAGTATGTTGCGGTGTTATTGCATGGAAAATGGGAAGGACTGGGATCTAGGTCTCCCATACGTTTTATTTGCTGCGAGAGAAGTACCTGGGGAGAGCTTGGGATTTAGCCCGAACGAGTTGGTTTTTGGACACAGGGTCAGGGGGCCCCTCCACATAGTCAAGGAGATCTGGGAGGGAGTCACAAAGCCATGCTCGCTTCTAAAGTATGTAGTTGAAAGCCGTGAGAGAATGCTAAAGAGCTTGGAGGTAGCAGGTCGGAACCTTAAGAGTTCACAAGCTCAGATGAAGGACAGATACGACCAGAAGGTGAAGCTGAGGGAGTTTGAAGTAGATCAGGAGGTACTGATACTACTGCCTCTGGTGGGACACCCCTTGTCTGCCAAGTATTCTGGTCCGTATCGGGTTGTAAGGAAGGTTTCTGATCTCGACTATTTAGTAGCTACTCCTGATCGTAAGAAAAAGAACCAACTTTGCCATGTAAATCTGATGAAAGAGTATGTGAGGCGCCCCTCCGAGCCTCTCACTGTCCCGGTGTTGATCTGCAGCGATCGTGGTGGAGAAGGAGGAAGGGACAGTCATGCTGCGGGGGAGTATAATTGGGATTGTCGTGTTTCCGCGGATCAGTGGGCGGGGAATTCTAGACAAGTGGCTCACGAGTTGATATTGCACCTGCCTGAGCAACAGCGTGTAGTTGTGAAGCACTTGTTTGATTCAAACCCAGCTGTTTTCGCGGAGCATCCTGGCCTCACTACTCAAGCGGTGCACGATGTCGATGTTGGGGACCACTCGCCCTTTAAATTAGTGCCATACCATGTTCCCCCTATTAAATTACCAGCACTTAGGGAAGAGCTGGATTATATGCTGAAACGTGGGCTGATTTCTGAGTATGCAGTAAGGTGGACTTCCCCCGTCACACTGCAGCCCAAACCAGATGGCAAGGTGCGGTTTTGTATAGATTTCCGCAGGTTGAATGGTTTAACCCCCACAAATGCCTACCCTCTCCCTCGCGTGGACGACAGTGTGGATAAGATAGGAAAAGCCAAGTTCCTCACTAAGATAGACCTTGTTAAGGGTTATTGGCAAGTGCCCTTGTCTGAGCGAGCGCGAGAGGTGTGTGGGTTTGTGGTGGACGGTGCCACATATCGTTGCCATGTTATGCCATACGGGCTGAAAAATGCCCCTGCAACGTTTCAGAAATTAATGAACGACATTGTAGCCGACATTCCCAACTGTACGGTGTACCTAGATGATGTCATAATATACGACGATGATTTTAACAGTCACTGTGCTCACATCGGACAGCTTTTTAATAAACTGAATGAAGCAGGTTTGGTGGTAAACCTGGGTAAGTGCGATTTTGTCAAACCCACAGTTTTGTACCTGGGGTTCGAGGTGGGGATGGGTCAGGTGTGCCCTCCACAGACAAAGATCAAAGCCATCGATCAGTTTCCCCAGCCTACGACTAAGAAACAAATCATGCGGTGTCTAGGTATGATAGGCTATTATCGTCGCTTCATCAAAGGCTATTCAACTGTACTTGCACCTTTAACTGACTTATTATCTAAGGACAAGAAGTTCCGGTGGTCTCCTGAGTGTGCAGAAGCGTTTTCCTTGGTGAAACACCTGTTATGTACCCACCCCATACTCAGGGCCCCGGACTTCAGCAGACCTTTTCAGCTGGCGACTGATGCCAGTGGCGTAGGGGCTGGGGCTGTCTTGTTACAGACAGATGATGAAGGTATCGAACATCCAGTGAGTTTTTACAGTAAAAAATTCAATAGTGCAGAAAGGAATTACTCTGTAATTGAAAAAGAACTCCTGGCGATAGTGCTGGCGCTCAGGCACTTCGATGTATATGTTCCTGCTTTCGGACCAGTCGTAGTGGTTTATACCGATCATCACCCTCTGAAATTCTTGAATCAGTTTCATAACCGGAATATGAGGCTGACCAGGTGGTCACTCATGCTTCAGGAGTATAATCTGGACATACGCCATATTGCCGGTTCTGATAACGAGATAGCGGATTGTCTATCAAGGGTGGATGATGTTGGTTAGACTGCCACAGGATTGAGGGTTGAGTGTGGAGGAAAATAGGCTGTCACTGTAGTTCAGCCGAAAAAAAAAAAAAAAAAGCAAAAACCTTATAAAAACTCTATATTTTTAACCCTTATTTAGCGGCGAGCAACATAAGTCGAGTTAAATAAAGCTGGACTATGTGGCGGCGCTCGACATAACTCGAGTGGCAATTTCAGCACGTAATGTGGCTGAGAGAGAGAGACAAGTGGTGGCAGGAGACTAGCGAGCGTATGACTGCTCCAGACCACCGCGGAGAACCTACTGACACAAATCTCAGCTCCCTCCTCCCTCTCTCACTCGCTACATACTCAATTATGTACTGAAAGTACCGAATTACCTGCTTTTTGCACTCGCGTTGCACGGTTATTGCAAGAAAACTATCCATCATACAAGGATCGTTATGGTGTCATTCGAAAGCTCTGTTTATGCCCTTTCAGGGATAGGTACTTGTTTTACGTTCTGGGTCTTATTTAGGCATGAAAATGATCACGTAAACAGCCCTATTTTGGCTAAAAACACCCCGCTGTGCGGTACACATAAATAAACCGCATAGGCCGCTCGTAAGGTGTTAAAAACGTGTAGAATTTTGTATAAGATGTTGTAGCAGTATCTAAGTTGAATGTTTTCGCTTATTGTCGCTAAGTTAGTTGTACTTGCTCGGTGGAGCGCAACAGTCTTTATTTTGTTTATATATAGTGCCTTGTATCGCAACAGTGTGTGGTACTATGAGAAGCTTTCTGTTAGATATGAAGAACTTAGTCAAGGGTCTTATATCTTGGGGGTGGTGTGACGCTCCTGCATAGTAGCCACTTGCGGGCATGCGCGCACGTCAGCTGCCCAGCCGTTTAGAAACCGGCTGGCAGCAGCCGGCCGGCAGGCTTTTCCTTAGTATATATCCTACGACAACGTAACTAATGTCTAGGATATTCATATGTTGTTTCATAGCTTCTAGCTGCCCTTATTCTTAACCAACGCATCTTAGTATATTTTATTCTCGATAGTTGATTGTTTCATTATAATATATAAGATGTAAGTTTAGTGAGGGCGGGAGGAGACGAGCGGGAGAGAGAGACCGGCTTGGGGATGTTGCTTCGCACAGAGAGTCCAGCTTGGGACGAGCCTGAAGCGTTGCCATATGCATTCGTTTGCAACGTTAGGCTTAGTTTCGACTCACACACGGGGTAGACGATTTTGACCCGGCAACTGTGTTGAGTGTTGCCAAGCCTGGGATGTATTTTGTATGCCTAGGGTGGGGTCCAGATAGATTCAAGACTCAGAGCTCACCTCACTGTCGTACCCTTCGGACCCCCTTGATATCTATCCCTCTCAACCCCACTTAGAAACTTTCTCTCTTACTTTGTATACCTTCCTTCCACTACTTCACCAATCTATTCAATTATCCCATCCCCTTGATAGACCTTATAGCTATTATTGTATTAACGACGAGCTCCCAGATAACTAGATAGGATTTTGGGCCTTATGCAGGAGATGTAATTGTTAATGAGACCTAGGAAGCTTTTTTTTTTGTCTCATATTTGGTGGTTTCATGCTTGCTAGTGTGTTCTTGTGTCAGGTTAGCAGGGGCTAGACCGGAGGGGAGGCTTTTTGCGATCCTTTAACCCTTAAAAAGCGGCTCACCACTTAAGTCGTATTTAATAAAGCTGGACTATGTGGCGGCGCTCGACATAACTCGAGTGGCAATTTCAGCACGTAATGTTGCTGAGAGAGAGAGACAAGTGGTGGCAGGAGACTAGCGAGCGTATGACTGCTCCAGACCACCGCGGCGAACCTACTGACACAAATCTCAGCTCCCTCCTCCCTCTCTCACTCGCTACATACTCAATTATATGGGGAAAGTACCGAATTACATGCTTTTGCACTCGCGTTGCACGGTTATTGCAAGAAAACTATCCATCATACAAGGATCGTTATGGTGTCATTCGAAAGCGCTGTTTATGCCCTTTCAGGGATAGATACTTGTTTTACGTTCTGGGTCTTATTTAGGCATGAAAATGATCACGTAAACAGCCCTATTTTGGCTAAAACACCCCGCTGGGCGGTACACATAAATAAACCGCATAGGCCGCTAAAGAAGGGTTAAGTAAAGTCTGCTGGTGCGAGTCCTGTGGACCCGCACGACTTTACTAGGATACCCGTGGGAGTCTGGGGGCATTTTCTTGTCTGTGTCCCTGTGTGTCTAGTGTTGTGTTGTGTGAGGGCCCTTGCCTAGTCCACTCAGCACTGTGCTAGCACGTCTTGCTTTTGTTTTAGGGTCGCCAGGAGAGAGTCAGATACTTGCGATCTGAGTCTCTCAAGAGAGCACCCTTTCAATTAGAGTAATTTGGCGCACAGACTTGGGAACGTCCCTAGGCTAGAGCAGGTGGCTCAGCCCGGGTATCCGAAGCCTATATCCTTCCGGCTAGACCTCTGCCACCTGGCAGATTAACAGCGAGTGGTTTATTATCTCTGTATGCTTGTTATTGTGCCACATTTTACTGTTTTTGTGAGCATTGTGAGTCAGGGTGTGGCTTAGAGACTCTGTCCGAGCAGGCTTGCCTGACTAAGAGTGAGAAGCACACCTGTATGTGTTTATGTTGCGAGTTGCTGCCTTTATTTAATTATACCTATGCCATTATACACTGTAGGTCCTATCACTAGTATTTATTCCTGCTTATGAGTTAAGAGTTCTCTAAATCCGTAACGTACTTTCTTTGCTAAGCATCAGATCCTACAGTAGCCGCATGCAGTTTAGAAACCCGCATCTTGTCTACCGGTACGATGTTTTGAGGACTGTTTGCTTTCACCTTCTTTCACGCAGGGGTGATTAGTTGTATTAATTAACGTAACGTTAAATGTACTTTCTTCTAGTTTGTTATTAAATTGTTTCTGCAATTTAATTCCGTTATCTATCTTTTCCTTGAAGCTTTAAGTCAACTTAATTGTGTAATCTTTTATATAGCCTGCTTGACTATCAGCAGCCTATAGTGCGTGCACCCTGTAATCGAGTCATAGGATACCTCGTTGTCCAGGCAGGACTCCTGACGGTTTAGGGTGGTTTGTTGCCTGGGTTTATAGATAAGGGTTGGATCTAGCGTTTTCCGTTGTTGCTTGTTGCCGCATACCTAGTCCAATAGAAAGAGCCCAGTGTTTATATATCCCAGGACGTAACACATATCAGGGTTAATTTACGACCACACTGATCAATATTGGTGAAGGGGGGGGGGGGGGGGGGGTACTTGTCGGCGGGTTACACACCTACATAACCAGCTAAATTTGTCTCTGGGTGTTCTGCTGAGCGACCTACTGTAGATGTGTGTGAATATTATATTTTAATAATATGTTGTTGTTTATGTTCTGGCTATGGGGTATGTGCCTCAGAACATACATACATACATACATATATACATACATACTGAATGGTACCAAATCGTGTGATTTGTAGATGTAGTCCTTTTTTTCTATATTCCAACTACTCCCTCTCGGGTATAGGCTGAGAGCCTGTACATTCAACCGTACATTTGATGGTAAAACCCGTGAGATCTCGTTCCAGTCTAGGGAGTGAGACATGTGAAGCGTTTTGAGCTGCAACTAGCCCCCGCCATCTTGCCTTCGCAAGATGCACAGGGCCCAGTTGCCAACATTCGGCTCGAAGCAGCCCCATCTCTGAAGCTGCTTTGTCTTATGTGCTTCACGGTCTCACTTCCTAGACTCGGACCCTCACTCTCAGAACGCCACCTATTGAGCAATTAACTCATAGGCATTGCCTCCCTGTAGCATATTTTCAATATAGGAATATTCATAATGTGCTATTTAATCAGGGAACAATGAGGATATTTTTTTGGCGTTTCAGTGGGTTTTGTGGTAATACACTGATACTAGGTACAGCACAAATTCCATGCCAATATTATTTTCCCATTGATACATCGGAATTCGAACCCGGAACCAATGGATTACCATTCCATTGGCAAGACCACTCCACCACACCTCCCCTACATACAGTACATAAATGTTTAATGGTACCGACTCTAGTGATTTGTTGATGTGTTGGTGGAGTAATTAAAGTGTAGACCACCTGGGGTAACAGTTAACAGGTGAGAGATGGTGATGGTGATGGTGGTAACGTTCGGCCCATTAGGTTGGAGACATTAAGACCTTTCGTCACATTTATTTGTCAATATTAAGACTTTTCGAGTCTGTGACGCATGTCCACGTGTGAGCATGCTGTACAGAACGCCTAGTCATGCCCCACTCTCGCTAGGATCGTCAGGGCAGGAACTTTGGCTGTAGTCTATGTAGAGTTTCCTAACTTAGTTCATGTGAGCCGTTGTACTATAAGTATTATGAATATGTATTTTGTTTTCATCTGAGTCAACGAGTTCTATTTTATATCATTAGTTATAAGTATTGTGTGTAAAACTTATTTGTAATGATGGGAAGAGAAACAGCCACAGTTGGGGGTCAGTGGGTGCGCCAGGTGGGAGGTGGGCCTAACTCACTCGCATTCCTCCCTCCCTCAGTGCTAGGGGAGCCTTTGTGTATCCCAGAGGAGAGAGAGAAATTACGTAATGGTTGTCAGTGGGCGGTCCTTAGTAGTTCACGTTGGGTTCACTAGAGGGCCGGGTATAAAAGGGAAGTCTAGCCATTTTTTCATCAGAACTCATTAGGCAGAGCGACTTCTCATTTCCCTTGCTAACTATATATTCTTCTGACTGATGGGAACTTTCTCTACTACCTTACATGCTTATCTCCTCTTTACCCTGCCCTGTTTAACTTCCATGGTCCCGTTGGTGCAGAGCTAGTCAGCCAATGTATTATCGCTTGAGTTCTCACGAGATACTTGCCTATTAGATAGCCTATTTTGGAAGGGTTGACTTAGAATAGGATTGATTTATGTTTGTTGCACTTGTATATGCATTTCCCTGTGTGTTATTATTATTATTCCTGTTTTCTGCTGGTCTAGGTAATGCTAGACTGGGGTAAGGCTTTTCTGTGTTACGAGTTGTTGTTTGATGCAGTGGTTAAGCGATAAACCTGCATACTCGTTTCGATTCAGTGAAGCTTAGGTTGTCTTCGCGGCTGACTGTGTTGTGTTTATAATTTACAGTGCGTGAGGGCAAGAGCCTAACCACCCTGTATTTTATTAACAGGTTGTTTTTACTTTGTCAAGGAGCCGGGAGAAAACCAGATACAAGGGATCTGGATTTCTCAAAGTGCACTTGTTAGTTTTAACGTAATACTTTAAACAGTCGTGAGGACTTCGCTAGGCTACAAGCCGTTTTTGCTCAGTCACTGCTACCTTTTGCCCACAGTACCCCAGCTAGACTTTACTCGATTAGTAGATACAGAATAGTATTGAAGCTTTCCTTATGTATGATATTGTTTATGCACTAATGATTTCATGTGTTGCAAGCTTGGCTACTTTAGTGATTAGTGGCCCACGAGCACAATCCGAGTAGTCTATTGCCGTTGCATTTGCGGAGTACTTCTTTTTAATGTTTGCCATTTACTATTGCATATTCTTTTAATTATTCTTATGCCAATTTAAGCCTTTAATAGTATTTAATTGCCAGTGTTTTTGCTTATTGAGTTACTGTTCAAAATCCGATACGTACTTCTTACGAGCATCCGAGAAGCATCTAACTTTTTTCAGAAGATTCCTTGCTCGATGCTTAAGGACTATTAATTAACGTAACGTAATAGTGCCGATCCGAAGTAGAGGGTGGAGGACTTCTTAAGTTCATAGTCAAGGGTGGATTACTTCGGCTTCGGCCAACACTATTCTTTGGTGTTGTTGTTTCTTACTTCATTGTTTGATTGTTGACCAGACTAGATAATTCCTGTCTCTTTATTAGTCTGTTGTTGAACACTAGTACCGAGTTCTTGTATACCCCGTTATAGCAGATTGAACTCTGGAGGGTATTGGTGTTTTTGTTCGGCTGGCAGTACTCAGGGGTTGGGATCGTGTGTTTCCGTTGTGGCAGCGAGCCGTATTCGAGTCCTGATTGAGAGCCCTTGTGTACCCGAGTGCCAGTTCGTAACAAATGGCGACCTTGCTTAGGATTTTGTGAACAGTATAAATTTGTGCAGAGTTGTACAACATTTGTTTGTTTGTATTTTAGCGTGCATATTGAAGAATATTTTTTTTTTATGGCAATTAGTAAAGCATTTAAGAGGCTCCAGTTAATTTAGTAATTAGTGCTTGCATAGGAAGTTTAAACACTTTTGTCTCGAGAATTTTTTTGTGGACTTCAGTATGTCGTGCATTAGCACTGACGATGAGCGAGAGATGTCATTTGAAGGTGTGCCGTTAGTAACCAGTGAGGAGGATGCTAGAGTTTTTGTGAGTAAGCGGTACCACGTGACGGAGGAGAGGCTGACTGGGGTGGATGTTGGTGGCTTGCACCTGATAGCCAAGGTTTTGGGCATTTCCAATGTAGCAGGGATGTCCAAGGGGGAGCTGATTTCCTGGGTGTTGCGTGGGCGACATGGGGTTTCGGAGGAGAGGGCGTTTGGGGGGGTTCCTCCCCAGATCCCCTCTCACTCGACTCCCACAGTGCCGTCCACTCAGTTACCGGAGGTTAGCACTCTCCCACAGAGGGATGAAAATTGGCAGATTGGAGTGCCCTCGGGTGGTGCACGTGGTGGTTCCCCAGTTTTTTCCCCCCCTCCTTCAGTAGTGGCAGCTCCCTCTTCCTGCCTGTCTCCAGATATGGTATTTAGACTTGAGCTTGCTAAGATTGAGGCTAGGAAGCAGGAGAATGAGACTAGGAGGCATGAGATTGAGGTTAGGAGGCAAGAGGATGAGACCAGGAGGCATGAGGCTGAGCTTAGGTACGACTCGGAGAAATATTGTGCTAAATTAGATTTAGATAAGACTCGTGCAGAGTCGACAGGGACTCAGATTGGCCGTGAGGGCCAAGTAAGAGAACAGTCTTTGGCCCACTTAGTCAAATTGGTGCCGGTATTTAGTGAAACTGAAGTCACAGATTTTTTTAATCGTTTTGAGAAGAAGTGTAGGGAGCATAATTGGCCTGAAGAGAAGTGGGCAGCTCTAGTCTCCTCAAGACTTACGGGTAAGGGTCTGAAGGCTTATGATGCACTGCCTTTAGAGTCTTTCATTGACTACCCAGAATTGAAGAGAGCTGTCCTACGGGCATACGAGTTGCAACCGGAAACATATCGATTGAAGTTTCAGGGTGTTACAAAGACTAGGGAGGCGACCTTTCTTGAACATGCCCGGGACTTAAAAGATGCACTTAAAAACTGGACACGTTCTGAGAAAGCTGAGACGGCAGAACAGTTGACTGAGCTGTTTCTGCTCGAGCAGTTTTATAAGTGTACTGGTGCAGAAATGACTTTAAATATTAAAGAAAAGAACCCAAGAACTCTTCAAGAGGCAGCTGAGATGGCTGACCTCAGGTTGTCGCTAATCAGGGGATGTGAATCTGTTAAAGCGTGTTGATGCAGTTCCCATGGGGCGCGATACTCCAAACCCTCGAGCTCAGGACAATCACTATAGATATAAACCTCAGTTTAAAAGCCAAGATACCAGGACTGAACCAAAGACTACAGCCGTCCCATTACAGAAGGGTCAGAACTCCGCCCCTTATCGGAAGAGACCGATAGGGGAAGTGGAATGTTTTCATTGTAGAAAGAAGGGGCATTATGCAAAATCTTGTCCTAGTAAGCCGCCAACTGCAGCCGTGTCTTTGGTGCGCAGCATAGGTGTGGCTGAAATGTCGTCTGGATTTACCCAGGGTAGTTTGCCAGCGGCAGGGTCACAGGCTATGTATAAGACTCAGGAAGGCTCGTCCCCTGTCCGTGATGTCTTTTGCGCCCATAGAGGGACCGGTAGGGTAAGTTGGGTGGGTTGCCAGCATAAGGTGGAAGTTTTGCGTGATACTGGAGCTTCACAGACACTTTTGAAGAATTTCACGGGGCGACCAATTAATGCGGCAAGGGTGGTTGTTGTTCAGGGTATTAATGCGACCAGGTCATACCCGTTGGTTCGTGTGGAGCTGGAAGTTGATGGTGTGATTAAGGACTTAGATGTTGGGATCGTTGAGAAATTGCCAGTGGAGGGCGTCGACCTTCTTCTCGGCAACGACTTTGCGGTGCCTACTTTAGACGTTCCACCCTTAGTCGTTGCCGAGAGGCCGGCCGACGTGAGTAGGGAGGAACAAGAGTGGGTAGTGAGTTGTCAACACCAACAGATGGCATGTGTGGTAACTCGTTCCCAAGCATTTAAGGTATCACAGCCTATTTCCCAGGCCACAGAACAGCGGAGGAAGGGAATTAAGGAGAAGAGGAAGGCTGGGAAAAGTTTGAAGAGTTTAGAACCAGTGGCTCTCCCAAAAGACCCAATAGCAGGACCTTTGACCGAGTCTGTTGTAACTCCAGTGCCTAACACAGTTGATAAAGTAGTGGAGGAGGCAGAGACTCAGAGGACAGCACCGTTACCTTCAGCGAGAAAAACCTGATGTCTAAGTTGGATGTTGGT
>CM064491.1:34005827-34312054 GCA_032716605.1 Paralithodes platypus | reverse complement strand
TGGTGATAAACTCAGCTTTGTTTTAGTGCCATGCTGTCGATGCGGTGTGACGGGGCTTGATGGTGGTTCTGTGTTTCGTACACGATTTTAGCTCAGTTGGTTTGAGCGAAGTAAAAAATCTTGGGGGAGTTTGTGGACGAATGTCCACGTGGTGCGCATGCTGTACAGACACGGCCTAGTCATGCCCCACTCTCGCTAGGATCGTCAGGGCAGGAACTTTGGCGGGTTGTAGTCTATGCTAGAAGTTTCCTAACTTAGTTCAATGTGAGACGTTGTCACTATAAGTATTATGGAATATGTATTTTGTTTTCATCTGACGTCAACGAGTTCTATTTTACATTATTAGTTATAGTATTGTGTGTAAAATTTATTTGTAATGATGGGGAAAGAGAAACAGCCACAGTTGGGGGTCAGTGGGTGCGCCAGGCGGGAGGGGTGGGTCTAACTCACTCGCATTCCTCCCTCCCTCAGCGGTGCTAGGGAGGCCTTTGGTATCCCAGAGGAGAGAGAGAAAATTACATAATGGTTGTCAGTGGGCGGTTCCATAGTAGTTCACGTTGGGCTCAATATGAGGGCGGGTATATAAAAGGGAAGTCTAGCCATTTTTTGCATCAGAACCTCATTAGCAGAGAGCACCCTCTTCTCATTCCCTTGCTAACTATATATATTCTTCTGACTGGATGGGTAACTTTCTCTATACCTTACATTCTTATCTCCTCTTTTTCCTGCCCTGTTTGTCACTTCCATGGTCCCGCTGGTGCAGGAGCTAGTCAGCCAACGTATTATCGCTGGAGGTTCTCACGAGATACTTGGCCTATTAGATAGCCTATTTGGAAGGGTTGACTTAGAATAGGATTGATTTATGTTTGTGCCCTTGTATATGCATTTCCCTGTGTGTTATTATTATTATCCTGTTTTCTGCTGGGTCTAGGTAATGCTGCTGTTCTGTGTTACAAGTTGTGTGGGATCGCAGTGGTTAAGCGATTATATAAACCTACATACTCGTTTCGGTTCAGTTGAAGCCTAGGGTGTCTTAGCGGTCTGACTGTGTTGAGTTTATAATTGACAGTGCGTGAGAGGGCAAGAGACTAACCACCCCTGTATTTTATTAACAGTTTGTTTTTACCTTTGGCAAGGAGCCGGGAGGGGGAAAACCAGATACAAGGGGATCTGGATTTCTCAAAGTGGCACTTGTTAGTTTTAACGTAATACTTTTAAAACAGTCGTTGAGGGACTTCGCTAGGCTACAAGCCGTTTTTGCTCAGTCACTGCTACCTTTTGCCCACAGATACCCCAGCTAGACTTTAACTCGATTAGTTGAGACCAGAACTTAGTAGTGAAGCTTCTTATGCTACTGATATTGTTTATGCACTATTGATGTCAATGTGTTGCGAAGATTGGCTACTTTAGTGATTAGTGGCCCATGAGCACAATCCGAGTAGGCTATTGCCGTTGAATTTGACGGAAGAGTACTTCTTTTTAATGTTTGCCATTACTATTGCATATTCTTTTAATTATTCTTATGCCAATTTAAGCCTTTAATAGTATTTAATTGCCAGTGTTTTTGCTTATTGAATTAATGTTCAAAATCCGATAATACTTCGTCCGAGCATCCGAGACAAGCATCTAACTTTTTTCAGAAGATTCCTTGCTCGAGTGCTAAAGGACTATTAATTAACGTACCGTAATAGTGCCGATCCGAAGTATGAGGGTGGCAGGACACTTCTTAAGTTCATAGTCAAGGCGTGGATTACTTCGGCTTCGGCCAACACTATTCTTTGGTGTTGTTGTTTCCAATTCATTGTTTGATTGTTGACCCAGACTAGTTAATGTCCTGTCTCTTTATTAGTCTGTTGTTGAACACTAGTACCGAGTTCTTGTATACCCCGTTATAGCAGATTGAACTCTGGAGGGTATTGGTGTTTTTTGTTCGGCTGGCAGTACTCAGGGGTTGGGATCGTGTGTTTCCGTTGTGGCAGCGAGCCGTATTCGATTCCTGATTGAGAGCCCTTGTGTACCCGAGTGCCAGTTCGTAACAAGTCATTTAGGTGTCTGTTTTATCCTGGCGAGCGATAGCGAGCCTGTAATTTTAGAGGAACTGGCCTTTGGCCGAGACATTATTTGTACAGGCATTAATTGTACCATATTGCTAACCAATAATTTTTGTTACTGTACTGTATACTGCTTTCCAGTTTTCTCACTAGGCTAAATTAACCCTCTCCCACTTTTTTTTTTCAAGTAAATTTTGTAACAAATTACTAGTCCATTTACAATTTTCAGGCTTTAACTGTGTCATACTGCTAACATCAATTTTTGTTATATTTTCAGGCATAAATTGTGTTCTATTGCTAACATATTTTTTGTGTTTTACAGCCATAATATTCTTTTTGTGATTAACATATTCTTTTTGTGATTTACAGGCATTAATTGTACCATATTGCTAACATATATTTGTTGTTACTGTACTGTATACTGTTTTCCAGTTTTTTCACTAGGCTACATTAGCCCTCTCCCACTTTTTTGTTCCAGTAAATTTTGTAACAAATTTCTAGTCCATTTGTGATTTTCAGGCTTTAACTGTGTCATACTGCTAACATCAATTTTTGTTTTATTTTCAGGCATAAATTGTGTTCTATTGCTAACATATTTTTTGTGATTTACAGGCATATTAATTTTATCATATTGCTAAAAAAAATGTGTGTGATTTTCAGGAATTAATTGTATCACATTGCCAACATACATTTTTTGTGATTTTCAGGCTTTAATTGTACCATTTTGCTAACATAAATTTGTGTGATTTTCAGGCATATTGTGATTATATCGTCATGGCGCCGCAACGTACCTGCACGAGTTGTTCCGGTAAATTTGGCCCTACCATGTTTGTTGATACTGATGTCCAAATTTGTAGATTTTGCCAGCTCCGAGAGAAGATTGCGGATGAATTGATGGCAGCTCACAGCAAGATCGATGCCCTGACTACGAAGCTTGAATCCCTTCAAGAATTTGCCACACTCAATGTAGGAGTGCCCTCGGCCCAAGAAACCACTACGATATCAACCGCCATTCCAGTGCATACAGTACCGGTACCGGTACCCACACCAGCAGCTACCTTAGATGTTGCAGATAATAATAATGACTCTACTCTCACTCCCCCCCAGGACAACTTTCAGTTAGTGAGAAACAATGTGCATCCCAGTACCAGTACCAGGAAGGTCATCCCGACAACATGCCAAAACCGCTTCAAAATTCTGGCTATTGACGAGGAAGAGGAAACGGAAGAAGTTCGGCTTGTGGGCGACTCCATGGTCCGTGGCCAACTAACCGAGTTCTGCGCCAGGGCACCCAGGACCAGAAAGCGATTCTGTATCCCAGGTGGCGGCGTGGACGACATAGTTGCGGCTGTGGAAGAGGTTTCCAGGCTCGCCCCCGCAAGCACTACGTACGTCATCCACGTTGGATCTAACGATGTCCAACGGACGCGGTCAGAGGAACTACTTTGCAAGTACCGGCGGCTGATG
This sequence comes from Paralithodes platypus, assembly GCA_032716605.1. NCBI lineage: Eukaryota > Metazoa > Arthropoda > Malacostraca > Decapoda > Lithodidae > Paralithodes > Paralithodes platypus. Next base: position 34,308,536 of record CM064491.1, on the reverse strand, counting down.
AGGTCCTTCAAGGAAAAATCTAAGAATCTTAATTTCAGGAATTGTTCCCCGGATTGATGTAGAAAACCGATTCTACAACATAGCTACCAGTACAAATCGCCGACTAGCCAAACTCTGCAGGGAGGAGGACATCGGCTTTGTCGACACGTGGGATCATTTTTACTATGATAAATCTTTGTTTTCAGGAGATGGTGTACATCTCAATGAAGTAGGAGCTGCACGTCTTGGTCGTCTGCTGAACGATGCAGTCAAGGATTTCCGTTCAAAAAATGGGGTCAACCAGACCCCAGACAGGGTAGTGTAAGTCAAATACGAACTGAAAGTTCAGACAATGCACAATCAGTAACATCCGACTCTAATACTCTTAAGGTGTTTTATGTAAATGCTCGTAGCATACGCAATAAATTTTCAGATCTAGAGGAAATCGTGTTTACAGAACATTATGATATAATCGGCATTACAGAATCTTGGTTAAATACGGAAGACAGAGACTTTTTAGCCGAATATACGCTTCCTGGTTATACAATGTTTGAGAAAAGTCGGATCAATAGAAATGGAGGAGGAGTTCTGTTTTTTATAAAGGAAAGTCTTAATCCCGTCTTAACCCTTTGGCGCACCTATAGTTTCCAATCAAAGTTTTTTCCCACTCCCTAAGTATATCTCAGCTCACTCAGAGCCAGCGGCGATAATTTGTTTCTGTGATTTTTTTATCCACCAAAAAATCCTTGTATTTGGTATGAATGAGGTACCATCGCTATTGATTGAACTTGAAGATAAGCGAATAAAAAATACTAATACAAAACAACCACATTGGGGCCGAAATAAGAATTGTAAAACAAAAATGAAATACCTTATCTCCAACTCGCGCTAGCTCAAAATTTTGCCCACAACATTTTAATTTGGCATACATATATGGAAGCGGAATTTAATGAGGATTCCACTGATAACTTCAGAATTACTATAAACTAAATAGTTCCTGAGATACACGAATAAACGTGAAAGTATCGAAACACAGACTTAGCTGTACTCTGCTCCCTTCCCAGCCAGCCGTGAGTAAACCGTTAAACTGAGGGGGTTGCCAATTGTACCCATTGAACTCTCCTACTTAATATCTATGCCAAATATGACCTGCGTCAGACGAAAACTTAATTTTTGGCGAATATTTTTATGTTTAATGACTCTTAACGAGTCATCGTGCGCCTAGGAAAAAAATACCTTACGACTCTGAACAAGTCATCGTGCGCCAAAGGGTTAATGTCAAAACCTCAAATTGCGAATATAGACATATCTTACGTACTATTAAATAATAAACGAGGAACTAAAATAACACTAGCTTTATTATACAGACCCCCAGCTCAATCAGTGCAAACTGACAGTGAAATTTATGAACAAATTGCAGAAATAACCAACATACAAGATACCGTAATTCTTGGCGATTTTAACTTACCCGTGAATAAATGGGGCGATATTCTTACTTCACACTCTGGACACGACCTCTATGCTAACTTGCAAGAGAGTTCACTTTTTCAATTTGAACAATCTCCGACCCGTGGTAATAATGTGCTTGACCTTGTACTCGCAACAAAAGAAGAATTAATAGAGAATTTGAATGTTGGTGATGAATTCAGTAACAGCGACCATCGTACGATAACTTTCACTTTAAAGTTTACTAGTAACAAATCAAATAGCAGCATTGAGAAAGTCCCTAATTTCAAGAAAGCAAATTTTCATAAACTTAAATCAAAGCTTAAAGAAACTGACTGGAGCTTTCTGACTAACAATAACGACATAAATACATCTTCGAGTGTTTCACAACCACTTACCTTAAGGCAGTGCAAGACTGCATACCATCGAAAATACGGCGTCCAGGCCATAATGATAAGCCCAAATGGTGGAATAAAGATATTTCAGACTGTCTGCTTGCTAAAAATTTGCTAATGATAGATTAAAATCCTCACAAAATGACGAAGAACGGGTGAAATTTGTAGAGCTACGACACAAAGTTAATTAAGCAAAGTAAAAAGACCCTGGAGTTACATGTTGCGAATCAAAGTAAAACAAACCCGAAAGAATTCTATAGTTATATCAGAAAGAAAAAAGTAGTTACTTCAACTGTTGGACCGTTAGTCGATGAAAATGGAGAATACACCAAAGACGAAGTACAAATGAGTAATGCCCTCAATACCTTCTTTGCATCAGTTTTTACAACCGAAGACCTCAGTGATATCCCTACACCATCGCCGATTCCGATTGATAATTCAGATGTTCTAAGCATTATCACCGTTACAGAGAGAGAAGTATTGAATTGTTTAGATAAACTCAAGGTAAATAAAACGCCTGGATCTGATAAAATCTCACCTAGAGTTCTAAAGGAAGCTAAGGATGAGCTCTCCAAACCACTGACATTGCTATTCAATGAATCCTTGCAGTCTGGGACTATGCCTGATCAGTGGAAGCTAGCCAATGTAACACCGATATTAAAAAAAGGCAGCAAATCCCTACCAAGTAACTATCGTCCAATTAGCTTAACCTCAATTGTATGTAAAATGCTAGAAACGGTCATAAGAGACAGACTCGTAAATCACTTAGAGGCAAATAACTTACTTAAAGATACTCAACACGGCTTTCGTAAAAAACGTTCCTGTTTAACAAACCTCTTAGACTTCTTCCACGATATCCTCAACCTCTACGATGAGAGTAAAAACTGTAAAAAAGAAGTTTTACACCTTGATTTTCAATCCTTTGAATAAACAAGCCAAACGAGTTCAAACGTTTACAATGATACCTAGCCTAAGAACAAACCATACGAAGAGCGTCTTAGAGAATTAAATCTATTTCCTTTAACCCAGCGCAGATTAAGAGGTGACTTAATTCAAGTGTTCAAAATCTAAAAGGCATCGACAATATGAACTGTAGGTAAGTACTTCACTATCGACCAATCTAATTACACGCGGGGAAACGGTTGCAAAATTATTGGTAAATCTTTTAACTCACACGAATCTAAGAATTTCTTCTTCAATCGAGTTGTCAACTTGTGGAATGGGCTTCCCCGAAACGTTATAGACTGCAGCACCGTTGATTCATTTAAACTCCGCTTAGACAAATATCTTGCATCAAACCCGCGACTGACTGCGTTTGTAAATGAATAACTTTATTTTATCCCCCCCTCAGTTACTAACCCATCTGTCCCCTACTAACTTCCTAATCCTGCCACGGACATTAGTTCTAGGGCAGTAGTTCCCTTTCCAATGTTCCCTTACCCACTCTAAACCACTGTTTGGACACTTGATCCTCAGTGTTTTGAAGGACAGCAGCCTAGAAGGGTCACTAGATCTGTTGTTGCTTGATTTCCTTTGTACTCATTTGTACATTTTTCTATCAAAAAATTTACAAATTTATCTTGAAGGAGGGTCTTGGGTGGGTGTTTGTTTAAGCTTGATGGAGGTCTAGGGAGGAAACTAAAGAAATAGTAAAAGTATATATAAATGATGGAATAAATACGGCCATCCCTCCTAATTAAGGTGTAGACCACCTGGGGTGTAAGGGTTAACAGGTATAAGAGGTGTTGATGGTGGTGGTGACGATACAATGAGCTACCCACCTGACACCTCCACCACCACCACTATCATCTCTCTCTCTCTCTCTCACACATACACACACACACAGGTACACACACACACACACAACAACACACACATACACATACAGGTACACACACGCACAACACACACACACACACACCGGTACACACACACACACACACACACACACACACACACACACACACACACACACACACACCTCCTCCAAGGTTTCATCCATTTCCTACACACTCCCTCCTAATACAAAAGACAATGTCACCTTATAATTGATCACCTTCCCCCAACAGAGACCCAACCCTCCTTCACCTTCCCAATCAACAAACTTATCCCCCTATCCTCTACCCCCCTTCCCTCCCCACCCCCACTACCACTGTCCCTTTCCCCATAACCCCCCCACACCACTGTCCCTTTCCCCATAACCACCCCCCCCCCCCCCCCCCCCCCCCCCCTCCCACTGTCCCTTTCCCTACAGGAGTCTTTTGCGGTAACTCCGAGTAACGTCTTCATCATGGTGGTGGGGGGGAGCTGGTCAGTCGGTAGGCAGTAGTGGTGGTGAGGGGGAGGTGGTTGGAGGGAGGGAGGGAGAGGTAATAACTGAGGCAGCAGGCATGTGGGCAATGGGAACCTCTCCGTAAGAGAGAGAGAGATAGAGAGAGAGCTACATATAGCTACATAGATACACAGACCACACAGACCTCAAGGTCCTTACTAGACAGTCTGGCCTTACAAACTATATATATATATATACATACACCTACAAAAATATACACATATACATATACAATATATACATACATACATATATATACATACTGCACAGTGCACATACATACACATACATACATACATACATACTTTTTTTTTTTTTTTTTCTTCTTATCACCCCAGCCCTCTGTAGATAGAGGTCAAGCCTTCCCTTGAAAACGTTTATTGTGTCGCTCTCCACCACTCTCGCTGGTAGTTTATTCCACTCTGTCGCCACGCTGTAGGTGAAGAAACTCTTTGTGACATCTAGGTTTGCCTTTTTGGTTTTTAATTTCATTCCATTTCCGCGAGTTTGATTAGTATTGTTTAATGTGAATAGTGCATTTACATCGACTTTGTCGAAACCTTTTAGTATCTTAAAGCACACAATAAGCTGACCCCTCAACCTCCTCTTTTTTAATGAGAACAGGTTCAATCGTTTAAGTCTTTCTTCATATGGTTTATTTCTTAAGGAGGGTATCATCTTCGTCGCTCTACGCTGTACTGACTCGAGTCTTACAATGTCCTTGATCAAATAAGGTGACCAGAACTGCACACCATATTCAAGGTGGGGCCTCACCATACTTTTGAACAGTGGCACTATTACATTCTCATGTTTATATGTAAATTTTCGTTTAATAAAGCCCAATGCTATGTTTGCCTTATTTGCAGCTGCTATATATTGGTCGGAAGTTTTTAGGTTTTCAGATATTAGTACCCCTAGGTCTTTTACTACCGTTGCGGTTTTTATTTGTTTGCCATTCATTTCGTATTTGTATTTCTTATTTCTGCTACCAACCTGCAGCACCTGACATTTATCGACATTGAAGGGCATCTGCCATTTTTTCGACCACTCTGATATCTTGTTTAAATCAGATTGCAACGCATTTCTATCATCTTTGATCAGGACTGTATTTCCTATTTGTGTATCGTCGGCAAATTTGGAAATGGTGTTGTTTACCCCTACATCAATATCGTTTATGTAAATGAGAAACAGGACCGGTCCAAGGACTGAACCCACTAGTGACAGGCTCCCACTCCGATTCCACTCCATTTATCACAACTCTCTGTCTTCTGTCTGTAAGCCAGTTTTTTATCCAAGAATGAATTTCACCTTTGATACCTATCCTCTCCAGTTCAGCCAATAGTTTTCGGTGTGGCACCTTGTCGAAAGCTTTTTGAAAGTCCAAGAAGATTATATCTAGTGATTTCGTCATGTCGTTATATGTGAATAGTTTGTTATAAAATTCAATCAAATTTGTTAGGCATGACTTATTTGACCTAAAGCCGTGTTGACTATTTTTTATTAGGTTGTTTGATTCGAGGTAATCTACTATCTTATCTCTAAGGATTGTTTCCATGATTTTTCCTACAATTGAAGTTAGACTAATTGGTCTGTAATTACTCGCTTTGGCCTTGCTACCCTTCTTGTATATTGGCGTAATGTTCGCATCTTTCCAGTCACTCGGTACAATCCCCTGTAGTAATGATAAGTTAAATAGTTGTGTCAGGGGTTTTGCTATTTCGTCCTTAACATTCTTAATTACTTCCGGGTGGAGCATGTCGGGTCCCGGGGTCTTATTTACATTTAAGTTACTCAATTTGCTTTGTACTTAGCTAACACTGATGGTGAAATCTGCTATCACATGAGTTGAGGTGTTATTTTCAGGGGTATGATCGATAACTTCTTCTGTGAAAACTGAACCAAAATATTTGTTGAGCATATTTGCCGTGTCTGTGTCACCTGTCTGTGTCACCTATTAGCGGTCCGATTCCGCTTTTGACCAGTTTATTTTTATTTACGTAACTGTAGAATGTGTTGGGGTTTGTGGCACTCTCTCTGGCAATAGTAATTTCGTAATTTTGTTTGTTCGCCCTAATTATTTTTTTCACTTCCCTTCTACTATTTTTGTACATGTTTTGTTTTAATTACTTCAGTGTTTGTGTTATTTTTTACAAGTGTGTGGAGTTGATTCCTTTTCCGTATTGCCTTGCCAATGTCTCTACTGTACCAAGGGGGCATACTTGATTTCGTATTACGTTTTGGTTTCATGGGTACAAATTGTTTATGCGCTTCTGTAATTGTAGACTTAAAATGTCCCCATAGTTCATTTACTTTGTTTATATTTATGAGGCTTGAGTGTATGTTTGATAGCAATTCCTTAAGTCCGTTATAATTTGCGTTTTTAAAGTCCGAAACCATTCCTGTTGTTTTTACTGTGGAATATTTGCTTATAACGTTGATTCTTAAGATTTTATGATCGGACGTTGCCAGATGTTCATCCACATCCAGGTTTGATAATAGATTTTCTTGGGTAGTGATTACGAGGTCTAATATATTCCTGTCTCGCGTCGGCTGTTTTACGTGTTGAGTCAAAAAATTGTCCTGGATGAAGCTTGTCATTAGGCGTGACTCAGCATTTTTCCGGTCAGGTATTCCAGTCAATTAGGGGGAGGTTATAGTCACCTAGTAAAACTGTTTCGTCGGAATTAAGTGTTTTGTCTAGTATTTCATAAAGAGAGAGAGATTGGAGCCAAGGAGTAGTACAATTGGAAAGTGGAGAGTGAAAAGAAAAAACGTGGGGAAATGACCATATCATTACAGGAAATTTATCATTAAAGATGGACAGCGAGGAAAGACGGCATTTTCATCCAAGAGTCCAGATGTTCAAAAGACCGTTATAATATGTGACGTGGCCAGACACTTTTTGATTGATGACGTAGCAGCAAATTCATGGTTTGCAAGAATATTTCTTGTTTATGCCCAGAAACTAACTCGTTAGTCGCGTGTATACTAACAATGACGTGTATCTAGTGTTGTTAGAACGATAATTACGTTGGCTGTTCAAAACCAACAGTCATTGAAAGTAAAATATGTAAAGTATTCAGTTTACGGGCCAAGATGGAAGGAAGAATATATACAGCAGCCTTCGAGGACATTCCTTGCACGAGAAGTATGATTTCGAATATACTGTATATCAACGATGGTTTTGGAGAGAGGTCCTCAGTGCTTTTATTGCCCGAACCCTGATAAATATTTTCATGGAAATATAAGCTTGTGAAGGATTGAAAAAGAATGTTGACATCCAAGGAGTGTGGAAAAACACCCAATGGGGCGTGAAAGAAAATACAAAATAAACCCTTGGAGGCAGTAGAGGGTGGTGGTGGTGGAGGCGTCAGGTGGGTAGCGTGCTGTGTTCTTACCACCATCACCACTTCTTACCTGTTATACCGTACCCCAGGTGGTCAACAACCTAATTAGGCCAGCACCACATCCATAAATCACACTATTCGGTACCATTCCACATGGTACCAAATAGAAGAAAGATTGGGCATATAATTTCACTCTTGAGTTGGAGAGTTACACAGAGGAGTGGGATTGTGTTGCAAGATGGGTACTACGTAACCTACGTAGAGGAGGTGGTATACACAGAGAGCTCTGAGGAACACTGATTATTGTAATAGCAGTAGAATAGTGAGAGAGATGCAACATTGCGGTGAAGAGAGAGAGATTGCAGAGAGTTGGTGAGTGGACGGGAGTTAATGAGACGAAAGGCTTTCTTTTCTACTTTGTCTAGAAGTGCTGTGTGAGAGAATCCTCCCCAGACGTGTGAACAATACTCAATACATGGACGTACTGTGCCCCTGTACAGAGCAAGAAGCTGCTCCGGAGGCGGTTGAGCACATCCAGCTTCTGGGAAGCTGTTTTAGTGAATGAGAATTGATGTGAAGTAGCGAGCTTATTGATATATTAGGCTACCATTAGGCTACCATAGCGCAGTTGGGAATATGTACATGATTAGATAAATATCCAGTATTCGAGAATGGATAAGAAGTCGTAGGCTTGTGCATAAACCTTTATTAACTGGCTTGATGGTGTAATGATTCATGTGTTTAAGAACCGGTGTGTGGTAATCCTGGTGGATCACATGCTTTCATTAATTGCATTGGAGGTGTTTGGTGTTGCAGAGAAATTAATTTAAAACAAAAATAGATTATCATTAGGTTCAGGGATAATATTTCGTAGCGAGGTCGGTCGGTCCGTGTGTCCAGGTGCATAAACCGTTAACTGTCATGATGGTGTAATGGTTAGTGTGTTTAAAAATCTGTGTGTGGTATCCCAGGTTCGAATCCCGGTGAATCACATGCTTTCATTAATTTCATTGGGGTTATTTGGTGTTGGGAGTGAAATGAATAAAAAATAGATAGGCTATATGCTCGCTACATATCAATTTTCATTCACTTCCCTGCTACTGAAGAAGTATCAATAGGTACGAAAACGTGTTCTAGCTATGTACCATGTGTGTACATATAATCCTATAGTACCATCCAAAATGTCTTTTGAAGAGATCATCAGACAACTTCCTACGGTAGGCAAGAATGCTCTCAGAAAAAGAGAAAAGATAGACAAGAAACTCTGCAACAACCAACTTGACATAACCTTCAATGATATATGCTTGAGAGAAAATCTGCCCATATATACAAAGAATATATATATATATAATTATATATATATATATATATATATATATATATATATATATACAGTATGTATTTGAACTCCACCGACATAGTTCCAGGATCACTTGTAGAGTTAAATATAATATTATTTTATACATACCATTTTTACTATAGTTGCCTAATTAAGGAGATAGAGGACTAATTAGATATGTAGCACACGAATGTTGCTATAAGTGCGCTAGACACCAGTTGCCTGACATAGTGGATATACTGTGAAATCAAACATACCAATGGCATCGGGAATGCTTAATAGCATTATCTGAATGATGCCAAGCACTTATGTGTACTTATGAAAAGTTATGTTGCTGTTTTAATGTGGTTAGCATTAAAATTATAAGTGACTTAGCGATCGCGGTGATGGTGATGTTGACATATTTGATACTCTGTTCCCATTGTGGAATGTTAAAGGCAAAGCCTGTGCCACATATCCGAACACTACAACTTGGCGGGTAAATTGGTTGTGGAGTATGGCGGGCAGTTGTCAATTTGATACCATTGTTTTTCGTTCAATAACGAATTTCTATATTGAAAAACACGAAAAATTAGAACACTTTCATTAAATCTGACGTTGTTGCATAGATAATAACGCATATACAAACTAAACATCGATACACTGAACATTATTTGACCCATATACAAATTATATTCACGAGAATACGCACTAACTCAGCTCACACTGCTCTTGTATATTCTTTTGGTAAGACTTGTCGAGACTGAAGTGTATGCGTGTGTATGTAGTAAGGGTATGTGTGTTTGTGTGTGCATGTGTATGTGTTTGTAATAGTGGTAAGTGTGAGTATTCTATTGTTGGGAGTAACTAGAGAGGTAGGGGGTACCACTGGGTGTTTGACTATGGGGGAGTGGGGAAGCGGTTTGTATGTGTGGGTGAGTGTGTATGTGTATGTGCTTAGTGATTGTAAGTGGGGAATTCTGTATGGCTGAGATAAAATTGATAGTGTTGGTGGTAATGATCGAAGTGGGTGATTCAATTGGGTGTGTAACCCATGGGGGAGTGGGGAGCCGGTTTGTGTGTGTGTGTGTGTGGTAGAGTTGTATTTGAGTTATGTAAGGTTGGTTCACTTCGAAATGTTATTGTAAGGCGAGATGAGTTGTTCAGGGGGGGGGGGGGAATTCTTAGTGGGTTGAAAGGTAGATATGAGTGTGCATGCGTCTTTGTGTGCGTGTGTTTATTATTCTCTTAACACTCCCGTATGATAGTAATTCCAGGAATCTTTGCTGTGCTCATCTTTATTATTCAAAAGCTTATTTATTATTGATGTATGTAGTTGTAATACACACTTCATCACCAGTTCAACGATATAGGTCAAAATGGCAGGTGCTTCATCATTACCCAATATGTTACACTTGTAAACTACTAATAAATTAACTATGCATTACAAACTACCAACAACAGCAATATATGCCTTATTTCCCTAATTCAAGAAACTGGCAGAGGTACAGCTGTCACCATAAATCCGGTACCATCTGGTCGAATCTTTGAACCCTTAAAACCAAGTTCAGAAGCATTTTGTCAGTGTTCGAACTAGTGCACGGTTTACATTAACTCGGGCTAGGACGATGCTCCAAGTTTTTACTTTAAATACTCTATCTCAAAAATGGCCTATTAGTTTTTAATTTTACTATAGAATAAAGTGAGTTTTTTATTTATTTGGAATTAATTCACAAATTTTGTCGGTGGAGTTCCAATACATACTGTATATACACCAGTAGGAAGAATAGGGACAATATGTTGCTGAGCTCCATCTTTATATATATATATATATATATATATATATATATATATAGGGACAATATGTTGCTGAGCTCCATCTTTAAATATATATATATATATATATATATATATATATATATATATATATATATAAAGATGGAGCTCAGCAACATATTGTCCCTATTCTTCCTACTGGTGTATATACAGTATGTATTGGAACTCCACCGACAAAATTTGTGAATTAATTCCAAATAAATAAAAAACTCACTTTATTCAATAGTAAAATTAAAAAACTAATAGGCCATTTTTGAGATAGAGCATTTAAAGTAAAAACTTGGAGCATCGTCCTAGCCCGAGTTAATGTAAACCGTGCACTAGTTCGAACACTGACAAAATGCTTCTGAACTTGGTTTTATATATATATATATATATATATATATATATATATATATATATATATATATATATATATATATACACCAGTATAGAATAGGGACAATATGTTGCTGAGCTCCATCTTTATATATATATATATATATATATATATATATATATATATATATATATATATATATGTTGGTAAAGCCAGGTAATAAATTTTCTTTAATACATACGAGGTTGAAAGAAATGGCAATTTCTGCGTTGGAAATTTTATTATTCAAAGTTTCCAGGTCTCTGATGAGTTTTCGCTGGGTGGCAGGAAGTAGATGAAGGAGATGAGCAAAATTCCTGGTGGTACAGGGTTACATTAAAGTACATGAAGATACAGGATATACGACGCGTTTCACTGGACAACCAGCATTATCAAGTAAGGAAGGAATGATATAAAAGGTAAACAGGAAGGGTATATTTAGAGGGTAGAGGATCAGAGGAGGCGGAAAACAGGGGGCAAAAGTCTGCTATTGGTGGAAGGGTAAACTAGGAGAGAGAAAGGGGTTAACCGCTTCACGCATGCGCACTGGATGCGGGATGGTGGTCAGTAGGTGGGGTCGAAGCTGATTGGCTGCTTGTCGAGGGGCGTGGCCTAAGTTGTGTGGCGCCTGCAGAAGACGAAGCTGAAGGAGGTAGCGCGGGGGGCTGCGTCAAGGGCACCGGGGGGCGAGGAGGGGTGTTAGGTCCTGTAGGGTAGTGCCTTTTGGCAGAAGGAAGGATCTGAAGGTCCAGAGTTTGGTTGTTGATGTTGGGATGTAAGGCTTGGATATATAAAGCTTCGAGTATAGGTAATCTCCTTGGGTCACTTTCTTTATCGAGTATGGTGGTGTGTTTCTCTAATGCCCCTTTCACACATACAGGACTAGGGTGCCGCATGCAGCAGAGTAGCTACTCTGCTGCATGCGGCACCCGAGTCGGCACCTAGTCCTGACCATGCGGCTGTAGTCGTCTGTAGTCTGGTGAAGTCCTGGCAATGTGTGTCAAGTCGTGGCCCCAGAACAAAATGTTTGTGAGTTTCAAAATTTCGTCCAGACTTGACATTTGTCTGGTGGATGCGGGGAGTAGTCTGCGCTAGTCGGCGCTAGTCGTCACTAGTCTTCTGTATGTGGCTGTAGTCCTTGAGTATAGCGTAGCGAATTGTGTGTCATGTGTAGCATGAAGACTACAGCCGCATACACCAGAATACACCCGACAGACACGAGTACAGCCGCATAGGTCTACTTCCTTTCCTCCGCCTTCTCTTTCCTTCTCCTCCTCCTCTCTGCTTCTCATTCTCCTCATTCCCTCCCTTCTCCTCCTCCTCTCTGCTTCTCATTCCCTCCCTTCTCCTCCTCCTCTCTGCTTCTCAATTCTCCTCCCTCCCTCCCTTCTCCTCCTCCTCTTCCTCTCTGCTTCTCATGCTCATCCCTCCCTCCCTTCTCCTCCTTCACTCTCCTTCTCATTCTCCTCCCTCCCTCCCTCCCTTCTCCTCCTCCTCTCTGCTTCTCATTCTCATCCCTCCCTCCCTTCTTTTCCTCCTCTCTCCCTTCTTTTCCTCCTTCTCCTCCTGTCTTCGTTCTTTTCCTCCTTCTTCTCCTCCACCTCTTCCCTCCCTCACTACCTCCCTACTACCCCCTGTTCTTCTCTTCCTACTCTCTTCCCTCTCATTTAAAACCCGCTGAGTGCCAGCCAATTTTGACGGTGTGCTTCTGCCAGTGCCAGAGTTTTTTTTTTTTTGGCTAAATCTATCAAGTTGGGAGAGAAAGGAAGGATAATGGTAAAAATACACTCCCCTTGTCCATTTTCGCCAGAAATCAGGTCCCCGATGGTCCCGAAAGTAGCTGAAAAGACACTATAGACTACAGAGACTTTTATGGTATCGGAATGTATGGGTGGGAGGGTGGTTTTGGGGTTGGTGGGGGGAAGGTAGAAGGGTAATTGACTTGTGTTACACATATGAAGCCGATTGGTGAGGTAGTTTCGCCACCACGGATTTTCCTTTTTTCCTTTTCTTCGTACGGATACGCTGGAAGTGGGTGGTGGGAGGCAGTGGGCGGCGTGGTGGGGGGAAGGCAGAAGGGTAAGGGACTTGTCACACAAATATGGAACCGATTGGTGCAGTCGTTTCGCCGCCACAGATTTTCCTTTTTTTTCCTTCTGACGGGACCGACAGTCAGCGAGTGGGTAGGAGGAGGGCTTTGGGATTTTTGTGGTGGGTAGCCAAAAGGGTAAGGTACATGTGGTAAACATATGAAAGCCATAGGTGCAGTCGTTTCGCTGCTACGATTTTTTTTTCGGCGAGGACGTAGTCGACTGTAATGATGTCCACCCCTGGTCGAGCGCCCTTCATATACCTCCGTTGGCCACAGAACCTGTATGTGTCGGCTTTATGCGAGTGTATGCGGATCGACTCTGAAGTCGATAGTCTGAAGTCTTATAGATGCGGGTGTAGTCGGCATGTACAAATGACCGTTATTTCCATTGTCGGTTCGAGTCTCAAGACTTCTCCGGAGTCAAGACGACAACGTCGGCTGTATGCGGCTGTAGTCTTCTGTAGTCTGGTGAAGTCCTTTGGATGCGGCATTACCGAGCCAGCTCCACCAAGTCGGGGAAAAAAACGCCACGACTAGCTGCTCTGCTGCATGCGGCACCCGAGTCCTGTATGTGTGAAAGGGGCATAACTCGTTGCGTGTGAGGTGAGGGTGGTTAGGGTTGAGATAGTGGGGTTTGATGGCTCCAGCCTGAAGGTGAAGAGTTAACCGACGTGAAAGACGAGTCTGCGTCATACCAATATAAGAATGAGGTCCACAGTCCTCATAATTACAGGTATGTTGGTAAATGACGTGATCGTCGGTCATCGGGCTCTTTATCTTGGTGGAGGCTGGTTTGTTGCGGAGAACGAGGTTGGAGGTCTTGGGGGATTTGTAATAAATTATTAATTTGATTTTGTTTTCCAGGTTGGTTGGGTGGACATGCTTGGAGATTTAAGACGGCCTCGTAATTTTTGTGTTCAGAGGACATGCAATTGCGGTAGAAGATCTTAATTTCATTGGGGGGGTCAATGTTGGGAGGGCTTTGGGTGTACCATTTTTCAAGATGGTGGTTGATGGTGCTGGAGATGTCGGAGTTGGAGTATCCGACCACTATCTCACCCCTAACCACCCTCACCTCACACGCAACGAGTTAGAGAAACACACCACCATACTCGATAAAGAAAGTGACCCAAGGAGATTACCTATACTCGAAGCTTTATATATCCAAGCCTTACATCCCAACATCAACAACCAAACTCTGGACCTTCAGATCCTTCCTTCTGCCAAAAGGCACTACCCTACAGGACCTAACACCCCTCCTCGCCCCCCGGTGCCCTTGACGCAGCTCCCCGCGCTACCTCCTTCAGCTTCGTCTTCTGCAGGCGCCACACAACTTAGGCCACGCCCCTCGACACGCAGCCAATCAGCTTCGACCCCACCTACTGACCACCATCCCGCATCCAGTGCGCATGCGTGAAGCGGTTAACCCCTTTCTCTCTCCTAGTTTACCCTTCCACCAATAGCAGACTTTTGCCCCCTGTTTTCCGCCTCCTCTGATCCTCCACCCTCTATATATACCCTTCCTGTTTACCTTTTATATAATTCCTTCCTTACTTGATAATGCTGGTTGTCCAGTGAAACGCGTCGTATATCCTGTATCTTCATGTACTTTAATGTAACCCTGTACCACCATGAATTTTGCTCATCTCCTTCATCTACTTCCTGCCACCCAGCGAAAACTCATCAGAGACCTGGAAACTTTGAATAATAAAATTTCCAACGCAGAAATTGCCATTTCTTTCAACCTCGTATGTATTAACCCTTAAAAAGCGGCTCACCACTTAAGTCGTATTTAATAAAGCTGGACTATGTGGCGGCGCTCGACATAGGTCGAGTGGCAATTTCAGCACGTAATGTTGCTGAGAGAGAGAGACAAGTGGTGGCAGGAGACAAGCGAGCGTATGACTGCTCCAGACCACCGCGGCGAACCTACTGACACGAATCTCAGCTCCCTCCTCCCTCTCTCACTCGCTACATACTCAATTATATGGGGAAAGTACCGAATTACCTGCTTTTTGCACTCGCGTTGCACGGTTATTGCAAGAAAACTATCCATCATACAAGGATCGTTATGGTGTCATTCGAAAGCTCTGTTCATGCCCTTTCAGGGATAGATACTTGTTTTACGTTCTGGGTCTTATTTAGGCATGAAAATGATCACGTAAACAGCCCTATTTTGGCTAAAAAACACCCCGCTGGGCGGTACACATAAATAAACCGCATAAGCCGCTAAAGAAGGGTTAAAGAAAAAAAAATATATATATATATATATATAATATATATATATATATATATATATAGGGACAATATGTTGCTGAGCTCCATCTTTATATATATATATACCAGCAGGAAGAATAGGGACAATATGTTGCTGAGCTCCATCTTTATATATATATATATAGGGACAATATGTTGCTGAGCTCCATCTTTATATATATATATAGGGACAATATGTTGCTGAGCTCCATCTTTATATATATATATAGGGACAATATGTTGCTGAGCTCCATCTTTATATATATATATATATATATATATATAGGGACAATATGTTGCTGATCTCCATCTTTATATATATATATATATATATATATATATATGGACAATATGTTGCTGAGCTCCATCTTTATATACAGTATATATATATATATAATATATATATATATATTATATATATATATTATATATATACCGGTATATATATATATATATAGGGACAATATGTTGCTGAGCTCCATCTTTATATATATATATATATATATATATATATATATATATTGTTACGTATCTTGATCCTCAAGTGGTTAACTTGATGAAACTAGATAGCACAGAGATAATATTAACCCTTAAAAAGCGGCTCACCACTTAAGTCGTATTTAATAAAGCTGGACTATGTGGCGGCGCTCGACATAACTCGAGTGGCAATTTCAGCACGTAATGTTGCTGAGAGAGAGAGACAAGTGGTGGCAGGAGACTAGCGAGCGTATGACTGCTCCAGACCACCGCGGCGAACCTACTGACACGAATCTCAGCTCCCTCCTCCCTCTCTCACTCGCTACATACTCAATTATATGGGGAAAGTACCGAATTACCTGCTTTTTGCACTCGCGTTGCACGGTTATTGCAAGAAAACTATCCATCATACAAGGATCGTTATTGTGTCATTCGAAAGCTCTGTTTATGCCCTTTCAGGGATAGATACTTGTTTTACGTTCTGGGTCTTATTTAGGCATGAAAATGATCACGTAAACAGCCCTATTTTGGCTAAAAACACCCCGCTGGGCGGTACACATAAATAAACCGCATAGGCCGCTAAAGAAGGGTTAAGGTATCAGTCAGCTGAAGGCAAAACGAAAGTAAAATCTAATAAAATTATTGTCTGTTGTTGCTTCCTTTCCTTTTGGATCTTAGGACTTGGTATCCTTTATTGACTGATACTCTTTAATTATGAAAAAATACTGAAACTAATTAAAGTCATGTAGTATTTATAAAGAATTATTATTTAACCGAAGCTTAGTAGGCTATGGTTATGAACCGAATAAGTTATATCTAAAGAAGGACTATTAATTCTATAAAAAGTCTTGAAAGATAAATATTAAGGTAAGAATATTTCTGTCTCTTACCCTTTTTTAAATGAATAGCTAGTTTTCTTATATGTCCTTTTATTTATATTTAATGTAGTTATTATTCTTGGTTCTTGTCTTACGTTAATAGTTTTATATTATTATTATCAGGATTAATATCAAAATCACATAAAAAGTTAGATATATATTTAATAATTAGATAAATGTATTTCTTAACCACGTAACATTGAGGTTTGATTATGAGTAAATTAAGTTACAGGATCGCTTCATAGATTCGATTCAGGTCTCACTCAAATAATATGAAAAGCAAAAATAATATTTTGAAGCTAAAAGAATTTTCTTCAGCTTAGGAAATCACTAGAAGTAACATTAAAACAGCCATGTTAGTCTAAGGCGATATTACTAATATGAGACAATAGTATCACCGTTTTTGTTCTTACCAGCAATGTAAGCTTAATTAAAAGAAAATTAAAGAACTCGCAAGTATTAATATAAAACAATAGTATTACTTTTATCATAACCCAATTACTTGAAGAGTTGCTTTAGTCCACAAGTCAGTCAACTAAAATAGTTAAGTACATAATAGTAGCGTTAACGTTAATTCCCAAACACATATCTCACTAACCAACATACTGTAAGTGTTTACACCGAACACACTTAACACACACATATATAATCTGACTGACAGTCACAATCCCATTATAATACTTCACCCCGTCTTCCTCCAGCTGCAAGTTCACCTTCCCAACTCCAAATATGACTGATTTGAATGCCCACTACTCGGGTCTTATATACTATGCAATGATGGTGTAGGAACGAATCAGGAGGCGGGGGATGGTGCGCGCCCCAATCACAGCTCCTCTAGTTGCGTAGCAGGTGCGTGGTCCAATGGCGTCTAATGGCGTCGATCATAGTCATACCGTCGGGTCATCGAAGTAGTTTGCAGGGTCCCATATGACGCACGCAGGTGTTTCCACTCGCTGGTCTGCTTCGCCGCCTGGGTAATTCGGCACTCCTTCAACTCTTAATTCTAACTCTTAAATAAACACATACAGATCTCCGTATATCAGAATATATATATATATATATATATATATATATATATATATATAGGGACAATATGTTGCTGAGCTCCATCTTTATATATATATATAGGGACAATATGTTGCTGAGCTCCATCTTTATTCACTAATTTTCGGCCACAACCAGAGGCCATCTTCAGGTGTACATTATGATCCTAGACAATGAAAAAATGCGTTATTTAAAATTAAAGTGGATCTAAAAACTAAGTTTAATACAATATGAATTAACACCAAAACCAATATAAAATACATAAGAGAACTACCTTCACCTCAGTAAACAGCAACCACAGAAATACTAAACAGTAATAAGAAAATCATGTTTACCTTACCTAACCTATCATTCAAACTTAAACCCTAAAAAAAAAAAAAAAGTAAAACAAAAATAATTGTATTATATCGCTCAATAGTCTATGAATTATTGGAAATGTTCAACTCAGGTTTCAATTTTTCAATGAGCAATTTTTCACCGATCAATGTTTCATAATGGCTATAGAATCTCGCAATTACTGTAAAGTCCTGTATACTAAAAGCATGGTCTTCCTCGCGTGCGTGGTTCCTAATGGCCGAAAAAGAAGCAGTTTGTAAAAATTTATTTGATCTCACACTCCTACCCATGTGTTCAAACACCCTGACTTTCCAGGATCGTCCAGTGGATCAATATCAAGTATAATATACAAAAATACATACTGTTTGTATATATATACTTGATATTGACAGATTACTTGAATTTAAAGGCGATAATAGGGTTGGGTGGTGGCTGATAACTACCATGTTTGATGGAGGAGCAATAATGGTTTGGTGGTTCTCACAGGTAAGCCACGGTAGCCTTGTCTGTTTTTTAGTCATTAATGTGCGACTTTAACCTCATGACACAGGGACAACTGGCTTATTTCTACACTTTTGGTAAATGCACTATATTGACAAAAATTAGGGGACGATGTGAAAAAAGCTGTGTCAAAATATCATACTGATCCAACTGTTTGTGTATAAGTTATTCCCGAAAAACGATGCCACACGGCCTCTGAAACCCATAGTAGGTTAGGTTAGATTAGGCATATCAAAAACTAAATTGCACCAATTTTAAATATCACAAAACATGAAATATGAAGGAAAACTAGGGAATTAAACAAGAATCAATGCTAAAATCGATGTGGCGCCCTTGCTAGAATGTTACCTTGAAGACAAATAGACCGTTCATGAGGGTTGGTGACAACAGAGAAGTGTGTGTAGGTCTAAGGCGAGGTAATGCTATAAATCCATTAAGGGGGGATGGCCCGGTTTTTCTGGACCCCCTTTTCCTTTCTGTTTAGCCCCATTACTATTGAGATTTCAAGACATTCGGCCCATTAGTTTGGTGATTTCAAGACTTTGTCAATAATAAGACCTCTCTTGCCATTTAGGTGTCGATTTTTTCCAGGCGAGCGATAGCGAGCCTGTAATTATTAGAGGAACTGGCCTTTGGCCGGTACATTTTTCTACCAAAAAATGTACAAATTTATCTTGAGGGGGGTCTAGGGAGTGTTTTTCTAAGTTTGATGGAGGTCTAGCGAGGGAACTAAACAAAATAAATGAATAAATTAATTAATTAACCAATAAAACTGCCACTAACCCCTTACACATAGACTATTTCCTGGTAGCCTCTGAAGTCTTGTTTTCACTAACTAACAAACCTTCCAGATAAATAGACCGTTCATGAGGGATGGTGATGAAAAGAGAAGTGTGTTTGTAGGGTTGAGGCGAGGTAATGCCATCAACCCATTAAGGGGGGAGAGTTCAGTTTTTGGTCGATTTGTTCATTTAATATTATTTATTATATATTACATATTATGTTTATATTCTAATTTCCTCCCTAGACCTCCATCAAACCTTTTAAAAACATCCATTAGATCCCCCTTTTAGATTAATTTGTAAATTTTTCGGTAGAACAAATTTCCGCCCGAAGGCCGGTTCTTCCAAAATTACAGGTTCACTATCGTTTGCCAGGAAAAACAATCGACACCTAAATAGCACAAAAGGTGTTAATATTGACAAAGAAATGGGGCGAAAAGTCTTATAATAGACATATTAATGGGGCGAACATCTTAAAATATGAAAACTAATGGGGCTAAACATGAGGGAGAAGGGGGACCAGAAAAACGCCCCACCAAGTTGGAAGTTGTAGAAGTGCAGAGATGACATACAGGGGTTTGTCCCCGGGTTTACAACACATTACCCTCACACTTATGTACTAAATATATGTCTATGTTTATGAGCACACGGGTATATATATATATATATATATATATTAGATAGAGATATATTATTAACCGGTATTTCTATGTTAATAAAGTAGTCAAAAAGCAAAGCTGGCTGTAACAAGTGTCTCTCCCAAAGTTGAAAGAGTGACAGAGAGCCAAAATTAAGGTAGTGTACGTTAGAGTCAAAATGTCTGGACACACTGAGCTTGAAGCAGTTCAAGTCATAGGATTAGGGAAAGACAGATTGAGGGAGAGAGTTCCATAGCTTGCTTGTTGGGTAGAAGAAAGACTAGGAAAAAAATTCAATCTTGGGTTTGAGAGTCGGACAGAATAGTTGTGGGAGTGTGTTGAAAGGCGGGTGCCCCCCACTCTCTGTAAGGGAGAGCTTATACACTGAGAGAGCTCTGAAGAACATACGATTAATGTAATAGTGATATTGTACTATTATTATCTTATTATCCTGTAGTATTATCAAATTTGTCACATTAGTAATGTAACCAGAAGTATGCTAGTGTGTGTGATTACTATCTATTATATAAAGGGAACTTTGTGTGAGTCTGTTTGTTCACGAACTACGCCCTCAGTTTTCAAGATGGAGAGCCCATAATTGGCATGCATACTAAGGCGGTGCCAGAATAGGTTTCAAGCATTTTGTTTGCCCTTGGTGTGTTATTGGTGTTAATAACAATGTTAATAACAATGTTAATAATTTATATGAAGGAGTCAAAAGGCAAAGCTGTCTGTAACAAGTGTCCCTTCAAAGTTGAAAGAGAGACAGAGAGAGGTCCTTTTGTCTCATTCAATCACTTTTAAAAAAAAATGCAAAAATAATAAAATTGTATGAAGGACACTGTTCATATTCTACATTACATCAATGGTTGTTGAGGTCATATTTAGCCGAGTCTAAAGGGGACAAGCATACATAATCTTTGTAATATAACGTATCTTAGAACACAACCCCTTCTGTACCGGCAACGTATGTCTAGCTTTTATCTGGGTACTATTAGACGATTTGTTTCCAATTAATAGGCTTCGAGCTATCTTACTTAACCCTTTTTACTACCACAGATCCTTCTTAAACTACACACAATCCTCTAAATATTGCTAGACATAAAATAAAAAGACGTCGCCGGTACAGAAGAGGTTAGGTACGTTATGTAGGGCATGCGGAGGGGGAAGGGGGAGGAAGTCAGTTAGTTAACCTCTTCTCTACCGTCGAAGTCTTTTTAATATGATTCTAGCAATATTTAGACGATGTTTAAGAAACATCTGTGGTAATGAAAATGGTTGAGTGAGATAGTTCCAAGCCTGTTAAATTCTGGAGGCCCATTTTAAACTGAATATAATAGGGTCATAGTAGCCAGAATAAAGTTAAAAGGACGTCACCGGTACAGAAGGGGTTAAGAAGTATAACAACTATTATGGATTGTGAAAAATTAATATACATTGGATAGTTATAGCTGGAAAATAACCCATTTTCTAAAGAACGTATATTTTCTAGTGAGGGGTATAAACTGTATAGTTACTGTTCGATATTAACCGTTCTCTATTGATGGGTGCTTGCCGATAGATGGGGTAAGTATCAGGGGCCTACAACAAAAAACAGAGTTCTCTCTCCTTATTAGATACTCGTTGGGTTGGGTGAAAGTGGATAACCAGCAGTGTTGCCAATTTAGCTACTTTTCCGCTAGATCTAGAGGTATTTACTTCGATCTAAAGGCACAATTTTACATCTGGCATCATGAATTTTAACGATATTCTAGAGATTTGAGCCATTTTACAGGGATATAATAGAGATTGTGGCATTATTCTAGCGAGGCTCTGGAGATTTGAGATATTTTAGAGTGATATTCTAAAGACTGTGGCATTATTCTACCGATTTTGGGCATTTATTTACTATCTAGCGGTCTTGATTTGATAACCCTGATGGCCCGGCAGTTGTAAAGCTGAGGGTGTGGAAGTAACACGAAACCTTCCTTGCGAGAACTGCATTTACGTCTAGTGAATTACTTCCTACACCATCAAGAGACTCGGGTTCTCGTAAAGGGGCTCCAGTCCTGAAAATGTATTTGACTTGCAGTGTGCTGGCTTATTAATCCAGAAGGTTTGATAGCCTCTGAAGTCCTATTTTAACTAATTATTGCTACACCAACTCCTCAAGGTAAGTACTACCTGACTTAGTAAAGGATTTTCTTATTACCCTCTTAGTTTGATTGGGAAGGCCATCAGCCCATTAGGACTATTTGGCACATTATTAACCTATACTGAGTTAGGAATATATAGGTATGATCTCCCGGGGCGCTCCGGCAACCTTACCTAACCTAACCTAACTTTATGAGGCCATATGTACTATCAACGATAAAAGTTCGTTCCCACAACCAGCCACTGAGTGAATCTGAAACACCTTGGATTCGACAAACTAAGCATCTGAAAGAAGTGCCATTTACACCTAATAAATGGTTCGTTTGTCGACCCCCAGGTGATTCAGATTAACACGTGGCAGTTTGGGGAACGAACTTTAGTCGTTGATATTAGTTTCGTAGGTATATTGTATAACAGAGGTATTTCGGTACACCGCCCGATAATCGCCTGTACTATCGTTACGACGCCACATAATTACAAACACAAGGTGAGTATCTTATAACATTCCTTCTTAACCCCTTCTGTACCGGCGACGTCGGTTTAATTTAGCTATATTTATATGATTTTTTTTTTTTAAAGTTCCAGAAGGATCTGTGGTAGTAGAAAGGGTTAACCCCTTCTGTACCGCGACGTCTTTTAACTTTATTCTGACTACTATTAGACGATCTTATTCAGTTTAAAAAGAGCCCCCAGCAATCAACAGGCTTCGAACTATCTCACTTAACCCTTTTTACTACCACAGATCCTTCTTAAACTACATATAATCGTCTAAATATAGCTATAATAAAATAAAAAAGACGTCTCCGGTAGAGAAGGGGTTAAGCGACACAGTTCGAAGCGTATTCATTGCTGGAGGCCCTTTTTAAACTGAATATAATCGTCGAATAGTAGCCAGAATACAATTATATGGACGACCCCGGTACGGAAGGGGTTATCGTAATTAAATTTCACTGTGATAAATAATATACTAAAAATATTGTATGGCTGAGAGTGTTAATGTGAAATTTCCACTTGAGGGATTTTTTCTGGACCCCTTTCTCCCTCATGCTTAGCCCCATTGCTTTTGAAATGTTAAGACGTTCGCTCCATTAGTTTGGCGATTTTAAGAACTTTCGCTCCATTTCTGTCAATTGTAAGATCTTTCGTGCCATTTAGGTGTCGATTTTTTCCTGGCGAGCGACAGCGAACATGTAATTTTATGAGTAACCGGCCTTCGCTCGGGAAATTGTTCTACCACAAAATTTACAAACTTATCTTGAAGGGAGGTCTAGGTTTTTTTTTTTTTTTTTTTTTTCTTAAGTTTGATGGATGTCCAGCGAGGAATCTAAAATATATATGAATACATATACCGAAAACCCGACCACTATCCCCTTAAACCTAATTCCTACACATCTATTAATTTCAGTGTGTATTGTGACGAGCTACCAATATAGAGGTTCAAGCGAGCTTCAAACCCCGAGAAGGTGACCGTGTATTTATCTATATTTACCTCTCATTACAAGGGACTGGAGTTCTCGAAAAGGGGCTACAGTCCTGACTCTATGCTTAACTTCCAGTGTGCTGGCTTAATAATCCAGAAGGGTTGATAGTCTCTCAAGTTCTATTTAAACTATAAACAAGGGTTAGTATCCTATTTGATCTGCCTAAGCTCAACACATAGATTGGTCGCTTTCCCTCCATATTTAGCAGAGCGAGCCGTGGAATAGTCAGTAAAGCGTTGGGTGCTGATCAAAGGGTGGGTAGATATCAAGCACTGGCAACTTGACCTAGCGAGCCATGGAATATTCAGTAAAGCGTTGGGTGCTGATCAAAGGGTGGGTAGATATCAAGCCCTGGCAACTTGACCTAGCGAGCCATGGAATAGTCAGTAAAGCAAGCGTTGGGTGCTGATCAAAGGGTGGGTAGATATCAAGCCCTGGCAACTGACCTAGGGAGCCATGGAATAGTCAGTAAAGCGTTGGGTGCTGATCAAAGGGTGGGTAGATATCAAGCCCTGGCAACTTGACCTAGCGAGCCATGGAATAGTCAGTAAAGCGTTGGGTGCTGATCAAAGGGTGGGTAGATATCAAGCCCTGGCAACTTGACCTAGCGAGCCATGGAATAGTCAGTAAAGCATTGGGTGCTGATCAAAGGGTGGGTAGATATCAAGCCCTGGCAACTTGACCTAGCGAGCCATGGAATAGTCAGTAAAGCGTTGAGTGCTGATCAAAGGGTTGGTAGATATCAAGCCCTGGCAACTTGACCTAGCGAGCTATGGAATAGACAGTAAAACGTTGGGTGCTGATCAAAGGGTGGGTAGATATCAAGCCCTGGCAACTTCACCTAGCGAGCTATGGAATAGTCAGTAAAGCGTTGGGTGCTGATCAAAGTGTGGGTAGATATCAAGCCCTGGCAACTTGACCTAGCGAGCCATGGAATAGTCAGTAAAGCGTTGGGTGCTGATCAAAGGGTGGGTAGATATCAAGCCCTGGCAACTTGACCTAGCGAGCCATGGAATAGTCAGTAAAGCGTTGGGTGCTGATCAAAGGGTGGGTAGATATCAAGCCCTGGCAACTTGACCTAGCGAGCCATGGAATAGTCAGTAAAGCGTTGGGTGCTGATCAAAGGGTGGGTAGATATCAAGCCCTGGCAACTTGACCTAGCGAGCCATGGAATAGTCAGTAAAGCGTTGGGTGCTGATCAAAGGGTGGGTAGATATCAAGCCCTGGCAACTTGTCCTAGCGAGCCATGGAATAGTCAGTAAAGTGTTGGGTGCTGATCAAAGGGTGGGTAGATATCAAGCCCTGGCAACTTGACCTAGCGAGCCATGGAATAGTCAGTAAAGCGTTGGGTGCTGATCAAAGGGTGGGTAGATATCGAGCCCTGGCAACTTGACCTAGCGAGCCATGGAATAGTCAGTAAAGCGTTGGGTGCTGATCAAAGGGTGGGTAGATATCAAGCCCTGGCAACTTGACCTAGCGAGCCATGGAATAGGCAGTAAAGCGTTGGGTGCTAATCAAAGGGTGGGTAGATATCAAGCCCTGGCAACTTGACCTAGCGAGCCATGGAATAGTCAGTAAAGCGTTGGGTGCTGATCAAAGGGTGGGTAGATATAAAGCCCTGGCAACTTGACCTAGCGAGCCATGGAATAGTCAGTAAAGCGTTGGGTGCTTCTCAAAGGGTGGGTAGATATCAAGCCCTGGCAACTTGACCTAGCGAGCCATGGAATAGTCAGTAAAGCGTTGGGTGCTGATCAAAGGGTGGGTAGATATCAAGCCCTGGCAACTTGACCTAGCGAGCCATGGAATATTCAGTAAAGCGTTGGGTGCTGATCAAAGGGTGGGTAGATATCAAGCCCTGGCAACTTGACCTAGCGAGCCATGGAATAGTCAGTAAAGCATTGGGTGCTGATCAAAGGGTGGGTAGATATCAAGCCCTGGCAACTTGACCTAGCGAGCCATGGAATAGTCAGTAAAGCGTTGGGTGCTGATCAAAGGGTGGGTAGATATCAAGCACTGGCAACTTGACCTAGCGAGCCATGGAATAGTCAGTAAAGCGTTGGGTGCTGATCAAAGGGTGGGTAGATATCAAGCCCTGGTAACTTGACCTAGCGAGCCATGGAATAGTCAGTAAAGCGTTGGGTGCTGATCAAAGGGTGTACAAAGGAAATCAAGCAACAACAGATCTAGTGACCCTTCTAGGTTGCTTGTCCTCCAAAACACTGAGGATCAAGTGTCCAAACAGTGGTTTAGAGTGGGTAAGGGAACATTGGAAAGGGAATTACTGCCCTGGAACTAATGTCCGTGGCAGGATTAGGAAGTTAGTAGGGGACATATGGGTTAGTAACTGAGGGGGGGATAAAATAAAGTTATTCATTTACAAACGCAGTCAGTCGCGGGTTTGATGCGAGATATTTGTCAAGGCGAAGTTTAAATGAATCAACGGTGATGCAGTCTATAACGTTTCGGGGAAGCCCATTCCACAAGTTGACAACTCGATTGAAGAAGAAATTCTTAGATTCGTGTGAGTTAAAAGATTTACCAATAATTTTGCAACCGTTTCCCCGCGTGTAATTAAATTGGTTGATAGTGAAGTACTTACTAGAGTTCATATTGTCGATGCCTTTGATGATTTTGAACACTTGAATTAAGTCACCTCTTAATCTGCGCTGGGTTAAAGGAAATAGATTTAATTCTCTAAGACGCTCTTCGTATGGTTTGTTCTTTAGGCTAGGTATCATTTTGGTAACTCTACGTTGAACTCGTTCTAGCTTGTTTATATCTTTTTGGTAATAAGGGCACCAGGATTGAACGCAGTATTCCAGAAGAGGGCGGACTAAGGAATTGTAAAGGGTTAGGATAACTTCTTTGGATTTATGCTCAAATGACCTGCCTATAAAGCCAATTATTTTATTTGCCTTCTTAACAACTTCTGAACATTGTTGACTCGGTTTTAGGTTACTCGATATTGTTACTCCCAGATCGGTTTCTCTGTTTACATTCTAAGCTGAGTGCCATTCATCGAATAGTTTGCTTTCTCATTTAGGTATCCGATATGTAGTACTTTACATTTATCCGCATTGAAACTCATTTGCCAAATTTGGGCCCAACATGACAATTTATCTAGATTGTGTTGCATATCGTCAACTTGTTCTTTTGAGAGTACGCTATTTGCAATTTTTGTATCGTCAGCAAATTTTTAGATTGTACAGGTGAGACCCTCATCTATGTCGTTGATGTAAATTAGAAAGAGAATTGGTCCTAGTACCGATCCCTGGGGTACCCCGCTACTTACATTGGTCCATTTAGATGCCTTACCGTTTATGACTACTCTTTGCTTTCTGTCGCTGAGCCAATTTTCTATCCATTTCAACACACCGTCTTGTATTCCATGCGCTTTTAGTTTTAGCAGTAAACGTTTGTGGGTGGGTAGATATCAAGCACTGGCAACTTGACCTAGCGAGCCATGGAATAGTCAGTAAAACGTTGGGTGCTGATCAAAGGGTGGGTAGATATCAAGCACTGGCAACTTGACCTAGCGAGCCATGGAATAGTCAGTAAAGCGTTGGGTGCTGATCAAAGGGTGGGTAGATATCAAGCCCTGGCAACTTGACCTAGCGAGCCATGGAATAGTTAGTAAAGCGTTGGGTGCTGATCAAAGGGTGGGTAGATATCAAGCCTTGCAACTTGACCTAGCAAGCCATGGAGTAGTCAGTAAAGCAAGCGTTGGGTGCTGATCAAAGGGTGGGTAGATATCAAGCCCTGGCAACTTGACCTAGCGAGCCATGGAATAGTCAGTAAAGCGTTGGGTGCTGATCAAAGGGTGGGTAGATATCAACCCCTGGCAACTTGACCTAGCAAGCCATGGAATAGTCAGTAAAGCAAGTGTTGGGTGCTTATCAAAGGGTGGGTAGATATCAAGCCCTGGCAACTGACCTAGGGAGCCATGGAATAGTCAGTAAAGCGTTGGGTGCTGATCAAAGGGTGGGTAGATATCAAGCCCTGGCAACTTGACCTAGCGAGCCATGGAATAGTCAGTAAAGCGTTGGGTGCTGATCAAAGGGTGGGTAGATATCAAGCCCTGGCAACTTGACCTAGCGAGCCATGGAATAGTCAGTAAAGCGTTGGGTGCTGATGAAAGGGTGGGTAGATATCAAGCCCTGGCAACTTGACCTAGCGAGCCATGGAATAGTCAGTAAAGCGTTGGGTGCTGATCAGAGGGTGGGTAGATATCAAGCACTGGCAACTTGACCTAGCGAGCCATGGAATAGTCAGTAAAGTGTTGGGTGCTGATCAAAGGGTGGGTAGATATCAAACACTGGCAACTTGACCTAGCGAGCCATGGAATTGTCAGTAAAGCGTTGGGTGCTTCTCAAAGGGTGGGTAGATATCAAGCCCTGGCAACTTGACCTAGCGAGCCATGGAATAGTCAGTAAAGCGTTGGGTGCTGATCAAAGGGTGGGTAGATATCAAGCCCTGGCAACTTGACCTAGCGAGCCATGGAATAGTCAGTAAAGCGTTGGGTGCTGATCAAAGGGTGGGTAGATATCAAGCCCTGGCAACTTGACCTAGCGAGCCATGGAATAGTCAGTAAAGCGTTGGGTGCTGATCAAAGGGTGGGTAGATATCAAGCCCTGGCAACTGACCTAGCGAGCCATGGAATAGTCAGTAAAGCGTTGGGTGCTGATCAAAGGGTGGGTAGATATCAAGCACTGGCAACTTGACCTAGCGATTCCTGAAAAATGCCTAATGTTCTGGCCACGCCTTCTCGGGAATTACGGCATCTGGCAAACAAATAAAATCAATAAATATATGAATAAATAGAGCCTCTTACTAATGGAATTAAAGAGAGTGAAAGTGAAAGTAAGTGTATAAAGGCATAGAAAGTCAAAGAAGCAACACTGGAACACCAGATCCTTGCGAGGCTGGTTGTAGGTAATCCAGCTAAGCTGGTGTTATTGATTCTTTCCACTCCGGTGCTGACATTTGTAAAGGTTAGGTTGTGTCAGATCAAGACCAACCCTTGTCATGATAACCATCCCACCAAACCCACCCGAAATACTGTTGTGTTCAACTAACTTTTGACCGATTGTATATATATATATATATATATATATATATATATATATATATATATATATATATATATATCCATAAGCCACAGGAATATTTTAACTGGGCACTAAGTAAAGAATTGGCAAACGAATTAACAAATGACAGAAATGAATGGAGGAAGTTTATTCAAGTACAGTCGCGCTAATAAGTGATGTCTCGGCACCAAGTATGTTTTGATCAATAATTGGTATCAGCAATATCTAAGCTTAATTTCTTTAATTCGAGTGAAATATACAAAGATTTTCCTACACTTACTCACCCTATTCAACATCTGACAGACATTAATACAGAACAGAGCAAGCCAAACGTAATGACAGCTGGGACATGACTTATTAGTGCGATTGTACATGAAGGTTTCTGGATCCTTTTAAATTACAAACCTGGAAGGTCTTTATCCAAGATGTTGATGTGAAGAGACCTTGTCCGGAAGTATAACATCTGAGGTGAAGCCATTGATTTCGGGGGCTGATGAGTGATTGGTGCTTCTGAATGTTTGTGTGCTTGCTTTTTGTGAGCGAACTGTTATGTGTTCTCCAGTCACCTTTTTGTCCTTTCTCGTGTCTCTTGCTGATCCTCCCTACCCCTTGTGGGAGTAAGGGCTGGCTACTGACTGACTACTAAGTTATTCACACTAAGGCAGCCCTATAACATGACGAAACCTTCAAAACGATACGACCAATGGTTTTAGAAATATTCACGAAAAAGTACAAAGGAGTACAAAGGAAATCAAACTACAATAAGTCTTGCAACCCCTCGAGGTTTCTTGCTCTCTAAGTTACTGCTGCTTTAAGCGCCCAAAAGTTTCTCAGAGAGGATAATATGATAAAGAGTGAATGCAATTAGGTAATAGAATAACAATACAGTATTAAGGAAATAATTCATTCATTTACAAACGCAGTCATCTATGGGTTTTGGGCAAGGTGCTTGTCTAGGCGAACTTTAAAAAAATCAACGGTGTTGCAGCCTATAACATTTCGGGGAAGCCCATTCCATAGATTGACAACTCGATTAAAGAAGAAGTTCTTTGAATCATGCGAATTAAATGATTTACCAATGATTTTGTAACCATTTTCCCTTGTGTAATTTGACTGGTCGATTGTAAAGTACTTACTGCAGTTCAGATAGTCGATGCTTTTGATGATCGTGAAAACTTTAATTAAGTCGCCTCATAATCTCCGCTGTGTAAGGGGAAAACAATTTAATGCCTCTAAAAACTGGGACTCCTGTACAGAGTTCGAGAATTCTTCACTGACGAGCAGTTGGCCGTAATATATAAAAGTCATGTGCGTTCTCAGATGGATTACTGTTCACCTCTGTGGAGTGGAAGTGGAGTGGTTGCATTGAGGCAGTTGGACAAAATTCAAAATAAAGCTATTAGATTAATCAATAACCCTGCAATCACACAGGACCTTCCTACATTATCCATACGAAGAAACATTGCATCCCTTGCATTATTCTACAGATATTTTCACAGCAATTGTTCCGAGGAACTTGCTTCAATTGTGCCGCCTCTCCACATCTTTCCCCGTAGAACTCGGGCAGCTGAGAGTGCCCATGAATTTACAATTTCTCCTCCACAATGCAGAACTTCTGCTTATCAAAATTCATTTATCCCTAGAACTACTACTCTTTGGAATTCACTTCCCTCGAGTTGCTTTCCACAAACTTACAATCTACAAAAGTTTAAATCCAGTTGTTACAAACATTTTATGAATGGAGGATGCCTTTAGGCACATGGACCTTTTTGTTTTATCTGTGTTTTTCCTTCCTCCGTTCATTGTCTACCCGCTGAGTACCAGCTAAATATTTATAAATGTACCACCCAGGACCGGCTGATTCTGATTTTTTTGTTTGTTCCAGAAACAATAGCGAATGGGTTAGGAATGAAGGAAAAACCACGAAAAACCGATCAAAAAGCTCAAAAAATGGTCCTACAGAGCCCCCGAAAACGGATTTTACAAGAGTACAAAATTTAAGGCATTTCCCAAAAAAAACATGTTTTTACGCGCTCACGCGCACGCGGATGGACTTTGAGAGTGTTCAACCATCGGCATGGGTGCGTGGGATACTTACACAGTTCCCATACAAATCTGAGCCCTCTAGGTGCCATAGGACCGGAATAATTGGGACCGGACCGGCCAGGAGGCAAACCATGCGTCGCTGGGGTTTAGCGTTACATGCATTGTGGACGCAAACCCTGCGTCGCAGTGGGTTTAAAAAAAAAAAAAAAAAAAAAAAAAATCCTCAAGACGCTCCTCATATGCTTTGCTCCTCGCTCTAGTTTGTCTATGTCTTTTTGGTAGAAGAGGCACCAGTACTGAACGCAATATTCCAGAAGTGGATGGACTAACGAATTGTAAAGGGTGAGGATCACATCTTTTGATTAATGTTCATAAGATCTGCCAATAAAACTTATATTATTTTGCTTTCTAAACAACTTCTGTACATTGCTCTTTTTATCAGCATTGTAAACATTATATATATATATATATATATATATATAGACTATATATTATACAATATGTAATATATAAATTTTATATAATTATGTCATACTGATCTTTGTATCCATGGAAATTTACCTTATATGGTATCAGATGTGTAATGGGGTTTGGTAAAACCAAAATAAATAAATAAATAAATAAATAAAATAAATAAATTCCTAATCTGAAAACATAACGTGAGGTTTTCCCTAAATGTAGTATTGTGGGGAAATTGCATGGAGATTATAGACACCAATCGAGCAGGGCAATACTCAGGGAAGGCCTCATAGCCATGTGATAAGGAATTGCTGGAACTCCTGTATTATTTGTCTGGCTTCCCTCACTGTTTCTGTTTGTGTCTCACCTACACTGAGAGTAATACAGGGAACTCTGACAAACACCTCCTCCTCCTATTCATATCACTACACTAAACAAGCATTCCACACTTCCTTCCAATACACCAAAGGAAAAAAGAAACATTAAATAGGGACTTATCACTCTTTCATCTTTGGAGTAGACACTTGTTACAGACAGCTTTGCCTTTTGTCTTCTTCATACACATAACAAAATTGTATTATACAGTACTAAATGGCACGGAAGTTCTAAATATTGACTAAGAAATGTGGCGAAAGGTCTTTAAATAGATAAACTGGTTGAGCGAACGTCTTAAAATCTCAAAACTAATGGGGCTAAACATGAGGGAGAAGGAGGGCCAGAAAACGCAACTACCTCCCCCTTAAGCCCAGCCACTTGTCCAGAGCAATTTAGAAGAAAAAGTAAAACCCAAGGAAAAGGAATTAAGACACGATGAAGAGAGAAAAGTTGTAACGGGAACAATTAGGACTGGAAAACTTTAAGGACATAAAGAGAGTCGATGATGGGAGTTAAAGCTTAAGGTGAGAGTGTGTTTTTTTAAAAGTTTCCTCGCTAGATCATCCATCAAGACCCCCCTTTAAGGTATATTTGTACGTTTTTCGGTAGACAAATTTCCCGGCCAAAGGACGGTTCCACGTACATTACAGGCTCGCTATCGATTGCCAGGAAAATATCAACACCTAAATGGTACCAAAGTTCGTACTATTGTCAAAGAAATAGGGCACAAGATCTTAAAATCACCAAACTAATCGGCCGAAAGTCTTAATATTTGAAGACTAATGGGGCTAAACATGAGGGAAAGGTAATAAGAAACGATGAAGAGAGAAATAGTCGACGAAGAGAGATATAGGAGAGAAAAGTTGTAATGGGAACAATTATAACTGGAAAACTTTAGGGAGACTCGATAGTGGAAGTTAAAAGGTAATGACTCGTTTTAGCAGTTTCTTGTGGTTATTATTACACGATTTTATACAGCTTGGGAAAGACCTTTAGCAATCAAAGGGGTCAAGTCGATCTCAATTAGCCTTTTGATTCACGCAGATCCCTCCTTTACTGACAAAAATCATCTAGTAACAGCCAGAATAAACTGACAACATGCGTCATTATCCTCAATGAGTTAGACGAGTGTATTTAGTTTCAAAAGGGCCTCCAGTAATTAACAGGCTTCAAACTATCTCACTTAAGGGGAGGCAGACCGTTTTGCTTGATCCCCTTCTTCCTAATGTTTAGCCCCATTAGTTTTGAGATTATAAGACCTTCGGCCCATTAGTTTTGGGATTTTAACACCTTTCGCCCCATTTCGTTGTCAATTTTAAGACCTTTCGTGCCATTTAGGTGTCGATTATTTCCTGACGAGCGATAGCGAGCCTGCAATTTTAAGAGGCACCGGCCTTCGGCCAGGACATTTTTCTACCGAAAAATGTACAAATTTATCTTGAAGGGGGGTCTAGTTTGTTTTGTTTTGTTAAGTTTTATGGAGGTCTAGGGAGGAAACTAAAACAATATATGAATAAATGAATTCATAGACCAAACAAACGGTCAGTCTCCCCTTAACCCTTCATGCTACCACAGATCCTCTTATACTGCACACAATGGTATAAATATAGGTAGAATGTAGCGGAAAAGACGTCGCCGGTCAAGAAGGGGTTACAAGAATAGAGAGGACGAGATGTAGAAGAAATACCGGAAAATTGGGAGCGTGATGTGATGTGATGGTTCACTTTTTGGGCGATTTTTGCATGTATTCGTTATTTTTCTAGTTTCCTCCCTAGACCTCCATCAATTTAAAAACAGAAAATCCTTTAGATCCCCCTTCTAGATTAAATTGTATATTTTTCGGTAGAAAAATGTACCGGCCAAAGGCCGGTTCTTCCAACATTACAGGCTCACTATCGTTCGCCAGGGAAAAAAATCGACACCTAAGTAGCACGAAAGGTCTAAATATTGACGAAGAAATTGGGCGAAAGGTCTTAAAATCGAATAACTAATGGGGCAAACATCTTAACATCTGAAAACTAATGGGGCTAAACATGAGGAAGAAAGTGGTCCAGAAAACCGGCCCATCCCTCCTTAAAGGAGGGCGATTTTAAGGCCTTTCGCCCCATTTCTTTGTCAATATTAAGAACTTTCATACAATGTAGGTGTATTTTTTTGCTAGCGAATGATACCGAGCCTGCAAAGTAGTAGTAACCGACTTTCGGCTGGAAACAAAAATTATATCGCAAAATGTACTCATTTATCTTTATGGGGGAGTCTTGGGGATGTTTTTTAAGCTTGATGTAGGTTTAGGAAGGAAACTTTATCAAATGATGCAAGGATGATTATATACACTGTAGGTCAATTCAAAACACCCATCCCTCCTTAACTATTGTATTCTAAATAAGCTTTCAAAATATATTAGATATAATTATATATACAGTATATAAACACATTATTGTTTTTTAACATAAATGGGTTACCCAGTAGACATCTTGTTATGGCTTAATTCCTTCTGTACCGGCGACGTCTTGTTACTTTTTATTCTAGCTATATTTAGACGATTTTGTGCAGCTGAAGAAGGATTTATGTCAGTAAACAGGGTTAAGTGAAATTGATCGAAGCCTGTTAGTTGCTGGAGGCCCTTTTTGAAGTGAATACAATTGTCTAATAATAACAACACTATGATTAAAAAGACGTCGCCGGTATAGAAGGGGTTAATGGTTTATAAATATACAATTGGTCAGAAGTGAGATAAGTACAACAATATAATTAGGCCAGCTTTGGTTGGACGGTTATGATGACATGGGTGGTTCTGGTCCGATACAACCTGACCGGAAACAACCAATAACACCACGTAGCTTAGTTGTTTTTCTTTTTATTATTATTAATTGATTCATATATATTTGTTTTTGTCTATTCATTCATTTATCCATTCATGTGTTAGTTTCCTCGCTAGACCTCCATCAAACTTGAAAAAACACCCCCAAGACCCCCCTTTCTAGTTAAATTTGTAAATTTGTCGATAGAAAAATGTCCCGGCCCCTCTTAAATTACAGGCTCGCTATCGATCGCCAGGAAATAATCGACACCTATATGTCACGAAAGGTCTTAAAATTTACAGAAATTGGGCGAAAGTTCTTAAAATCACCAAACTAATGGGGCAAATATATTAAAATTTCAAAACTAAAGGGGCTAAACATGTGGGAGAAGGGGAGCCAGAAAAAAAAAACAATCCCCCCTTAAGGGGACATGGGCCGGTTTTCTGGTCCACTTTCTCCCTCATGTTTAGCCCCATTAATTTTCAGATGTTAATATGTTTGCCCCATTACTTAGTCGATTTTAAGACCTTTCGCCCCATTTCTTCGTCAATATTTAGACCTTTTGTGCTATTTAGGTGTCGATTGTTTCCCTGGCGAACGATAGTGAGCCTGTAATGTTGGAAGAACCGGCCTTCGGCCGGGAAATTTTTTACCGAAAAATATACAAATTAATCTAGAAGGGGGATCTAATGGATGTTTGTTTTTGTTTTTTTTGTATGGAGGTCTAGGGAGGAAACTAGAAAAATAATGAATACATGCAAAAATCGGCCAAAAAGTAAACCAAATCCCCCCTTAAGGCGGTTTTGGTTGGATGGTTATATGAGAGAGGGGGGGGGGGGTTCAGGTCCGACACAACCTAACCTTTCCAAATATCAGCACCAGAGTGGAAAGAATCAATAACACCAACGTGGCTTAATATCAGCACCGGAGTGGCAAGAATCAATAACACCAACGTGGCTTAATATCAGCACCGGAGTGGCAAGAATCAATAACACCAACGTGGCTTAATATCAGCACCGGAGTGGAAAGAATCAATAACACCAACGTGGCTTAATATCAGCACCGGAGTGGCAAGAATCAATAACACCAACGTGGCTTAATATCAGCACCGGAGTGGCAAGAATCAATAACACCAACGTGGCTTAATATCAGCACCGGAGTGGCAAGAATCAATAACACCAACGTGGCTTAATATCAGCACCGGAGTGGCAAGAATCAATAACACCAACGTGGCTTAATATCAGCACCGGAGTGGAAAGAATCAATAACACCAACGTGGCTTAATATCAGCACCGGAGTGGCAAGAATCAATAACACCAACGTGGCTTAATATCAGCACCGGAGTGGCAAGAATCAATAACACCAACGTGGCTTAATATCAGCACCGGAGTGGCAAGAATCAATAACACCAACGTGGCTTAAGGGATAGTTGCTTTGTTTTTGTCTATCTTTATTTCATGCTTTTTCTTCTATTCATTTTTCTTTTTCGTTTTATTAATTTAAATATTATTTTGTATTAGTCTCCTCGCTAGACCTCACGTATAGCTTAGGTGGATTACCTACAAGCAGCCTCGCAAGGATCAAGGAGTTCCTGGGTTGCTCGTTTGCCTTTGTATACCTTTATACTCTCACTTTCACGCTCTTTCATTTTTGCGCTCTGTTAAATATGGAGCAAAATGGAACTGTAAGTTATACATGAATATGGAGCTAAATGGAACTGTAAGTTATACATGAATATGGAGCTAAATGGAACTGTAAGTTATACATGAATATGGAGCTAAATGGAACTGTAAGTTATACATGAATATGGAGCTAAATGGAACTGTAAGTTATACATGAATATGGAGCTAAATGGAACTGTAAGTTATACATGAATATGGAGCTAAATGGAACTGTAAGTTATACATGAATATGGAGCTAAATGGAACTGTAAGTTATACATGAATATGGAGCTAAATGGAACTGTAAGTTATACATGAATATGGAGCTAAATGGAACTGTAGCTTTACATGAATATGGAGCTAAATGGAACTGTAAGTTATACATGAATATGGAGCTAAATGGAACTGTAAGTTATACATGAATATGGAGCTAAATGGAACTGTAAGTTATACATGAATATGGAGCTAAATGGAACTGTAAGTTATACATGAATATGGAGCTAAATGGAACTGTAAGTTATACATGAATATGGAGCTAAATGGAACTGTAAGTTATACATGAATATGGAGCTAAATGGAACTGTAAGTTATACATGAATATGGAGCTAAATGGAACTGTAAGTTATACATGAATATGGAGCTAAATGGAACTGTAAGTTATACATGAATTTCAGAGTATGAACATTAGCTTTCAAACATTGCTGCCTAGTTTTCTGTATTGATTTGTGTTGTTTCATAACCCTGCGCTACTCCACAAAGCGGGTACCCTTGGTAATTAAAGATGGCATGAATACTGTATACTGTATAATAATACTGTATACTGTATAATAATACTGTATACTGTATAATAATACTGTATACTGTATAATAATACTGTATACTGTATAATAATACTGTATACTGTATAATAATACTGTATACTGTATAATAATACTGTATACTGTATAATAATACTGTATACTGTATAATAATACTGTATACTGTATAATAATACTGTATACTGTATAATAATACTGTATACTGTATAATAATACTGTATACTGTATAATAATACTGTATACTGTATAATAATACTGTATACTGTATAATAATGCTGCATACTGTATAATAATTCTGTATACTGTATAATAATACTGTATACTGTATAATAATACTGTATACTGTATAATAATACTGTATACTGTATAATAATACTGTATACTGTATAATAATACTGTATACTGTATAATAATACTGTATACTGTATAATAATAAGCGGGTACCCTTGGTAATGCTGAGACTTTTGATATATGCTATACTCTGTTACAAGTAGGTAGGCCAGATATCGTGAACCCTTACTACTACTACTACTACTACTACTACTACTACTACTACTACTACTGTACTACTATAGGTAACGATAGCTAACTTGGCAATAATCTTGACCCCTTAATTAACTTCTCAAAACGAATGAAAGCAATCGGGCTGACGTTTTTATCATTTGGGAAGAGTCCACCAGGAAATAGGTGTGGATATTTACAGCCAGTTTGCTCTAGGCCCTTTTAAGTTACAGAGAGGTCAGGGATCAAGATTATTGTCAAGTTCGCTGGCGCTACCTATACTACTACTACTACTACTACTACTACTACTACTTATTTTTGTTTACTACTACTACCACTCAGCCTGTACATCCTCCCTTTGGACCCTAAACAAGGTCGTAACAGCCATCAATGCACAGCTCCCTGTAGATATGGGCCATTGGGTTGAATATTCTTATGTTGAAGAACGTTCGCTGTCCTCTTGTCCAAAAACGTCTTGCACTAACGTCCACTCGTGCTTCATTGGATGTGTTGGCCGTCCTGTGCTGCAAGACCTTTCCATCTAAGGGAATGATTGATGGTTCGCACGCCACATCACGACTTACCTCCCTGAGTATGTTCACCGTTACATCTCTCACTTCATCGTGCCTGATAATGATGAACCCTCCCTTCTTACATACCATGAGTTTGCATGGTATACCTGATCCGCCTCGCACGGGCCTAACCAATCTTGAAAAGTCTGAGAGTTGTGAGAGAGGGGAAGTAATTGTTACCCTGACGAAGGATAGGAAGGGTTCTGGAGACACTTGAAGAGAGAGTAAGAGTGATGGTGTGTCGTAG
Organism: Paralithodes platypus; assembly: GCA_032716605.1. Classification (NCBI taxonomy): domain Eukaryota; kingdom Metazoa; phylum Arthropoda; class Malacostraca; order Decapoda; family Lithodidae; genus Paralithodes; species Paralithodes platypus. The sequence continues at coordinate 34,270,340 of CM064491.1, read as the reverse complement.
GTTGAAGGACATGAGGGGAGAGAGGGGAAGGGGACCAAAGGGGTAACATCATTAATCACTACCCTGTATATACAACCTATTGACAGTACCATTAGGCTGATTCAGATTTAATGAACCTATTGGATTATGCACAGTCATAGTCCCACTGTAACTGATTAACTGAGTAACTGTATGCGATCATTCATATATACAGGACAATATTTACAAGCATAGTCTACGTACACACACCAACATTTATGTATGTAATATCAACGAATAAAGTTCGTTCCCCCAACCAGCCACTGAGTGAATCCGAAACACCTTGGGGGTCGACAAACGAAGCAGCTGAAAGAAGTGCCAATTAAACCCAATAAAGGCTTCGTTTTTTCGACCCCCAGGTGATTCGGATTCACACAATGGCAACTTGGGTGAACGAACTTTTTTCGTTGATAGTGTATACGTAAATGTTGGTGTATATAATATAATGGGATTCAATCATTAACAATCTTCTCTATTTACTTAGTTTTTTAATATATTGTAAATACATGTTATCTCTATTAATTGTTATATAGATAGCCCATTAATATTCGTCCATGATTACTACGATAGGTACTACTTTTATTGTATTGTTCCGCCATCACCAACCAAGCCGGCGAAGGAAAATCAGTGTTATGAAGTAGTTCGTTATAGACTGGTTAAGTGAGCAAAGTTAACCCCTTCAGCACCATGACGCCTTTTCGCCTGTGATTCTGGTTAAAGTTAGACGATATTATACAGCATAAGAAGGACCTATGTTATTAAGAGGAATTATTGAGATCGTATTTACCCATTTGAGTCGTAAAGGTAGATTATAAACGAAAGGTAACCGTCCAAAGTTAACCAAAAAATGATGAAAATTACGTAATAGTGGTGAAGTGGTTGAGAAATGGCTTTACTTTGCATTATCTCGACATAGAACACTACTATCGTCTGGTGTATATTATATTACTAAACTCAAGGGACTGGGGTTCTCGAAAAGGGGCTCCAGTCATGACGATATTTTTGGCTTTAAGTGTGCTGGCTTAATAACCCAATGGGGTTGATAGCCTCTGAATTTTCCTATTTTAACTAACTAAAGAATCATACTACCATACGGACGACCTTCAGACGATCACTACATACTGTATACATAAAATATGATAAATATCCTCAAGCCTTTTTAACTTTATTCTGGCTACTAATAAAAAAAATATTCAGCTTTGCCAGGGCGGAATGAGTTGTGTTACCGGGCGTACGTCGTGTAAACACGTGAGTTGATGTCAAACAGCAGGGGTGTGGGGGCAGCAGCCCCCACCCATAATACTAGGATAGGTTAGGTAAGGTTGTTAGGTTAGGCTAATGTCCTTTCAAAAGGGTAGGCTATAGTAAACACTAGGATATACCCGGTCAGAGGTAGGTGATACGCCCGATAACACAACTCTTGCCGAAAGGGCCTCCAGCAATTAATAGGCTTCGAAATATCTCACTTAACCCTAGTTTACTACCACAGAGCCTTCTAATACTGCACAAAATAGCTAGAATAAAATGTAAAAGACGTCGCCGGTACAGAAGTGGATAATACCAGTAGGTAGGAGAGGGTTAATAATAGGCTAGGTGGCTTTACGTTAAGTCACCATACCTAAGTTCTCATTTAATTATAACTCGTTTGAATATCAATTTCATAGTGGTTATGGTAATTATAGGAAAAGGCTGACACCCTTATTTGTTCTTGTTATTCCTCCAGATTTTAAGAAATATGTGTTTTCATGGATTTAGTTATAATTCCAATGTGAGTTACAAGAGGGGTTGATCCCCCCCCCCCCCCATGATTTATTGCATTCATCATCTATGTTTCCAGCAGGTGGTAAATATCGATTATACTCCATAATGAAGACGTTTGTAAACAACGATGACGTCTGAGGGAGCTCTTACAGTGATGGGACTGTGCGTAGTTTCCATTAATATCGGGTTTTATAAATGTGATTAAAATTATTCTCCCACCGAGGATTACACATGATTACAGTATAAGGATTCCATAGACTTGCATTGTCCCTAATACATTATTTATAATAAATATAATACATTTATGGTAAACTATCAATGGAAGTTAAATATCTATAAGCTATAATCCAAATAAAATCAATCTAAATCGAATTACTCCATATCTAAATTGAATTGGATCTGAAACAAGCTAATTTATATCCAAAGGTCTCGCATAATAAATGATATATATAGGGTAAGGTTGTAAGGGTTAATACTAGCCAGGAATTAACTCACCAATAGTTCCACGTGGCAATGAAGCAAGGGAGAACGTTTTACCCAATATGGTGGACAACGGGGAACGAGACTTCGGTCCCGAGACTCGAGTCAAGTTAAAGAAAGAATAAATGATTACATGGGAATGGACATGAATATTATGCTTATCTGTCTGTCAGTCATGGCGTCGATGAGAGCGTCGTGATGGTGTAGCTGTTTGTATTGCTGTCAGTGTATTGTGATTAGAGTCTCAAAAGCGCGATCAACTGAGGGCGGAAAATAGATGTTAACTGGTTGGTGTTCGTGAAGGCTCTGGTCTTCCTCAAAGGCACACCTTGCTGCCTTGGCAAACGCCAGGAGCCCAAATTATCGTACCGCATCTAGGTTGCTCCATACGATAAATTATATTAATATATACAATAAATTCATAATATACTACATAAGACCATGGCAATATTGCTTAATAGCATATTAGGCCTTTTATAACTTAACTTATTTACAATCTTATAATATACGATCTACTCGTCCTATGTCGTGCTGCAGGAGCGACCGTGACTTCACAGAGACATACAGGATCACAAAAGAGTCATAGCCTATCGTATTTACGATACACTCCCCCCACAAAAAAAGACCTGAACCCCACCTTAAACTTAAAGTTGCCCAGAGGCTATCTTCTGACGCCACAAGTCGACGGCGCCAGCAGCAGTGCGTCTGGGACGCGTCCCGGTCCGAGAATGATCACCATCAGTAAGAGGTGAGTCGTTCCTTTGAGAATCCTCGGACCCAGAAATAACAGGTGGAGCATCAGATTGCAATGCGGAATCGAGCTCCAAAGCGTACAAACGTGCGATAGGACGAACAGTAGTTCCAGTGGCTGTCTTCAATAGCGCCACCCACTCTACAGAGTCTGCCCCCTTGTATACCTCCAACACGCGGCCCAATTTCCAGTATAAACGAGGACTATCTTCTTTAATAAAAACAACTTCACCAACTGTAGGTGCCGTTGGTCTACCAGAGGGAGTAACACTCCTTTCCCTCAATGCTAGCAGATATTCACTAATCCACCGTTTCCTAAAATCCTCGATTATCCTGGATATATACTGGTATCTCTTAGATACCGCTACCTCAGAGTACAACGAGGGATCCTCTAACTCTACTATGGATTGGAAATCAGATGGAAATGCAGTCAATGATTTTCCATATAGCAAGTGAGCTGGCGTTAATGGTAGTGGTTCTTGCAGGTGTTACGATCGGGTCTGGTATAAATCAGTGGCTCTTATACATTGGACTAGACTGGCATAAATGCAACAACGGAAACGCTAGATCCAACCCCTGATATATAATCCCGTTGAACAAAGAACACATATACCCACCAGAGTTATATCTGCGATAGTGGGGTATCTTAACTCTCAGTATCTATGTGCTTCTACTATGGGCTGATGTTCTCTGAAACAGCCTATTACCTATAACATATGGTTGCTTAGTTATGGTACACAAGGAAAAGATAGTTAACTTAATTAAATCACAAGAGTGATCTAATGCAAACAAGAAGAAGGTTTACTTAACGTTACTTTAATCAATAATATCTGTCACTCCTTTATGAAAGAAAGTGTTGTAAAGTCCTCAAGCACCGAACAAGGAATCTTCTGAATAATGTCGGATGCTACTAAGAAGAACGTATCGGAAATGGAACCACAAAATAGCAGGAGGCAGGACTATGCACGTGTAGGCTAAATACACAAAAAGGCTGGACCTATAATGTTATTGGACACAAGAATATTGTAAGCGGTGCAACAGTAATAATGCTCGCCACGAAAAAGTAGTACTCCTATTTACAAAACCGGTCTATGCTGGTTGTGTCTCTCTACAGCAACCTAGACCTCAAAATGCTTGTGTAGAAATAATGGGTATGCATAAAAGAGTATATGATCTAATCCAGCTAATGTCTACCCGGTTAATAAAGTCTAGCTGGGATGCGCAAAGGTACAGAATTCTGGTGGAGTAAGGCAGCTCCTAGCCTAGTGTGGACCTTGGGTCTGTGCGGCCTGATTACGTTAATATGAAGGGGTGCTCTCTTGAGGATTCTTGATCACAAGTATCGAGTATCCTCCTGGCGACCCTCAAAAGTAAAAGCAAATAGAGTTAGAACAGTGTTGGGTGGATTAGGCAAGCAGCCCTCACGCACTACACAGTCTAAACTCCAAGGTACACAGACAAAAGATCCACCCAGGTAACCCACAGAATCCGTAGTGTCGTGCAGCTCAAAAGTAGCCTACACACAGTGAAAATACCAACAGCAAGGTACCTGATCCCTAGTCTAGCATTATTTAACCCTGTAGAAACATTAGTGATTGATGGAGACAGTCCGAGCAATACAATCTCCCAAAAAGACAATGACTATCTTCAACCTTAGCCTAGTACATAAGAAATGTGAGATCCAGCATATAATACAGTCTGGCCACCAATTCAAGGTGTGGATGCAGGGAACCAGAGGGGGATTGATATTAATAAAAGGTGAGGAAGTAGTGGAAATGATAGAAGCAGTAGGAGAGAAAGATTCTAAGACAAGAGTGTGGAACAGTTCATGGGAGATGCTTAGAGTATGCTGTCTGGGACGGATCTGACCAGGATATTTCCAGGGACCGCATGGGTGGAGTCCCAGTTCGCAGGAATGGCACGAGGGTGCGCGACAGTCGCCCAGTAAGTAACCGCCTAGTAGGCCGTGTTAGGCAGGAGGCAACGAATCCCGCGAGGCCTATGTAAGGGGGCCAGCCACGCGCCACACTCACCACCAAGTCACACCACCTGGTCTCTCTCTCTCTCTCTCTCCCGCTCGCCTTCCCATCATTCAACTACTTAACACAATACTTTCAATTGACTAAATAAAATAGAAAGGATTGTGACAGACGAAAACAAAGAACAGTTCTGAACTGTCTGCAACACAAGCTTTCTCGAGAAGGAAAGTACACAATGATAGGTAGACTGTAGCTACATTCTCTGCCCTGGCGAGTCCTAGCGAGTAAGCCATGCGGTTCTGGGGGAAGCGGTGAGCGTCACACCCCCCCCAAGATTTTTAAGAGGCTCCAACTATGAGCTCTAAATCTGACACGCAGAACCCATACAAAATTCGCCACTCCTAGTCACCCAGCGACAATGAAATGTAAAGCACAGTTCTCTTCAAAATAACACATTATAAAAATGAACAACCCCTCCCAATATAATAGATTTAATTACATAGTTATGCTCATAAGAGCGAGCTTCACTAGCCCAGCCTTCTGAGAGGAGTACAACTCAGAATTTCTGCTATAACATACTTAAAACAAATTTAACTATCAAAGAAAGAGTTTTTATAGGATTTTTATATTTTTAATATATTTATGGCGGCTGCACTACAGGGCCAAGCCTAGTTTTTCTTCTATACCAACACAGCAACTCCTACTTTACGACCCAATACGCTGAGCTACACACGCGAGCCAACAAGCACCAGACGTAAACATACTAATCAAACCAAAGTAGGAGGCTACCCTTGTGATGATCTACCCCGGGTCTTCCACCCTCGATAAGCAATCTGCAATCACATTCTCAAAACCGCAATATGGCGTATGTCTAGGTTGTATTCCTGCAACATTAATGACCACCTGGTCAGCCTCATATTCCGGTTATGGAATTGATTCAGGAACTTGAGGGGGTGATGGTCGGTGTAGATCACCACAACTGGTCCATAGGCTGGAACATACACCTCAAAGTGCCTGAGCGCTAGCACAATCGCCAGCAGTTCCTTCTCAACTACTCAATAGTTCTTCTGCGCCGAGTTGAACTTTTTTGAGAAGAAACTGACTGGGTGCTCCAGCCCATCTTCGTCTGATTGCATCAGAACGGCACCAGCCTCCACACCACTGGCATCAGTTGCCAGCTGGAATGGTCGGCTAAAGTCCGGGGCCCTGAGGATTGGGTGAGTACACAACAGGTGTTTTACTAGCAAAAAAGCCCTCTCACACTCAGGCGCCCACTTAAACTTTCTATCTTTGGCCAATAGGTCCGTCAGAGGAGCCAGCACAGTAGAATAGCCCTTTATAAAGTGGCGGTAGTAATCAATCATGCCCAAAAACCTCATGATCTGCTTCTTGGTGGACGGCCTGGGGAAGTGGTTAATAGCCAATATCTTGTTCTGTGGGGGGCACACCTGGCCCAAACCCACCATGAACCCCAGGATACTGCACGGTAGCCTGCACAAAATCACACTTTCCCTGGTTGACCACCAAGTTTGCTTCGCTTAATTTCTTAAATAGGGATTCTACATGTTCACAGTGGCTCTTGAAATCGTCATCGTAGATAATGACGTCGTCCAGGTACACGGTACAGTTCGGAATGTCAGCCACCAACTCGTTCATCAAGCTTTGGAAGGTCGCTGGTGCGTTCTTTAGACCGTACGGCATGACATTACAACGATATGTAGCACCATCCACCACAAAACCACACACCTCTTTCGCCCGTTCAGACAAAGGCACCTGCCAGTAAGCTTTTACCAGGTCCACCTTGGTCAAGAACTTGGCCCTGCCAATCTCGTCTACACAGTCATCGACCCGGGGAAGAGTATATGGGTTGGTGGGAGTCAAGCCGTTTAGCCTGCGGTAATCAACACAGAAGCGCACCTTGCCATCCGGCTTAGGTTGCAGCGTTACGGGAGATGTCCACTTTACCGCCCCCTTCTCGATCAGTCCCTGTTACAACATATACTCCAACTCCGCCCGGAGGGCCGGAAGTTTAATAGGGGGCACCCTATAGGGTACTGATTTGAAGGGTGGGTGGTCTCCGACGTCAACGTCGTGCACCTCATGAGTAGTGAGGCCTGGGTATTCCGCAAATACAGTAGGGTATAAAAAGAATAGGCGCTCGACAGCCACACGCTGTTGCTCAGGTAGGTGTTGCAAAGCCTCATGAGCCGCCTGTCTCGTGTTTCCCGCCCACTGATCTGCAGAAACATGATAATCCCAGTTGTCATCCACCTGCACATGACTGTCCCATTCTCCTTCTCCACCTTGACTGCTGAAAGTCATCACGGAGACAGTGAAAGGCTCAGGTGGGCGCCTCACATACTCCTTCATCAGGTTGACATGACATAACTGATTCCTCTTACGCCTGTCTGGAGTGGCCACCAGGTAATCTAAGTCCGAGAGCTTCTCTGCTACCCTATAAGGACCAGCGTACTTTGCGGATAAGGGGTGACCTACAAGAGGGAGTAGTATCAACACCTCCTGACCCACGTGAAACTCCCTGAGTTTCACCTTGTGGTCGTACCTGTCCTTCATGAGGGCCTGAGAGCCTACCAGATTGCGGCCAGCCAACTCCAGACTACGCAACATTCGTTCTCTATTCTCAAGTTCGACAGCACCGTCACTACACTTTAGAACCTCCGGGTCTTCTAGCTGCAATTTGCGAATATCTGAGGGAGCTAGCCTGTCTAAGTGTTTGCGAAACAACTCATGCCCTCCCCCAACATCAAACTTTGCATCCCGTTGCTCTCTCCGTGTATACTGTTGCTGCCTCTGAGTCTCTTTAAGCCCTGCCTCTACACTCTCAGTGACAGGTGGTGGTGCTTCTCCAGACTCTAATAACGGTGCTAATACTGAGTCCCCGAGAAGCGCTGCTGGTACTAGACTCTCCACCGTATCAGCTTTCAGCACCTTCTCGTGACCGTTCCTCCGCTTATTTGAAGACTGTTGGTTAGGCTGTGACTCCCTGGATGCGAGAGATCTGGTTACAACACACGCCATTGGTTGCACCTGACACTTCTCAACCCACTCCTGTTCCTCCCTACTCACGTCGGCCGGCTCCTCGGCAACGACTAAGGGTGAAACCTTAGAAGCAGGCACCGCAAAGTCATTGCCGAGAAGGAGGTCGACGCCCCCAACAGGCAATTTCTCCACGATTCCCACATCCAGTTCGCGAGTCACACCATCAACTTCCAGCTCCATTCTAACAAGCGGGTATGACCTAGTTGCATTAACTTCCTGCACCACAACTACCCGCGCCGCGTTTATGGGTCTACCAGTGAAATTCTTCAAGAGTGTCAGACAGGCACCTGTGTCACGCAAAAGCTGTACCCCGTGCTTCTTGCCCCCCCACTTCACGCAGCCATGCCCTCTATGGTCGCAAAAGGCATCGCGGACAGGGTTCGAGCCTTCCGGATCCTTCTTCACTGGCGGTGCTCCATCCTCTGATCTTATGCCTCCAGCAAACACAGAAGACTTCTGGAACACCCCAATGCTGCGAGCCAATGACACAGCCGCCGTGGGAGGTCTGCTCGGACAAGCTTTTGCCATGTGCCCCTCTTTGTGACAGTGATAACACTCAAATTTCCCCTTGGACTTATACTGAGGTGTAAAAGTCCCCTGACCCATCTTAAACGGGGCGGTGCTAGGTTTGTGATCAGTCTTGGTGTCATTACTTTTAAATTTATGTGTGTCCATATTCCGGGGAGGGGGAGGGTAACTCTCCTTAACGCCTACATCGTTTCTCTGTGCAGAGCCGCACCCCCGAATTAGTGACAACCGACGATCAGCCATCTCTGCTGCTTCTACGAGAGTTCTTGGGTTCTTCTCTTTAAGGTTTAAAGTCAAGTCGCCGCCCGTACACTTATAAAACTGCTCTAGAAGCATCAACTGTTTCATCTCATCAAACGTAGTGGTCTTCTCTGATCTGAGCCAGTTTCCCATAGCGTCTGACAGGTCCCGGGCGTGCTCCAAGAAGGTACTGTCTCGCCCCTTAGTCATACCCCGGAACTTTAACCTATATGTCTCGGGTTGTAGCTCATATGCCCGCAGGACAGCCTCCTTGAGCTCCTCATAAACAACGCAGGACTCCAAAGGCAGTGCATCGTAAGCCTTGAGCCCCTTACCTACGAGTCTAGAAGACACAAGGGCCGCCCACTTAACTTCAGGCCACTGATGCTCCCGGCACTTCTTCTCAAATCTATTGAAAAACTCTGTGACACCAGACTCGTCAAATACAGGGACCAGTTTGAGAAGGTGCGACAGAGACTGATCATGCGCACGGTTTCCAGTACCGAGTCACTGTCCCGTCATCTCAACACGAGATGTGTTGTCGGCACAGTATCTTGTAGATTCTAGTTCAGTCCTAAGCTCAGCTTCCCTCGTCTGTTGCTGCATCCTAGCCAGCTCTTTTCTCTCTTCTATCTTAGTTAGCTCTTTTCTCTCTTCCATCTTAGCTAGCTCTATCTGCTGTTGACTCTGATGTTTTGCCATCTCGAGCTGAAAGAGCATCTCCGGGGTCAAACCTTGAGGAGGAGGAGGAGATGCAATGATGTTAGAAATACCCGGTGATCCCCCCAGGGGCAAACCACCCTGCCAGTCACTACCCACCTGCGGAAGCGTGCTCAGGGTTGGTACTCCAATAGGAGGATTGAGAGTCGAGTGAAGGGGAAGCTCGACCAAAGGGCTCTGAGCACTCACCCTACCTCGTACGCCAGTCACCCCACCCAGCACACACGTCATCAGATCATCCTTGATCATGCCACTAGTACATACATGACCGATAGCTGCGGCTAAGCACTGGAGGCCGTACCCATTCATACCCACCAACCGGTCGGAAGTAACAGGCCATTGTAAAAAATTCCTTGCATCCTCCTCACTGTTCACCAAGTTAACAACTTACCCATGCTGCTGCTCCTCAGCTTCTACATCACGTACTGTGTCTTCATCCTGCACTGATCCGCTATAAGACATGATGCTCACTGAAGAATTTTCACTTTGATACACAAAAAAGAAGTACCCCAAACTCTTATATCACAATATTCACAATAAAAAATTCTCGGAGACAGCTTAAGTGCTATATTACTTTGCTAAAAAAATAATTCTTGCATGTCCTCAAAAAATATTCCACAAAATCAACAAATGTTCACTGCCTAAACTGTGAGAAAAATCTGCACAATAACCTGCAATTATATGTCAGTTCACCAAATCCTGAGCTAGGTCGCCATTTGTTACGATCGGGTCTCGTATAAATCAGTGGCTCTTATACATTGGACTAGACTGGCATAAATGCAATAACGGAAACGCTAGATCCAACCCCTGATATATAATCCCGTCGAACAAAGAACACATATACCCTCCAGAGTTATATCTGCGATAGCGGGGTATCTTAACTCTCAGTATCTATGTGCTTCTACTATAGGCTGATGTTCTCTGAAACAGCCTATTACCTATAACATATGGTTGCTTAGTTATGGTACACAAGGAAAAGATAGTTAACTTTATTAAATCACAAGTGATCTAATGCAAACAAGAAGAAGGTTTACTTAACGTTACTTTAATCAATAATATCTGTCACTCCTTTATGAAAGAAAGTGTTGTAAAGTCCTCAAGCACCGAACAAGGAATCTTCTGAATAATGTCGAATGCTACTAAGAAGAACGTATCGGAAATGGAACCACAAAATAGCAGGAGGCAGGACAATGCACGTGTAGGCTAAATACACAAAAAGGCTGGACCTATAATGTTATTGGACACAAGAATATTATAAGCGGTGCAACAGTAATAATGCTCGCCACGAAAAAGTAGTACTCCTATTAACAAAACCGGTCTATGCTGGTTGTGTCTCTCTACAGCAACCTAGACCTCAAAATGCTTGTGTAGAAATAATGGGTATGCATAAAAGAGTATATGATCTAATCCAGCTAATGTCTACCCGGGTTAATAAAGTCTAGCTGGGATGCGCAAAGGTACAGAATTCTGGTGGAGCAAGGCAGCTCCTAGCCTAGTGTGGACCTTGGGTCTGTGCGGCCTGATTACGTTAATATGAAGGGGTGCTCTCTTGAGGATTCTCGATCACAAGTATCGAGTATCCTCCTGGCGACCCTCAAAAGTAAAAGCAAATAGAGTTAGAACAGTGTTGGGTGGATTAGGCAAGCAGCCCTCACGCACTACACAGTCTAAACTCCAAGGTACACAGACAAAAGATCCACCCAGGTAACCCACAGAATCCGTAGTGTCGTGCAGCTCAAAAGTAGCCTACACACAGTGAAAACACCAACAGCAAGGTACCTGATCCCTAGTCTAGCATTATTTAACCCTGTAGAAACATTAGTGATTGATGGAGACAGTCCGAGCAATACAATCTCCCAAAAAGACAATGACTATCTTCAACCTTAGCCTAGTACATAAGAAATGTGAGATCCAGCATATAATACAGTCTGGCCACCAATTCAAGGTGTGGATGCAGGGAACCAGAGGGGGATTGATATTAATAAAAGGTGAGGAAGTAGTGGAAATGATAGAGGCAGTAGGAGAGAAAGATTCTAAGACAAGAGTGTGGAACAGTTCATGGGAGATGCTTAGAGTATGCTGTCTGGGACGGGTCTGACCAGGATATTTCCAGGGACCGCATGGGTGGAGTCCCAGTTCGCAGGAATGGCACGAGGGCGCGCGAGAGTCGCCCAGTAAGCAGCCGCCTAGTAGGCCGTGTTAGGCAGGAGGCAACAAATCCCGCGAGTCCTATGTAAGGGGGTCAGCCACACGCCACACTCACCACCAAGTCACACCACCTGGTCTCTCTCTCTCTCTCTCTCCCGCTCGCCTTCCCATCATTCAACTACTTAACACAATACTTTCAATTGACTAAATAAAATATAAAGGATTGTGACAGACGAAAACAAAGAACAGTTCTGAACTGTCTGCAACACAAGCTTTCTCGAGAAGGAAAGTACACAATGATAGGTAGACTGTAGCTACATTCTCTGCCCTGGCGAGTCCTAGCGAGTAAGCCATGCGGTTCTGGGGGAAGCAGTGAGCGTCACACAGGTCGGTGTACACATATGTAAGCGAGCGATCATTCACGACTGCCTCTATCTCTGTGAGGACTGTCGTCAACTCACTCTTCTTTAATAGAGCACGTCCTACAACCGCTCAAAGTCCTGATTTTACTATGCCGACATACCGTTCCCACATTCCACCAAACCAAGGTGCCTTAACTGGAATGAACCTCCATTCGCACTTCTTCTCTCCCAAAAAAGTGATGATAGTAGGATCACTACTCATATCCTTTAGATATTTTGATGCTTGGACATAAGTGGGAGCATTGTCGCTAAGAATGAGTTGAGGGAATGAACGACGGGCACAAAACCTTCTAAACGCCAGCATAAGTTCTTCGCTAGACATATTATCACATAGTTCTAGGTGTACCGCTCGAGACGTTGCACAGATAAACAATAATATATAAACCTTCTCATGCTCTCTCATCTTCAATGCCCCTGTGTAATCTAATCCTACCGCTTGGAAAGGTTCTACGTGCTTTACACGGCATTAAGGTAGAGGTGGAGCTGGTCCAGTTGCATATGGTTTACCTTTTAGTCTCTGGCATATTACACACTTTCTTACCACGCGTCTAGCTACTTGTCGAACTCTGGGTATCCACCATGTGAGACGTAAATTTGATATAGTATGACATACCCCGTAGTGTTTTACTTCCCTATGTGCACGTATGATCAATAGATCAGTAACGTGATGTCTTGTTGGCATAAGTATAGGGCGGGTTGTGCCATCTTGTACACCCGACCACTTCAGGCGACCCTCACACCTGATGAGGCCATTGTCTAGGTGCAACCTTAGTTGACGCACTATATTAGGCATTAATGTCTTATTCGAGCTTTGCAAGGATTCTAATTCATTGGAAAAGGTTTCTACTTGAACCCCTTTGATTAAAGTTACTTCAGCTGCTTTAAATTCACGAGCATCAATGTTGTGACCCTTGTTGCAGAGTTGGCCCGTTACTTTAAGCTTGATATTGGATACATATCGCAATACCCAAGCGACAATTCTGACTAGTTTATTATAGTCACCGAATCTTGCCCACTCTATGATTGGACCCAGTGGCTCATTTGGTTGGGCTGTAACTGCCACTGTTTCCAGTGGCAGAAGTCCCTCACCAACAGCATGCCAAATCGTCCATTCACTTTCATGGAGCAGCCACTTTGGACCATGCCACCACAATTCGGACTTCACTAGCTGGCTAGCCGTTATACCCCTAGTTATGAGATCACTACGGTTTTCTTTTGTATTTACATAATGATAAGCAACGTCTGGCAAAAGGGCTCTAATCTCATCTACCCTATTCCGCACATAAACTGGCAGAGACTTCTTGCTATGTATCCAGTTGAGTGCGACCTGACTATCGCACCAAACTTGAACGATTTCAATATTTAATTCGCTCTCGTATGCTGCGCGTACATGTTGCACCAGACGTGCTAATAGCAGCATGGCAGTCAATTGCATTTTAGGGATAGTTACCTTTTTAACCGGGGCTACCTTGGCCCGGGCTGTAACTAAATGTGCCCCAAATGAAGAAACGACATATATGGCTACCCCGTATGCCGTGGCGCTAGCATCGCAAAACGTGTGTAACGTAACGTCACCGAACGCCGCCACTTTACGAGGTATAGGTTTACTACATAGGATGGCATACTCATTCAACAACAATGTCCCATGGTCATTCAGGTCCTCGGGCAAACTGTCATCCCATCCTATTTTACGTCTCCAAACTTCCTGTATTAAAATCCTAGCTCTTATGGTAACGGGTAATGCTAGACCCAAAGGATAAAAAAATTGCGCAACTTTGCTTAACAGACTTCTTTTTGTGTGCGCTCCTGTCTGCTGAGCAAAAGACCTTGTTTGAAAAGTTAGTATGTCATGTTTAGGTTGCCAGATCATCCCCAAATTTCTGGACTTTTCCTGGTTAAGAGATGCCGTACCGTCCACCTGTATCAAACTCTGAAGATCTTCACTATTAGTAACCCCCTCGCGGAGAAAAATATGTGTATCCGCAAACAATCTGCGTGCTTGCCAGTATGTATATAACAAATCATCCTGAATATCGCTAGAACCCTGCAAATTGTCTATATATAATCCGCGAGATAGTTTACTTGTGTCCTCATGAGTATCACCTAGATGTTTTTTTATTGTGGCATTTAACAAAAATTGTGAACACGTGGCCCCAAAGAGTACAACCCGAAAACGGTATATGATGACCGGACTTTCAGAGTCGCTAATGTCGCTGAACCAAAGAAAGCGGGTAACATCTCTATCTTCCTCCTTTAGCTTGACCATCATGAATGCTTTCTCGATGTCACTGGTATAGGCGTACTTCCCCAGCCTAAACCGCAATAGATGTTGGGACAGGTCCGACACCATGGACGGACCTGTCAACAGGCAGTCATTTAGACGGGGTTGTTGACCTTGATGGGCAGAGCAGTCATACACCACCCGTATTGGTGTGGTGACGCTGTCTTTTCTTACCCCATGATGGGCCAGATAGTGAACCCTACCCTTCTTAATCGGTTCCTTGACATCGACTCTCTCAATAAAGCCCCTATCTTCATAACTCCGAAATACATCGTCATACGCCTGGCGCGTGCTCGGTTCGTTAGACAATTTCCGCTACAATGCGCACAAGCGACCTAATGCCAAACCATAGTTGGTAGGCAGGCTTATCTCACTGTTCTTCCAGGGTAAACTAACTTTATATTGCTTGTCTGAGGCACAGTAGCTCACAGACTCGTCAAACCTTTGTAGCGCAACTTCCGAGTCATAATCAGTCTCCATAGGATTAATGCCTATGTGATCCAATCTCCACAGTCGTTCCAGGTCGAACTCGGCAGCCATCTTAGGGTCACTAGGTTGGGAATCCTCCCTTCCCAACTCCTCTTCCGCGGCTACATTGACTCTATATATCGAGACCGTGTCGACCAGGACCTTTGACTGTGTAGTATGCACCTTTCCGCTCATGCAATATCCAAATTTAGTGGGGATTAAAATGACACCACACATCTTTTTAAATCCAGGGTATACTACTTCATAATAATGATCCACACCAAGTAGAACATGCACCTCACTCTGATTTCCCATGGGATCTGACATGTTAACCCCTTTGCTACGTAATGCGTGTTCCACCTTCTTTACACCTACAGATACATATTCTGGTAGGGTGTCTACTACGATACAAGTCATAAAGTACCGGTTTTTACGGTAGAAATATGAAATCTCCGCTATCTCGTAGTCTTGCTTATCAGTAACCCCTGTGAAGCCCTGTAATCGAAGAGTGTCAGCCCCTACGATTCGGTGCTTCAGTCCCACTAGTACGGACCTCTTTATAAAGGAACGTTGAGACCCTTGATCTAGAAGTACCCGACAAACTTTGTTACTGTCATTACCTTCCATGGGAATCTGTATTGTGGGCAATATAGTGGTGTCTTGCGTGCTACCTAGTGCCACAGTTGTAGTACCCTCTGGTTTGACGTCTTTGACTTTATCTGCTGTAGGACACAACTTATCAAAGTGATGTCCTTTGCAGTGGTGACAGGGCCTTAAGTATGTAGCAGTACATTCTCCCTGCTTACCATGTTCCTTACTTAGACAACTTACACATAGCTTCAATCTTTTCGCCTGTGCTAGTTTTGTCTCATTTGTAGGGTACTTTACACAGAAACTCCATTTATGTTTGTTGTTACATAGCTTACATAGAATCTGAGCAGGTTTCTTATACGTACCCTCTTTCTTTTCTTTAGTCCCCACTGTCATGCTTACTGTTCCCCTCTTCTCCACATTCTCACTCCCTCCCGACACATACATTCTCCCTTTGTTCAACTGTAGATTATTGATTTCCTTACTGAACTGAGTTTTGAACTCTCCCAGATCAAACGATCTAACCTTGTCAAGTATTGCCATAGGAAGCTTCTGACGCAAGATAATGACTATCATTTCCTGTGTGGTGAGCCCTAGGGTGTCTAGCGATCGAGTATGGCACTCCATATTTGCCCTAAAATTTGCTAACTCCTCAACCTTATACTGTGGTTCTGCGAGCTTTAACAAGGCAACGACATGGGCCATCTTCAACTGCTCTTGATCCCTGTATGTGGACTTTAATAATTGTACTGCCTCATGATAACTATCACCCACTACCGCAAAACCCTTTATCAAATGTAAGGCCTCTCCTTCCATTTGTCCCTTCAGATAGTGAAACTTGCGGACATTATCCAAAGAGGATTCATGAACTGTAGACCGAAATACGTCCCAAAAAGCTAACCACTCAGTCAACTTGCCCCCAAATGTAGGAAGATTGAGCTTTGGAAGGTGTCGAGTATGTTTTGGGTCAGCCCTTCTATGGGCCTCATTCTCACCTCCATTCGTACTTGCGACAGCACGCTGTAATATGTACTTCGCTCTAAAGACAGGTTCGCCATAGAGGGCGCGATTATCACACTCTGTAACTATCTCTTCCTCCTCTGTCATGTCTGCCACAATCACCTCACTCAGAGCCATAATACGACCGTGGGTAGCCTGGACGTTTTCTAATCTAGCTTCCAATTCCTCTAGTTCAGCAGTAGTGATGAAAGTGTTGACGTCCACAATTAGCCTATTTAATACTCCCCTAAGTCCCGCCCTTTGATTTTTAGGGGCCTTGATCAGCACCCCACTAGATGGTGTCTCTTCTTGTTTATTCATTTTGCATGTAAGCCTATAGGCTATTTATCTAAATGTTACAAAAACAACGGCAAAATAGTAGTCTAGTTAAGAGACGCCGACCGGCGGACTTCTATGTTATGGAGAAAAAATAGCACACAAAATAGCAATACCTATTAAAGAATCATATTGAACAAAACAAAATGTTAGGTCAGGTCATATGTCACAGGAAGTCTGAAATGGAAAAGAAAATTATTGGGGAAAGATGATGGGTGGGATGCAGGACTTAGGCAGGTGCAACGATGAGACCCTGCATTCCAGCTCTAACCACCGCTTGGCTAGTCCTACCAGATTATCATAGAATTGTTCCTGAATCCTGTTATATGTCCCCTTGCTCATTGCCTTAAAAATCCTTACTGGTAGCTAATTCCCGAGTCTGGGCACCAATGTGGTAAACTATCAATGGAAGTTAAATATCTATAAGCTATAATCCAAATAAAATCAATCTAAATCGATTTACTCCATATCTAAATTGAATTGGATCTGAAACAAGCTCATTTATATCCAAAGGTCTCGCATAATAAATTATAAATATAGGGTAAGGTTGTAAGGGTTAATACTAGCCAGGAATTAACTCACCAATAGTTCCACGTGGCAATGAAGCAAGGGAGAACGTTTTACCCAATATGGTGGACAACGGGGAACGAGATTTCGGTCCCGAGACTCAGTCAAGTTAAAGAAAGAATAAATGATTACATGGGAATGGACATGAATATTATGTTTATCTGTCTGTCAGTCATGGCGTCGATGAGAGCGTCGTGATGGTGTAGCTGTTTGTATTGCTGTCAGTGTATTGTGATTAGAGGCTCAAAAGCGCGATCAACTGAGGGCGGAAAATAGATGTTAACTGGTTGGTGTTCGTGAAGGCTCTGGTCTTCCTCAAAGGCACACCTTGCTGCCTTGGCAAACGCCAGGAGCCCAAATTATCGTACCGCATCTAGGTTGCTCCATACGATAAATTATATTAATATATACTATAAATTCATATATACTACATAAGACCATGGCAATATTGCTTAATAGCATATTAGGCCTTTTATAACTTAACTTATTTACAATCTTATAATATACGATCTACTCGTCCTACGTCGTGCTGCAGGAGCGACCGTGACGTCCCAGAGACATACGAGATCACAAAAGAGTCATAGCCTATCGTATTTACGATAGCGGCGATCCTTTTTCAAATAATTATCGTGGTTATATTTAATCATGGAATAATAGTTGACTTTCAATTGTTTTCAGTCTGTGCTTCAACTCCCTGCTAGAGACATGCCGGTAGCTACATACCGTAAGTAGATGTGGGGTTAAGTTAAATAATGTACAGCATGTTCGTCCTATGTATGTGTTTGTGTATGTGTGGGAGTGTGTGTGTGTGTGTAATAATAATAATAATAATAATAATAATAAACGGGTTATTAAAGAATGGCAGCCTCATGAGCTGAAAATACACATTTTACAATTAGTGGATGAAAATGAGATGTACAGATATGAAAATGGTAAGCTCAGTTTACAATGGGTGAGTATAATATACTTTACATTAAAACAATAAATTAATACAATGATTATGCTAGTGCAAAATACAAATTATCATAAATTAACCATGAGAGTAAGTGATTTACAGTGCATATACAGTACACATTTATTTTACTCATATATATAGAGAACATACATATATACGCATACGTACACACATAAATACGCATATATATACATACATTTATAAGAACATAAGAACATGCAGTAAGTGTGCACATGCCCGTATATATAAACGCTCACGTATGCAAACAAACATACATACATACAAAAACTGTTCTGGTAGGGTCAGGTGAGGCTAATAATGGGAGTTAAATCCTTGGGAGAGATTAAATGAGGGAATTGGAAAAGAGTTAATGGGGCAACGGACTGTAGGTCAGGTAAAGCCAATTAGAATGGAATGTCAAACGTCGGAAGAGATCAAATGAGGAGTTTGAAAAGGGTTAAGGCGAAATGGCCAACAGGTCCGTACAGGTAGGGTCAGGTAAAGCCTACTACAATGGGATTTAATCCTCGGTAGAGAACAAAAGAAGAATATAAAATAAGGAGAGACAGCTGGGGGGAATTATAGTATATGGGACATTCTTCAGTGTAGGTGTGTGTACTTACTCTAGTTGTACTTACTCTAGTTGTATTGCGGGAGTGAGCATGCTCGTTATTTCCCGCCTCCTATATGTGTTGGTGTTATATGTATCGTTGGAATGGCTGTGGATGTGTGTGTAGTCTGTATTTTTAGCCAATTGGCGTCATCGGAAACGAAGGCTTAGGGTGGATCTGTATGGTACCATTCTCACTATAGACGGTACCGTCTCGCCCGAAGGCTTAGGTAGCCATCAGCTTAGGTGAACCATATGATACCCATCTCGCCTTGTACCATTTTTGCCAACCCCAGATGGGACGTCACAACGTCGCCCACTTATTCCAGGTACCTATTTACAGCTAGGTGAACTGAGGCTAACACATGAAAGGAGACAAGCCCAATTTGTCTCCGCCCGGCCGGGAATTGAACCCCCGACCCCTCGTGTGTGAGACGAGAGCTCTACCTACTAGGCTACGGGCTGTGTGTGTGTGTGTGTGTGTGTGTGTTTGTGTGTGTGTGTGTGTGTGTGTGTGTGTGATAGAATACTCTCAGCCGGGCTCGAGCCTCGAACCACAAACACTGTACACTATAGACACACACATATATAGATAATTAACGCATACATACATACACATACATACAAATATACTGTACATACATAAATGCACATATACATATACACACACACACATAAACAAACTCAAGCAAATACATACATATATTCTAATACACACACCCACACACACTTATGCATACATTATTGAAGGAGGGAGCGTATATATGGTGTGACAGGCCGGCATTACACATTATTAATAATATTTACAATGGTTGGGATAGGACTATTTTTGTATCTGTCAGTTCTTGCCCTTATTGGTTGGAGTGTGTTGAAGTGTCGAGCTGCACGTGTTGGTCTAGGGGCGTCTGGTGGAAGTAAGTTTCTGTGTCGTGGGTGAACAAGTAGCTTAGATGCAAACTGCTTGAGTGTGTTGTAGTGGTGGGTTGAAAGTGCAGGTATGCTAAGGGTGGTGATAGCTTCCTTGTACCCTGGGTATGTGCCACCCAGGATGATCCTGCATGCCCTCTTCTGCACCCTCTCCAATTGACGTTGTTGTGTCAGGGTTAGAGAGGAGGACCAGGCGGGAGAGGCGTAGGTGAGCTTAGGGAGTATGAAGATGTTATATATACTCTTCAGCTCATTCTCCGGCGCCCCCAGGGATCTCAGCCGCCTTAGCATAAACAACTTGTATGTGGCGGTCCTGACTGTGGTAGACACATGTTTCTTCCAGTTCAGCTTGTTGTCCACAGTGATTCCGAGGAGTTTGGTGGACTCAACAAGCTGAAGGGGATGAGGACCAATTGTGACAGTGGGTGGAGGAAGGTCGGTAACGGAGGTGTTGATGTGCATGACCACTGTCTTGTCATGATTGATGGTCACATGATTGACTGTGGTCCAGGCTTGAAGACGGTCGTCGAGGATGTCTTGTAGGGGGTCATAGTTAGGGGAGGTGTTATCGACAGTAATGCCGACTGTCGAGTCGTCCACGTACTTCCAGTGGAATGGAGTGTCCTTTAGGGCATCATTAATCAAGATGAGGAACAATAGAGGCCCCATCTTTGTGCCCTGTGGGACTCTACATGTGATGTCTAGGAAGGTGGAGATGAAGCCTTGATATCGCACTGCTTGCCGTCTGTCACTAAGGAAGTCGGTCAACCACGCAACCAGGGTAGGGTGTAGCCCCAACTTTATGGCCTTGTTGATGATGATGGTGTGGTCAACAAGGTCAAATGCTTTCCTAAAGTCAATAAAGGCAAGAGCGAGGGAAGTCTTTCTCTTCTCAAGATTTGTGTAAATATAATCTAGGAAGCTAATAAGACAGTGAGTGGTGGAGGAGGTTTTTACGTTGCCAACCTGTTGGGGATCTATTAAGTGACGGATTTGTGAGTAAGCCCAGGTGAATACAAAGTCCTCACAGATTAGACTAGGGATGGGCATTATGGCAACTGGACTGAGTTCATTAAGAGAATGTGGGGAGGGGGTTTTGGGAATTGGAGTGACGTATGAAGTTTTCCAGTCTGCAGGGCAGTTACTTTGCCTTAAGGAGGCATTAATTATCGAGCAAAGGGGGGCGGCAAATTCAACCGAAAATTCTTTGTATATTTTCATGGGTAGGTCTACTGGGGTTGTTGATCTTTTTTATTTGAAACTGGAAAGCTTTTTGGCCACTTCATATTCTTGAACAGTTACTGGGGGGGAAGGGGATGGGAGGAAGGCAGGGAGGTTGGTGCGGTCTAGTTTGGGGAGGATCTGGCATATGGTAGAGAAGTGATTATTTATCAGTTCAGGTGCATCTTCACGAGGGACATGGAAAACACAGGGGATCGAAGGAGTCCCACTACTTAAGCCACAAAGATTCTTAATTTTAGAGTACCACTGACTGATATTGGTTTGTTTTAAATTATGAATCTTTGTAGGGTAGTACGACTTCTTCGCCCAACGGATCTCCCTTATCACAATGTTGCGTAGGTCCTTGTAGCGATTGTTGTCCGTGTAGAAGGCCTTATTCCGATTCTGCATCAGTCTCTTGATCCGAGGAGTAATCCATGGGACGTCAGAGGGGTGCATTTTGGTCCTCTTGGTGAGGAAGAAGTGGTGGTAGGCTTCGGTGGTGGTAGATACGAAGTTGTCCCATTTGGCATTGACATCGTCTTTAGTGAGAACCTCCGTCCACGGGTAATGAACCAACCACTGCCCGAACCCCCGCATTGCAGAGTCTGGCGTTGGTCGGTAGGTCCGGATGACGGGGGTCTGTTGATGGGAGGTGGTAGGGGCAGGTGACCAGAACACAGAGAGATGAGTACTGCGTCCCACAGGAGGTAAAGGTTCAGGTGGGAGGTACTGCTCATCCATGTCCGTCAAGATAAGGTCAAGAGTGTTGTGGTTGTGGGTGGGGAAGTCAACAATTTGTGAAAGATGCAGCTGTTCTTGAATCTCACTGGTGTCTAGTTCATTGAAATCCCCACAAACCACCAACTTGGCTGATGGAAATTGGTGTTTGAGATCATCACATGTATCGATGATGTGGTTGATTAGTGCGGGGCCGGTGGGTGAGCGTGGTGGGTGGTAGATCACACAGTAGATAATGGAGGCAGTGTGACGAGGGTGGGAGGGGGGATTAACTCTCACCCAGAGTGCTTCGATTCCCTCCGGGACCTCAATATCCAGGCGAGATGCACACAGCTGTTTCCGGGCGAAAGTAGCTACTCCTCCCCCCTGGTTGAGATGTTTATTGTTCTGTAGCCCCTCTTACTGAAAACATGGTAAAAATCAGGGATACTTTACCTCGTTTGAGAGTTGATTTTATTCATTATTTTGTTTTGTTTTCAGAAGCTACAAAAGTGGTGTTTCGGAATACTTTCTAGAGGAATATTAGGTTATACTGATGATTTGGACCGACAGTTAACCCATCGATCTTGTTAGGCCTAATACTGTAGGTCCGGTAGAGCATATACATCATTGCTATATGTCATTAAGAGCTGAAATGTATTATAAGGGAGAACAAAAATAAAGCGCTAAAATACGCACCACAGCTAACAGTGCAATCCTAATGGGTGTTGGAATAGTAACATAAAGATTAAGATTTGTTCGCATAGGTCTAAACTTCCGGAAATTAATGGGTAATAAATACGATGATATCTTATAACTTACGTCCGCCGCCGCACTCATATTATTGTTGTGAACCTCTCAGCCCTCTCACTGCCACTCGTTGCCGAAGTAAGACATGTCCCATAATACTGTTTTTTGCACAGTTACCCAACCAGCGGGGGTGTGGGGGCGGCAGCCCCCACCTACTAGGATAGGTTAGGTAAGGTTGTTAGGTTAGGCTAATGTCTTTTTTACGCTTTTAACCCCTCATAGCCCTCCCCACTAGTGGTGGGGGGCATGTTTTTCGATTGATGGACAATGGGTAAATACTCATTTCAGCTCCTCTTCAGTATAAAATAACACTATATCTGAAGGAAAAATTAAAAATAAATAAATAATAAAACTTACCGAAATCGCTGTCGGTCCAAAATGTCAGGTTTACCGAATATTATGACAAAAGCCTATAAAACAGTAATATATGGGCCTATTGTGTGTATGTATGTATATACTCAGGCACATACCCCATATATGGGGGTGGCCGACTCGAGACAGAGCCTGAAGAGAAACACCATTTATTCAGAAGTTATATATTTATTGTTCCCTGTATATTACACTCTGCAATATATATATATATATATATATATATATATATATATATATATATATATATATATATATACTGTATACCGGTACATACATATATATAATTTTAATATTTGTGTGACTGGGCTCGAACCCAGGCCAGTAATGGCTTCATTTAGATTCAATTCCATCCACCACCACCCGCTCCGACTCATGGTCACGTAGCTTGATGCCATACATACATACTGTACATCTCATACACAAACACTAGCAACTAAGTACTAGAGTAGGATACTTGTAATCTGGGGTACAATTAATGCCGTTCAATAAATAAGTAGAGCCTACATAGATACAGTATATAAGAGAGAGAGAGAGAGAGAGAGAGAGAGAGAGAGAGTATACGGAAACTGAATAATATAAGTCTTGGGTCCTAGGAATGATTGGCTCTCTGTGGGCAACATAGTTATCCCAGGTTGATGCAGATGGTTGAAACTTTGAGGCATCAATCACGTTTGAGCGAAGTTAGTGTAGCTATGTCCTTGGTCTGCCTAACTTGTATTCTATCTGTCTATCTATATCTATCTCTCTCTCTCTCTCAAGAAGTAATAACACGAAAACGCTTGGGACTATGTTTTTCTTCCTTCCCTGGGGATATATATGTATATATAATTATATATATATATATATATATATATATAATGTTTTATACTCCCAGCCGGACTCGAACCACCGACAATCAGGATGAGTGTCCATGTTATAATCCACTACACCGGTGGCGTGATCTGGATTAAAGCATGGACGCTAGGCCTGACTGTCGATGGTTAGATAAAAAAAAAAAAAAAAAAAATTTGACGGGATTTCATAGGCAATGTTAAATATCATATGTAGTTGTTCTGCACTTAGTAGCTACAGAAACTAGAATGTGCAATGTTGTTTTAATAAATTATTATTGGATAAAACAAGTCTCAGCAAAAATATATAAACTATTTTTGACACCTTAATTTCGTATTTAATATTTGCATCACTTGTTCGTTATTTTACTTTTCTCGTAAGTTTGCAACGAAGATGAAGTGCGAAGGTGCTCTTCTTAGTCGTAAAACTCAAAGTCCTTTTGGAACGACCGGAATTTTTGTAATGATCTTGAGAGCGACCGGGAAAGTTGGAGAGAACGTGACATATATACACTGACTCGATCTAAGAGGGAGAGAGAGAGAGAGAGAGTGTGTGTGTATGTTAAGGGGCTTGTATTTGGTCTATATATTTATTTATCTATTTATTTTTGAGATTCCTCGCAAGACCTCCATCAAGCTTTAAAAAAACATCCCCTAGACCCCCTTTCATGATAAATTTGTACATTTTTCGATAGAAAAATGTCCCGGCAGATTCCTTCTGAAATTACAGGCTCGCTATCGCTCGCCAGGAAAAAATCGACACCTAAATGGCATGAAAAGTCTTGATATTGACAAAGAAATTAGGCGATAGGTCTTAAAATCGCCAAACTAATGGAGCAAACATTTTAAAATCTCAAAACTAAAGGGCCTAAACATGAGGGTGTCCAGAAATACGACATGCCTCCCCTTAACAGCAGTTTGTAATGAACTTGAGAGCGACCGGGAGAAGTTGTAGAGAACGTGACATATATACTGAGAGAGAAAGAGAGAGAGTGAGAGAGAGAAGAGAGAGATTGTGTGCATGTGTGTGTGAGCGTGAGTGTGTGTGGTGTGTGTGTGTGTGTTAATAATAATAATAGTACACTGACTCATTATCTAGCAGTGTAGAGGGATGGAAAGACACTTATATACAGAGAGAATGTTAAGGGGCAGTGGTTATTTGGGGGGGGTCTATTTATTTGGGGGGGGGTCTATTTATTTATATATTCATTTATTCTTTACTTTCCTCGCTAGACCTTCATCAAGCTTTAACAAAAATAGACCCCCTTTAAAGATAAATTTGTACATTTTTCGATAGAAAAATTTCTCGGCCGTAGGCCGATTTTTTCTGAAATTACAGGCTCGCTATCGCTCGCCAGGAAACAAATCGAACCTAAATGGCACGAAAAGTCTTGATATTGACAAAGAAATGAGGCGAAAGGTCATAAATTCGCCAAACTAACGGAACGAACGTCTTAAAATCTCAATACTAATATGCTAAACATGAGGGAGAAGAGGGTCCAGAAAAAGCGACTACCTGCCCCTTAAGAAGTGAAGGGCGATGGAAAGAAATGTAAGACAAAGAGAGAACCGTAAATGAGACAAGGTAGAGAAAAAAACAAAATGTACGATACATTTTGGAAGGAAACTATGCACGATAGATTTTAAAAGGACAAAATTTAAGATATGTTTGGAAAGTAGTGATCAATAGGGAAATATTTGCATGGAGAGAACACAAAAATAAGAGAGATTTAAAGAACGCCTATTGTTATCATATATTTGTGTAATCAACCAATTAAGAGATGAGAGAGAACGGGTGTAGATGAAAATGATGATAATATTGTTAGAGTAACCGTCTCGGCCTCCGATTGTGTTGGCTTGCGGCTGTATTGGTGTGCTGCCAATATAGGTGGATTGGTCGATTATGATGAACTGTTTTCGGTATGTGGCCTTTTCTGCCTTGATGGTGTAATGGTTAGAGTGTTAAAGATATGTATGTTGTAACCCAGGTTCGAATCCCGGGAGGATCACATGCTTTCATTAATTTCATTGGGTGGTGTTTGGTGCTGGGAGTGAAATTAATAAATTAAATTGTCTGTAGTTGTTTTTGTTTGTAATTGTTTTTGTCTGTAGTTGTTTTGTATGTAGTTGTTTTTGTCTGTAGTTGTTTTGTCTGTAGTTGTTTTTGTCTGTAGTTGTTTTGTATGTAGTTGTTTTGTCTGTAGTTGCTTTTGTCTGTAGTTGTTTTTGTCTGTAGTTGTAATTGTATGTAGTTGTTTTGTCTGTAGTTGTTTTGTATGTAGTTGTTTTTGTCTGTAGTTGTTTTGTCTGTAGTTGTTTTTGTCTGTAGTTGTTTTGTCTGTAGTTGTTTTGTCTGTAGTTGTTTTGTATGTAGTTGTTTTGTCTGTAGTTGTTTTGTATGTAGTTGTTTTGTCTGTAGTTGTTTTTGTCTGTAGTTGTTTTTGTCTGTAGTTGTAATTGTATGTAGTTGTTTTGTCTGTAGTTGTTTTTGTCTGTAGTTGTTTTGTCTGTAGTTGTTTTGTCTGTAGTTGTTTTGTCTAGTTGTTTTTGTCTGTAGTTGTTTTGTCTGTAGTTGTTTTGTCTGTAGTTGTTTTGTCTGTAGTTGTTTTTGTCTGTAGTTGTTTTGTATGTAGTTGTTTTGTCTAGTTGTTTTGTCTGTAGTTGTTTTGTCTGTAGTTGTTTTTGTCTGTATTTGTTTTGTCTGTAGTTGTTTTGTCTGTAGTTGTTTTTGTCTGTAGTTGTTTTGTCTAGTTGTTTTGTCTGTAGTTGTGTTTGTCTGTAGTTTTTTTGTATGTAGTTCTTTTGTCTGTAGTTGTCTTTGTCTGTAGTTGTTTTGTCTGTAGTTGTTTTGTCTAGTTGTTTTGTCTGTAGTTGTTTTGTCTGTAGTTGTTTTTGTCTAGTTGTTTTGTATGTAGTTCTTTTGTCTGTAGTTGTTTTTGTCTGTAGTTGTTTTGTCTGTAGTTGTTTTTGTCTGTAGTTGTTTTTGTCTGTAGTTGTTTTGTCTGTAGTTGTTTTGTCTGTAGTTGTTTTTTGTCTGTAGTTGTTTTGTCTGTAGTTGTTTTGTCTGTAGTTGTTTTTGTCTGTAGTTGTTTTGTCTGTAGTTGTTTTGTCTGTAGTTGTTTTGTCTAGTTGTTTTGTCTGTAGTTGTTTTGTCTGTAGTTGTTTTTGTCTGTAGTTGTTTTGTCTGTAGTTGTTTTGTCTGTAGTTGTTTTGTCTGTAGTTGTTTGTGTCTGTAGTTGTTTTGTCTGTAGTTGTTTTGTCTGTAGTTGTTTTGTCTGTAGTTGTTTTGTCTGTAGTTGTTTTTGTCTGTAGTTGTTTTGTCTGTAGTTGTTTTGTCTGTAGTTGTTTTTGTCTGTAGTTGTTTTGTATGTAGTTCTTTTGTCTGTAGTTGTTTTGTCTAGTTGTTTTTGTCTGTAGTTGTTTTGTCTGTAGTTGTTTTGTCTGTAGTTGTTTTTGTCTGTAGTTGTTTTGTATGTAGTTATTTTGTCTAGTTGTTTTGGCTGTAGTTGTTTTGTCTGTAGTTGTTTTTGTCTGTAGTTGTTTTGTATGTAGTTGTTTTGTCTAGTTTTTTTGTCTGTAGTTGTTTTTGTCGGTAGTTGTTTTTGTCTGTAGTTGTTTTGTCTGTAGTTGTTTTTGTCTGTAGTTGTTTTGTCTAGTTGTTTTGTATGTAGTTGCTTTTGTATGTAGTTGTTTTGTCTAGTTGTTTTGTCTGTAGTTGTTTTGTCTGTAGTTGTTTTGTATGTAGTTGTTTTTGTATGTAGATGTTTTGTCTAGTTGTTTTTGTCTGTAGTTGTTTTTGTATTTAGTTGTTTTGTCTGTAGTTGTTTTGTCTGCAGTTTTGTCTGTAGTTGTTTTGGCTGTAGTTGTTTTTGTCTGTAGTTATTTTTGCCTTGTTTTTGTCTGTAGTTGGTTTGTCTGTAGTTGCTTTGTCTGTAGTTGTTTTTGTCTGTAGTTGATTTGTCTGTAGTTGTTTTGTATGTAGTTGTTTTTGTCTGTAGTTTTTTTTGTCTGTAGTTGTTTTGTCTAGTTGTTTTGTCTGTAGTTGTTTTGTATGTAGTTGTTTTTGTCTGTAGTTGTTTTTGTCTGTAGTTTTTGTCTGTAGTTGTTTTTGTTTGTAGTTGTTTTTGTCTGTAGTTGTTTTTGTCTGTAGTTATTTTTGTCTGTAGTTGTTTTGTCTGTAGTTGTTTTGTTTGTAGTTGTTTTGTCTGTAGTTGTTTTGTATGTAGTTGTTTTGTATGTAGTTGTTTTGTCTGTAGTTGCTTTGTCTGTAGTTGTTTTGTCTGTAGTTGTTTTGTCTGTAGTTTTTGTCTGTAGTTGTTTTGTCTTTAGTTGTTTTGTCTGTAGTTGTTTTTGTCTAGTTGTTTTGTCCGTAGTTTTGTCTGTAGTTGTTTTTGTCTGTAGTTGTTGTGTCTGTAGTTGTTGTGTCTGTAGTTTTTGTCTGTAGTTGTTTTGTCTTTAGTTATTTTTGTCTTCTTGCTTTTATCTGTAGTTGTTTTGTCTGTAGTTGTTTTTGCTGTAGTTGTTTTGTCTGTAGTTGCTTTTGTCTTGTTGTTTTTGTCTGTAGTTGTTTTGTCTGTAGTTGTTATTGTCTGTAGTTGTTTTGGTCTTGTTGTTTTTGTCTGTAGTTGTTTTGTCTGTAGTTTTGTCTAGTTGTTATTGTCTGTAGGTGTCTTTGTCTGTAGTTGTTTTTGTCTTGTTGTTATTGTATGTAGGTGTCTTTGTCTGTAGTTGTTTTTGTCTACTTGTTTTTGTTTGTAGTTGTTTTTGTCTTTTGTTGTTTTTGTCTGTAGTTGTTTTTGTCTTTGTTTTGTCTGTTGTTGTTTTTGTCTTGTGTTGAATGGGTCGAGTGGTTGAGTATCCGCTGTTTCCATTTTTTTTTTCTTTTTCTGTGGCCGTTTAGATCCGAGGATGTTTTGGTCCCTTTTATTTTTGGGCACGCGGCTTATGTGGTCAGAGCGGCCCATTTGACCCATTGGTAAACACTTAACCCCTTCTGTACAGGCGACATATTTTTAAAGTTTAATCTAGCTATAATTAGGCGATTTTGTGCAGTTTAAGAAGGATCTGTGGTAGTCAAAATGGTTAAGTAAGCTAATTCGAAGCCTTTTATTAGCTGGAGGCCCTTTTGAAACTGAACATAATCGCCTAATGGTAGCCAGAATAAAGTAAAAAAATGTCGCCGGTAGAGATGGGGTTAAGGGGGTAGTGTTTATTTTTGTATATATATATATATATTATATATGTATATATATATATAGTATGCATTTATATATGATTCGTGCTTTTGAATACTTGTATGCTTGCTTTTTGTTTACGAACTATTATATGTGTTTTTCTCCTGTCACTTCTTTTTCTTTTCTCGAGTCTCTTGCTGGTCCTTCCTACCCCTTGTGGGAGTAAGGACTGGCTACTGACTGACTGACTGACTTTATGTATTTTTGAGTTTCCTCGCTAGACCTCCATCAGGCTTAAAAAAACATCCACTAGACCCCCTTTTTAAGATAAATGTTTACATTTTTCGGTAGAAAATCGAAATTTGTCTGGCCGAAGGCCGGTTCCTTCTAAAATTACAGGCTCGGTATCGTTCGCCGGGACGAAAGGTCTTATAATTGACAGAAATGGGGCTAAAAATGAGGGAGAAAGGGGTTCAGAAAAAAAATCTCAAGTGGAAATATCCCTTTAACCCGTACAGCCCCAGCGACGCGTCTGACGCGTCGGCGATGTATGTAACGCACAGCCCCAGAGACGCGCCTGGCGCGTCACCCTAATTGCGCCGACCGTAACCTCAGGTGTAGCCACTCAAGAGGGCTCAGATTGTATGGGAACTGTGTACGTATCCCACGCAACCGTGCCGATGGTTGAAAATTCTCAAAGTCCACGTGCGTGGGTGTGAGCGTGCAATAACCTGGTTTTTTGGGGTAATTGCCTTCAATTTTTTACTCTTGTAAAATAAGTTTTCGGGGGCTCTGTAGGACAATTTTTTAAGGTTTTTGAGCGGTTTTTCGTGGTTTTTCCTTCATTCCTAACCTATTCACTATTGTTTCTGGAATAAAACAATTTTTTGAAAACCGGCCGGGTTCTGGTGAACAAACATTACAAAACTAGCCGGGGCTGGACGGGTTAAAAGGCAGTGAAAGGGAAAACAGGTCCACCAGGGAAAAAGTCTGCCATAAAATATATATACGATATTAGGGCAATTGGGGATCCTAATTGGTTTACTTGATCATTTGTCCTAGCCAATTACCTGTCAGGGATATGAGCCCCCCCCACCCCCACACACCAGACTCAGTGGGGGGTGAGAGAGGGGTTGGGGGGGAGGTGAGAGGGGGGGATGGAGGGAAGGGGAGAGGGGGTTGGGGGGTGGGGGGGGGAGGACGGCGGGAAAATCACACCCTTTATTTTGTTTAACCCTCTGAGGATCGATGACGAACTTCTCTTTCTGCTTACTGGCTATAATTAGACGCCTTTATTCAGATTAGGAAGGGTGTATGGAAGTCAGAGGGTTGATTGAGATCGTCATTACCCTTTTCATTCCCACAGATCCTTCCTAAGCTGTCAATTACCTTTCAGGGATGAGGCCCCCCTCCTAACTCAGAGGGGGGGGGGAGGGGGCAGCAGGATAATGACCCCCTTTTAGTGTATATCACCAAAATTGACTTCACCTACTAGATGAGACAGATAAAGGGGCGAGGGAACGCGAATGTGGTCCAGGATCATAATAATTGGAGCTTTAAAATAATGTGGTATCTGTTCTGGCTCTGTCTCAAGTCAGCCACCCTCAGCTATGGGGTGTGTGCCTGAATATACAATTATATATACATGCATACATATTAATAAGATTACATACAAAAACAAGAGACAGAGAGTACAAAGGAGTACACAGGAAATCAAGCAACAACAGATCCAGCGACCCCTCATGGCTGCTTACCCTCCAAAGCACTGATGGTTAAGTCTCCAAACAGTAGTTTAGAGTGGGTAAGGGAAAATGGAAAGGGAAGACTGCCCTGGGACAAATGTTCGTGGCAAGATTAGAAGATGTTAGTAGGGGACAGTTAGTAATATAATAGAGGAAAACAAATATACTGTATTAATTTACAAATGCAGTCAGTCGTGGATTTAAGGCACGGCATTTGTCTATGCGAAGTTTAAAAGAATCAACGGTGCTGCAGTCTATGACATCTCGGGGAAGCCCATTCCACAAGTTGACAACTTGATTGAAGAAGAAGTTCTTAGACTCCTGTGAGTTAAAAGATTTACCAATAATTTTGCAACCGTTCCCCCGCGTGTAATTTGATTGGTCGATAGTTAAATATTTATTACAGTTCATATTGTCGATGCCTTTGATGATTTTGAACACTTGAATTAAGTCGCCTCTTAATCTGCGCTGGGTAAAAGGAAATTGATTTAATTCTCTAAGACGCTCCTCGTATGGTTTGTTCTTCAGGCTAGGTATCATTTTGGTAACTCTACGTTGAACTCGTTCTAGCTTGTCTATATCTTTTTGATAATAAGGACACCAGGATTGAACGCAGTATTCCAGAAGAGGGCGGACTAAGGAATTGTAAAGGGTTAGGATAGCTTCTTTGGATTTATGCTCAAATGACCTGCCTATAAAGCCAATTTTTTGTTTGCCTTCTTAACAACTTCTGAACATTATTGACTCGGTTTTAGGTTACTCGATATTGTTACTCCCAAATCAGTTTCTCTGTCTACACTCTTAAGCTGAGTGCCATTCATTGAATAGTTTGCTTTCTCGTTTTGGTTTTGCCGATATGGAGTACTTTACACTTATCCGCATTGAAACATATTTGCCAAATTTGGGCTCAATGTGACAACTTATCTAGATTATTTTACATATCTTCAACATGTTCATTTAAGAGAACGTTATTTGCAATGTTTGTATCGTCAGCAAACTTTGAGATTGTACAGGTGAGACCCTCATCTACAGTATGTCGTTGATGTAAATTACAAAGATAATAGGTCCTAGTACCGATCCCTGGGTTACCCTGCTAGTTACATTGGTCCATTTAGATGCCTTACCGTTTATATTTTGAAAATCAAGGTATATGATATCTACAGCTTTACTCTCATCGTAGAGGTTGAGGATATCGTGGAAGAAGTCTAAGAGGTTTGTTAAGCAGGAGCGTTTATTACGAAAACAAGTGTTGAGAGAGAGAGAGAGAGAGAGAGAGAGAGAGAGAGAGAGAGAGAGAGAGAGAGAACCTGAAGTGTATAGAGTCTGAGTAGGACACAAAGAAGGAGGTTTGGTCTCCATACTATACACACCACCACCCGTCACTCCTCAGAAACTACATCCCTTTTGTCCCTCTATGCCTCCCGACCGTTCTACCTGAAGGACAACATTACCGGTGAATGGCGGGAGTGTCAAGGTGCGGTGAAGAAGGCGTGATTGTGTGTGTGTGTGGGGGGGGGGGGGGGAGTGTATGCACCAAAGGGGCAGGAGAGAACCCAGGGGAGGCCTGATAGGCTTTTTGTATCCATTTTTTGTGTTTTTTTGTTCTATTAACATAAAGGAGACAAAAACCAAAACTGCCTGCAACAAGCATCCCCCCTAAGGTTGAAAGAATGATAGATAGCCAAAATCAAGGTACAGTCACAAGCATAAATGCTGCAACATCAACTAGATAACGTCAACTCCTTCATTACGTAAGGTTTATACCAAGCTGAATAAAATCGTCTGACGGTAGCTAGAATGAAATATAGGAATCATAGTGAGTTTGAATAACAAGTTTAGCAATACCTTTGGAGACGAAGGGGCGAACATTGTCTGGTTGGTGTCGCAGTATTTATGCTCGTGACTGTACGTTGTTGGTAATGTAGGTGTCTTGGAAAGAAGTGTAGTGTGCTTGTTAAGTATAGTGATATGAATAGGAGGAAGAGGTGTTTGTGAGAGTTAGCTGGATTACTCTCTGTGCAGGTGAGGCACACATAGAAAAAGTGAGGGAAGCCAGGCAAATGCAACAGGAGTTCCAGCAACTCCTTAGTATATACCTATGTGGCTCCCCTGGGTACTGCCCTGCTCGATTGGTGCCTACAATCTCCCCTGGTAAGGAGCTGATAGAACTTCTGTTTCATTTGCCTGGCTTCACCCACTTTCTATTTATGCCTCGCCTACACAGAGAGTAAACCAGTTAACTCTTACAAAAACTTCCTTCTATTCATTTCAAAATACTTAACAACCTCACCACACTTCTTTCCAAGACACCTAAGTTACCTATAACGTACCTTGATTTTGGCTCTATAACTCTATGACATTAAAAAATGTGTTACAGGCAACTTTGCCTATTGTCTCCTCCATTCACATAGAAAGGGAACGGGTGTGTGAGAGATAGAGAATTTTTTTTATTACAATTTACATGTGTGTGTGTGTGTGTATGTGTGTATGTATCGTGCACATGTGGGTGCGTCAGTGAGTGTCCCTTGTGTTAGAGCTCTACGTAAGATACACGACTAGAGTAACTTCCGCCCTCATTTCTCAAATCTCTCTCTCTCTCTCTCTCTCTAAGAGGCGACTTAATTCAAGTGTTCAAAATCATCAAAGGCATCGACAATATGAACTGTAGTAAGTACTTCACTATCGACCAATCTAATTACACGCGGGGAAACGGTTGCAAAATTATTGGTAAATCTTTTAACTCGCACGAATCTAAGAATTTCTTCTTCAATCGAGTTGTCAACTTGTGGAATGGGCTTCCCCGAGACGTTATAGACTGCAGCACCGTTGATTCATTTAAATTCCGCCTAGACAAATATCTCGCATCAAACCCGCGACTGACTGCGTTTGTAAATGAATAACTTTATCCTCCCCTCAGTTACTAACCCATATGTCCCCTACTAACTTCCTAGTCCTGCCACGTTAGTGGCAGGGCAGTAGTTCCCTTTCCAATGTTCCCTTACCCACTCTAAACCACTGTTTGGACACTTGATCCTCAGTGTTTTGGAGGACAAGCAACCTAGAAGGGTCACTAGACCTGTTGTTGCTTGATTTCCTTTGTACTCCTTTGTACTCCTTTGTACTCTCTCTCTCTCTCTCTCATAATCGATTTGCAACATTTCTAACATTTCTTGCATCATTACGTTCTCCATGTTTCAATCTCGTTCACTTTTGTTCTCGCTTCACGAATATTGTCTTGAATCACATCTACCTTGTTTTATTCCTACTTTTTCCCACCTAGACAATTGACCACTTGCGAGTTTCAGGCTATAAGGAAGTTGGCGCTGTAGCCATTGATAGTAAACAGAAATGCAATAATAATATAGGTTTCTGATGGCTGATGAATATGTTTAATTGTATTTTATGTAGCTATAAATTAACTAAAACCGTATT
Organism: Paralithodes platypus; assembly: GCA_032716605.1. Lineage (NCBI taxonomy): Eukaryota > Metazoa > Arthropoda > Malacostraca > Decapoda > Lithodidae > Paralithodes > Paralithodes platypus. The sequence goes on along the minus strand of CM064491.1, from coordinate 34,236,199 downwards.
TTAGCTAGTTCTGTTAAATATCGATATCTACAACTCTAACTTCCTTATAGAAGGAAACTCGCAAGTGGTCAATTGAGCCTGTAATGCCCCGACCTCACCTTCCTTAACACATTTAGTACCGGTGACATAATTTTAATCATATTCTGTACACTATTAGACGACTTTATTCAGCTTAGGGAGGACACATACCCATTTAAAGGTTACAGACTATCTCAGTTAATCCTTTTAGCTACCATATATCCTTCCTAAACTGCACAGAATCGTCTAAATATAGATAGAATAATATTAAACAAACGTCGCCTCATCCAATGACTTGAATTGCTTCAAACTCCGTGTGTCCAGACATTTTGCCTTGAACATTCCTTGATTTTGGCCTTGTCACTCTTTCAACTCTGGGGAATCACTCGTCACAGGCAGTTCTGCCTTTTATATCCCTCATCCACATGAACAAATAACAGGTGTTGGTTTTATGGTGGAGTTTTAAAGACAAGCCAGACTGAGCTTAGTAAGGACCTGTGATGGGATGTTTATAGGCAGTTATGTATGGTCCTTATCAGTCGTTTGTTGTGGAGGAAGTGGGGGTGGCGGGGCAAGGTTAATATTTATCTGGCTTTTCACCTTGGTTAGTTCATTAATCTTGCAGTATGTTCCCTAAAGTGACTGTTTGCGGCTTTAAAAATAGAGTTTATAATGCATACCTTTGTTCAGTAATGTTATGCCTCGTTGTAAACCAACTTGCAATAATATTTGTTTTCATAAGCTCCTTGTTTAGGATAATTTAGAACATAATCCTGATCGACAGGAACATAGTTAGCATTACTAATAAGGTTTCTAATTTACTCAATCGCGCCCCAAACACAATAAACACACGGAGTAAGTACAAATAACTTTTTATTTCTTAAACACTAGACACATAAATTGAGCTCATCCGGATATTAACTATAAAGAATAAGTCCAATGGCAATCAAAGGTGACTGGGAAAAAGTTAACTACGCTTTACTCTTTCATGAAAATAATGTGTCACTTACAAAACATCAAACAAGAGACATATACTGTATAATATACAAAAACAAAACATAAAATATGATGACAATATATATATGTGTGTTCGTGTACGCAGAGAGGAATAAAGATGAACAAATATATACAACCGAGGTAGTCTACTCAGGTGTATAGGGGTAAGCGTGGCGGGGGAAAGAAAAGGTCGCCTGACCAGGTCGGCTATCAAAGGATGCCGCTCGGGAGGTAAGGTCAAGGTTACTGCGGTCATCTTAAATAAATATATGACTTAGTGCAACGTTAAATCGGGCGGACAAGATAGAAGGTTGATATTTATACTGGTGACAGGATAATTTAATTTACAATCTAACTATAATAAATTACTGGGGAATAATCACTCGCACAATATATGAAAAATAAATATAGATGAAAATGAGCTATGATCGCAGTTAATGAGGAATTCAGATTCACTGAACGTATAGTAAATAAATATAGCTGGAATATTAGCTAGATATACAGTGTGTTTGTATGAATTAATAAACCACTGGAAATAAAATAATTGCACAGAACGAAGTAGTGACTGGTAATAGCCAAAATGAAGGCTGATGAATTATAACTTAAAATTACATACGCAGAATAGCGTAGCGAATTGTAATAGCCCAAATAGAGGCAGATGAAATATAAATTAACTCAAAGACACAGAACGACGTAGTGACTTATAACAGACGGAATTAAAGGCTGATGATACACAGAAAGGTATGATAAGAATTCCCCAACTGGCAATAAAATAATATCTTGATCGTATACCGTGGTGGATCAAATTATTCGCAAGAACTATTATAGATAAGAAAATAATGAATACAACTTTAATTAAACTCGACGGAACGGGTTTTCAATTTTGAACACAGAAGAAACTATACTAAGCATGAATTGATATGAACATTAGATAGAACACTGTTTGAGTATTGAATTTACTATACAAGAATCATTTATACTCTCTTTGTACACTTCACTACGAACTTAGACACTCAATAAATAATGATACAAATGAATAAGATCTGCGAGTGTTCACAAATTATTATGTGTCGTGTAGGGTATATAGCTTAGTTATAAAATATATATAACGTTTAGTATGGAGTTTAAATCGGTTAAACCTAGGACATTATATATATAATTAACCGGCACAAGTGTGGTTTGTTTTCACAATGCGAGAGAGAAATTGGGGCAAGGAGAGTCCAGAATAGGCCTCTAGGATAACGTTATATTGAACACTTACATATCTTATATACCTTCACAATAATTCCCAAACTCAATGAACACAGAGACACTTATGTTAGGGGGTGATGAGTAGAAGTCAGGTCAATGAGAGGTAATCTGGTCGACGCAAGACCCGTAGTTCTTCCTTCTGTTTGGCACCAGTGGGAACTGCCGCTCTCACACACCACTAGAGAATGTCACTTCTAGTTCCACGAGCACACCTGCAAACATGGGTGTATATTCTTCCGATCGCCCTGGAGCTGGTAGAAGATTATTGCATCGTGTTTACCTACTGATCATATATTTTGGTCAGGTAATATTCAGAGGATAATTTACTTCTTGATTAATTCATTTCGGAATAGTAGGGACATGGTTATTTTGATCTTTTAATTATTGTGAAGTTAATAATTGCCTTAAAAATATAGTTGACAAAGAAATACATGGATATCGTTATTTTTTATTTCTTAATATTAAACTCCTATTTTAGAAAGCTTGCATGGTTGCAGGATAATTTGTTCATTAATTGTTTTTTTCCTTTATTACTCAGGTGGTATGCAAAGCTTTCCTTATTCTCTTTTGATCTGTTATTATTGATATATATGATTTTCTGCTCTGTATATTGGGTTATTCTGATCACAATTGTCGAAGTAGAACATCGGATCTTAATGAGGAATTAACATAAAATCTTCTTAATTGTAATTCATATCTGGTTCTTTCGTTGTACACTCCTTTATCTCGTATCTCGGACCTTGCGATTGGCCCGTACGAGACCTCGATGATTGGTCCGGAAGGATTCCAGATGATTGGTCCAGAAGGGGTCCTGCAGTTCTCGTAGGACCCGGAAGATGGCGTTGATTTATGCTGGTAGACTTTCGATGCTAAACAGTGCTGCTTCCTTTTCTGCTCTCGTCTGTGCCCTTTGTTTTGTTCGTTTCCTCTCCTTGATGTTGGCGAGCCAGGCTTTGGTGTGTGATGCCTCTCCATAGTTAGTGAGAACATCTGATGGGGTTGCTAATTTGTTTTCTTGCAACCCCGTCATCTCTTCACCTTCTTCCAAAAACAAATCTCGACCCCGAGACTTGAGTTGTTACGTCCTGTAGTTCTTCGTCAGGATGCATGGTTTGAGGTCGTGGAGGAAGCGGCACCAAACTACCATTGAAATATCGTTTGGTGCGTTTGCGTCGTATGTCATGGTCAGCTGGAGTGACGCAGGAAATAAGGTAGCCTCGTGAACCAACTGGGCGGTTGATACTATGGTTGTCTTGGTGATTCTGTTGGACACGAAAATGCTGCTTATCTTCATGTTGGACTCGGCAGGAACAGTATTGGAAGGTGTTGGTGGTTCAGCTGTTGTCTGAGAGATGGTGATACTGGTGGTGTTGTTGCCCTCTGTCACAGAGGGGAGGAGTTTGCTGCCCTTTAGGTCACTCCCTATTTTAGGTGGACAGGGTGTGAAGTTGGCATCGTCATGGTAGGTGAGGTGATAGATGGGGGCGACAGAGTAGGACTGGCTGGAACGGCAGGTGTGGCGCGTGACCTCGCAACAGGTGGGGCTGCGAACTGGTTAGGTTGCGATGAGGTGCTTGTCATGGTAGGTGATTTGACAAGTGTGGTGGCTTTAGTGGGGGCCTGACTCATAGTGGTTGGGTTGAAGGTAGGTGCCCAACGTTTTGGTCGAGTCACACGTCGGCCAGATTTCCTACATGGAGGATTTTAAAAAGATTGGGTTAATAATGAGGAAGGTTTTGATTTGGTTGTTTGCATGCGTGAGGGTGAGGAGATGGATGTAGTGCGTGGTTTGGATGATTTAGAGATAGTGTGTGAAGAAGTAGAGGGTTGTGGTGAAATGGCTGTAGTGATAGTGTGAGGTGGTATTTGATGGCTAGAGTTAGTTGGCTGAGGAGATTGAATAAGAGGTTCAGGAAGTTTTGAATGAATTTGATTTTTAGGTGAAGCTTGATTTATTGCATTAGGAGGGAGATGAGAGATTATTGGAGTGGTTGGTTGAGTACTGGGTGAAATAACAAAAGTAGGAAGATCTGCTTCAGATGAGGTGGTAGATAGAGGAGTAGATGGTTGTGGAGGCAGAATAGATTTAGTCTGAGTTGGTAGGGAAGGTGGAGCAGAAAAAACGCGAACAGGAGGAGTTAGATTGCTAAATAGGTTAATACGATAGGGGTTAGAGGAAGGAGGAGGAGGAGGAGGGGTAGGAAATGAAAAGTTGGGTCTCTCACATTTTGTACAGGTGGTTTTATCACCACTGGAAAAGGAGTGATGGGTGAAATGAAATGTGGTGTCAATGATTCTGTGGAGCCTAAATTTTGGTTATTAATTGCAGGCAATGTGTCATTATCATTAGGGTCAGCAAGCATAGTAATATTGTCATCAATGGGTTGAAACTTACGGACATATCTATTTCGGTAGGTGCGTGACTCTCCGTAATAATTTATGGTGACCTGGTAACACTTTGGTACAGTGAATATTTCAAAAGGCCCTTTATATCTTGGCTTGAGTTTGGAAGGTACAGGAAGTTGGGTAACCGTGACTAGATCGCCGACATGGTGAGGACTGACTTTAGTTGTTTCGTTAGGTTGAAGATCCTGTATGTATTAGAGTTGTCGAAGTCGGTTTTTCAGGTGGACTAAGGATTGGTCAAAATTTGACTAGGGCTCATATGGGACAGACAGGTGACGTAATGATAGTAATAGGGGGGTATCCCAAAAACTCGTTCGTGGGGTGAAACTCCGTCTTGGCGGGGGCAGGTATTTATCCCCCACTAATTTGACTTGACTGGGCCAGTCAGTGGTGTTCATTTGTTGTAAGCGAGTCCTTATTTGATTTGCAATGGTGCGGTGACTTCTTTCACAAATAGAGTTCCCTTGAGGCCAATAAGGGGATGAATAGCTTATTCTGAAACCGAACATCTGAGAGAGTTGTGACCATATGTGACCTGTGAACTCTGGGGCATTATCTGAGTGAATAGCTTCAGGTAGACCAAAATAAGGAAATACGTGCTGTATCATGGCTTCAGCTACGGCTAAGGCAGAGTGTTCTTTTGCTGGACAGGCAATTACGTACTTGGAATACGTGTCCACGAAAGCTATGATATATCTGAAACCTATTATACCTTCCATTGGTCCCATTACATCAACTGCTAGCAATTGCCATGGTTTGGAGGCTACTAACTTTCCTGTAGGTCTGGCTGTGCGGGTAGTAAGGTACGGTCTTTGCCTAAAGTACAGGCCCGACAAGCTTAAGTTATTTTCTTGGCGGTGATATATGGAGAAGGAGTCCAGTATACTTGTTGGAAAGTTGATGTTAATTTTCTTTGAGCCAAATAAATGCCATTGTGAGAGTGCAGGGATTGCATAGTTGGTAAGGCAGAGCTGGGGGTAATTCAAATTTTATCCTCTGGAGTATATAAATTATCTCCTCTTCGTTGTAGTTGTGAGAAAATGTGCCTAGGTATCCAATCTGTTTTTTCTTGTTGAAATTGTTGCAGGAGGTGTTGTTGATCTTGGTCTGCAGAATTTTGGTGGTGAATGGCTCGAATGGTTTGAGTATCAAGCTCTGGGTTGGATGTTGTTGTTGACTCAGTTGGAAGTCTAGATAGAGCATCGGCATTTGTATGCAACTTTCCAGGCCTGTAAGCGATTTCAAAGTCGAATTCTTCCAACGATTCACGCCATCTGACAGTTAGTGCATTCTTAGTGTCTGATTTGCTGATTTGCGTAGCCTTTGTAAGGCGTGGTGGTCAGTAATGATGGTGACCTTGACACCGGCTAGATACGCTTTGAAATGTTGTAGAGCCCAAATTATTCCCAAACATTCTCTCTTGGTAACGGGATAGTTTATTTCAGCTGGGTTGAGAGTTCGGCTGGCACATGCAATTATGTGTTCTCTTCCTTTTTTGGTTTGACCCAGAACTGCTCCAATACCATACTGTGACACATCGGTGTAGAGACGGAACGGTTTGGTATAATCAGGAAAAGAAACAAGTGGAGAGGCTACTAACAATCCTTTCAAGGAATTAAATGCTTGAAGGCGTTGGTTTGTCCATAACAAATAGTTCTTCCTTCTTGGTTAAATCATGGAGAGGCTTGGCAATGGTGGCAAAAATGTTCACAAAGCGACGATAGTATGACGCTAATCCAAGAAATGCTCGGACTCCCTTTACATTGTTGGGAGGGGTTATGGTACTTATTGCTTGCAATTTTTCTGGATCTGGTGCAATTCCTTCTTCTGAGACTATGTGGCCTAGAAATTTTACTTCCTTTTGAGCTGAAGTGCATTTGGAAGGTTTGAGCTTTAATTTAGCATCTTGAATCCGTTGGAATACTTGTCAGAGTCTTTGTATATGTTCAGCCCAGGTTTTGCCAAAAACAATGATGTCATCTAAATAGGCTAAACAAGTTTCCCATGTTAATCCTTGTAGTAGAGATTCCATTAGTCTAGAAAATGTGGCTGACCCGTTGCATAGGCCAAAAGGCAGTACTGTGAATTCATATAATCTTCCTTGGCTGGTGGCAAAAGCCATTTTCTGTTGATGTTCCAGAAGTAGTACAAAGGAGTACAAAGGAAATCAAGCAACAATAGTTCTAGTGACCCTTCTAGGCTGCTTGTCCTCCAAAACACTGAGGATCAAGTGTCCAAACAGTGGTTTAGAGTGGGTAAGGGAACATTGGAAAGGGAACTAATGTCCGTGGCAGGACTAGGAAGTTAGTAGGGGACAGATGGGTTAGTAACTGAGGGGAGGATAAAATAAAGTTATTCATTTACAAACGCAGTCAGTCTCGGGTTTGATGCGAGATATTTGTCTAGGCGGAGTTTAAATGAATCAACGGTGCTGCAGTCTATAACGTCTCGGGGAAGCCCATTCCACAAGTTGACAACTCCATTGAAGAAGAAATTCTTAGATTCGTGCGAGTTAAAAGATTTACCAATAATTTTGCAACCGTTTCCCCGCATGTAATTAGATTGGTCGATAGTGAAGTACTTACTACAGTTCATATTGTCGATGCCTTTGATGATTTTGAACACTTGAATTAAGTCACCTCTTAATCTGCGCTGGGTTAAAGGAAATAGATTTAATTCTCTAAGATGCTCTTCATATGGTTTGTTCTTTAGGCTAGGTATCATTTTGGTAACTCTACGTTGAACTCGTTCTAGCTTGTTTATATCTTTTTGGTAATAAGGGCACCAGGATTGAACGCAGTATTCCAGAAGAGGGCGGACTAAGGAATTGTAAAGGGTCAGGATAACTTCTTTGGATTTATGCTCAAATGACCTGCCTATAAAACCAATTATATTGTTTGCCTTCTTAACAACTTCTGAACATTGTTGACTCAGTTTTAGGTTACTCGATATTGTTACTCCCAGATTTGTTTCTCCGTATACTTTCTAAAGCCGAGTGCCATTCATCGAATAGTTTGCTTTCTCATTTAGGTATCCGATATGTAGTACTTTACATTTATCCACATTGAAACTCATTTGCCAAATTTGGGCCCAACATGAAAATGTATCTAGATTGTGTTGCATATCATCAACTTGTTCTTTTGAGAGTACGCTATTTGTAATTTTTGTATCGTCGGCAAATTTTTAGATTGTACAGGTGAGACCCTCATCTATGTCGTTGATGTAAATTACAAAGAAAATTGGTCCTAGTACCGATCCCTGGGGTACCCCGCTACTTACATTGGTCCATTTAGATGCCTTACCATTTATGACTACTCTTTGCTTTCTGTCGCTGAGCCAATTTTCTATCCATTTCAACACACCGTTTTGTATTCCATACGCTTATAGTTTTAGCAGTAAACGTTTGTAGGGAACTTTGTCAAAGGCCTTTTGAAAATCAAGGTATATAATATCTACAGCTTTACTCTCATCGTAGAGGTTTAGGATATCGTGGAAGAAGTCTAAGAGGTTTGTTAAACAGGAACGTTTTTTATGAAAGCCGTGTTGAGTATCTTTAAGTATGTTATTTTCCTCTAAATGATTTACGAGTCTGTCTCTTATGACTGTTTCTAGCATTTTACATACAACTGAGGTTAAGCTAATTGGACGATAGTTACTGGGTAGGGATTTGCTGCCTTTTTTGAATATCGGTGTTATGTTGCCTAGCTTCCACTGATCAGGCATAGTTCCAGACTGCAAGGATTTATTGAATAGTAATGTCAGTGGTTTGGAGAGCTCATCCTTAGCTTCCTTTAGAACTCTAGGCGAGATTGTATCAGGTCCAGGCGTTTTATTTACCTTGAGTTTATCTAAACAATTCAATACTTCTCTCTCTGTAACGGTGACATTGCTTAGAACATCTGAATTATCAATCTGAATCGGCGATGTTGTAGGGATATCACTGAGGTCTTCTGTTGTAAAAAACTGATGCAAAGAAGGTATTGAGGGCATTACTCATTTGTACTTCGTCTTTGGTGTGTTCTCCATTTTCATTGACTAACGGTCCAACAGTAGAAGTAACTACTTTTTTCTTTCTGATATAACTATAGAATTCTTTCGGGTTTGATTTACTTTGATTCGCAATATGTAGCTCTAGGGTCTTTTTACTTTGCTTAATTAACTTTTTGGCTTTGCGTCGTACAGTAGCTCTACAAATTTCACCCGTTCTTCGTCATTTTGTGAGGATTTTAATCTATCCTTAGCAAATTTTTTAGCAAGCAGACATTTTGAAATATCTTTATTCCACCTTTTGGGCTTATTATTATGGCCTGGACGCCGTATTTTCGATGGTATGCAGTCTTGCGCTGCTTTTAGGTAAGTGGTTTAGAATAACTTCCAAGATGTATTTATGTCGTTATTGTTAATTAAAAGGCTCCAGTCAGTTTCTTTAAACATAGCTCTAAGTTTATGAAAGTTTGCTTTCTTGAAATTAGGGACTTTGTCGATGCTACTACTTGGTTCGTTACTAGTAAACTTTAAAGTGAAAGTTATCGTAAGATGGTCGCTGTTACTGAATTCATCACCAACATTCAAATTCTCTATTAATTCTTCTTTTGTTGCAAGTACAATGTCAAGAACGTTATTACCACGGGTCGGTGTTCGAACAAATTGATAAGGCGAACTCTCTTGCAAGTTCGTATACAAGTCATGTCCGGAGTGTGAAGAAAGAGTATCGCCCCACTTGGTCACAGGTAAAGTAAAGTCGCCAAAAATTACGGTATCTTGGGAGTTACTTACATCTGCAATTTGTTCGTAATTTCTTGGTCAGTTTGCACTGATTGAGCTGGAGGTCTGTATATTAACGCAAGTATTATTTGTATACCTTTATTATTCTTTATTAGCACAAAAGATGTGTCGACGTTCACAATTTGAGGTTTTGACAAGAGGGTAGGGTTAAGACTTTCTTTGATATAAAGTAAAACGCCACCTCCATTTCTATTTATTCGGCTTTTCTCAAACATTACATAACCGGGAAGTGAATATTCTGCTAAAAAGTCTCTATCTTCTGTATTGAGCCAAGATTCTGTTATGCCAATCACATCATAGTTTTCTGTAAACACTAGCTCCTCTAAATCTGAAAATTTGTTGCATATGCTACGAGCGTTTGCATAGAAAACCTTTAAATTTCTTATTTTAGAACTCACGGAACGCTCTTTAATAATATTTTTGGCAAGTACTGGTACTTGCCAATATCCTGCCTGCAAGTCGAGAGTGGTAAACCATTGGGCGCCTAGTAAGGAATCTAAGGAGTCGTCAATGCAAGGTAATGGAGTGGCGTCTTTGATGGTTACATAATTAAGCTGTCTGTAATCAATACAGAACCTGGTAGATCCGTCTTTTTTTCTGACGAGTACTACTGGGGATGACCATGGACTAGTGAAGTGTTGTACAACTCCTGTTGCTAGCATGTCTTTCACCTGTAATTCTTACTCTTGTCGTTGGATTGGGTTTTTTCTTCTGATCGGTTGTTTTATTGGCTGTCCTACTGTATGGATTGGATAATGAAGTACGTCAGTCTTCATGACGTCTCGACTGGAGGTGGCAAAGATGTCTTGAAATTAAGTCATCAAGTCACGTAAGTCAATTTGTTGTTGATGGGTTAAATGAGAGGCAATATCAGTTACGGAGGAAACAGAGTGAGAAGTATTATCTGAGGGTAAGGATAGTTCTTCTGCCTGTTTCAAGTTCTCCGATCGCTAAACCTTTAGGTAATGTGATAGGTTGCTCTGAGATATTTGCAATTCGGATGCAATTCAATTGACTAGAAATAAGGGCTGGAGCGATCAGACAATCTCTGTCGAAAGGACTTTGTAGGTTCGGAGCCATTATAACATTACCGGGTAATGTAAGTAGAATAGGTATCCATTGCTCATGATGAGGAGGAAGTGTCACTATTTTTGCAGTGACAGCTTGAGTCGTCTGTATGAGGCATATGCTTGGTTTGCCTTGTGTTACAATCCAGGTTCTGCAAGACACGGGGCTCTTCATCATTGGACTAGATAAGGCTAAATGCAACAACGGTAACACTAGTTCCAACCCCTGCCTTAGCCACTGGAGAACAAAACACCTATACCGCCCTGAGTCGTGCCTGGACAACGAGGTATTCTATGACTCGGTAAAAGGTGCACACTATAGGCTGATGATCACTGAAGCAGCCTATACTCATACAACATACGATTACTTTATTAAAGTATACAAGGAAAAAGATAGATAGCGTAATTAAATCAAATCGCAGCAACGATTTAATAGCAAACTAGAAGAAGGATAATTAACGTTACGTTAAATAATCAGTAAACTGTCACTCCTGTCTGAAAGAAAGTGAAACAAAGAAAGTCCTAAAGCATCATGCCGGAATCTTCTGCAAAAGTCAGATGCAACTAAGAAGTACGTATCGGATTCTGAACTGTGTATTATTACTGTGGGAACTATTATATAGTGTAGGGACATACGGTGTTATCTGGCACAGGTGTAATTATAAAACAGTCGGCAGTCTAAATTCTAACCACAAAAAGATGTGCTTTCTCCCACCAGACACAAGCCTGCTCTGGTTGGGTCTCTCAGCAACAATCACGACTTACTATAAACATAAGGAACAATAATGCTGCACACATATACACAATGAGACTATAAACCCTAATCGGGGGTCTGCCAGGTGGACGAAGTCTAGCAGGGGAGTCGTAGGCTAGGCTACCTGGGCCGAGCCACCTGCTCGGTAGCCTAGTGTCGTTCTCAAGTCTGTGCGCCTAGTTACATTAAATGACGGGGTGCTCTCTTGAGAGATCCAGGTCTCGTGTACCTGGTTCTCTCCTGGCGACCCTCCTAAGTCAAAAGCTAACGAGCTAGCACAGTGCTGGGTGGACTAGGCAAACGCCCTCACGCCAACACAGTGCTAGGCTCTAGGTACACAGACAAGAAAATAACCTAGGCCTCCGCAGGTATCCGGTACAGTTGCATAGGCTCAACGAAGTCTATGCTCATAGGAAACTGCAACCTGATAGCCTCTCCCCAGTCTAGCATCGACTAACCTGGCAGACGCCCAAGAAAATAAGGTTGGGGCAACACAATGAGTATGTCAAACCTCCCCAAGCCAAAATGGATAACCCTCTGATCCAAAATGCCTAACTACGTACATATAATATCTCTGAGAGCTCGCTGTATAATAAAGTGACGGATATATGAAATCAACGTCAAGGGGAAGGGCAGTTAATTAATAGTAGGATATACAGAGAGAAGAAGGTACGCAGTGATAGAGAAAGTTCGCAATAGGGGGGTGAGGTGGCCTGATAGATTGCAAAGGGATGTTAGCGTTACAGCACTAAGAGGAGCTCTGAGGGAAACACAAGAACAGGAGCCCGGCGGCACCCACACCACCGTCCCAGGACCGCGGCCGCCAATCACAGACGACTACGTCACCAGGCCGCAGGGCTGCAGAAGGCGCCAGGATTCATCAGCCAATCAATGGCGCAGGAAAACGCGTGAGCGGGAAAACACCTCGAGCGAGGGAGGCAACACATACCTACGCACGCACATATTACCACCACGCTCGCGCTATTCTCTCTCTCCCTCCACAATGCATCTTACATTCTACTAACGATATAAAATACTTCCCGTTGTCACAGGTGAAAATAAAGAGTATTTATGGACTACCTGTGACACTATGATGCACTAGGAAGAAACTAGAACTTAACCAATAACCTACAGCCCATAACACTGCCTGGGGAGAGGGGAGAAGAGGATGGGGAGCCACGCTCTACCCCCTCGTGGTCGCTGGGGAGCTGACGTGCGTCACACTGGTTTCTCTTGACTGACATTAGACTTGAAATCAGGTGTTACAGTATGCACTGTTTTAACAGTGGGAGTGCCCTTGAGCTCTGTGAGTTTCTTGATCGTTTTTTTTTTTTTTTTTAGCAGAGGTGCGAACTTCAACGCTCTTTGTTGACAATCAATGGAATCTTGCAGGGAGGTGAGTAAGTCGAGACCCAAATATCCATCGTATTGGGTCTCTTAGGGGGTATATAATTATCATGAAAGAATGACTTGTACCGTGATTGGGGACAGGATTAGTAACATAAAGTGGGGCAGTTTCTCCACAGTTAGGAATGATGCCATCATTAGCGTCTATCAAAAGTATGGTGGAGGGTTGAATGGGGCCAAAAGATTTGTGATGTTGGCGGAAGAAAGAAAAGAAGAGACAGGAACGGGAAGCCCCATGTAATGCCCTCGAAAATGTCCCGCACCCACAATAATACTAACCCGAGTTGACGTCAGGTATAGCGTAAAATAGTCGTAGATGGTAAGTCCAATAAACTCATCTCGAGAGACTATCACCCTGGTTCTTAAAAATCGGACTAAGGTTGCTATACTTTTGTACGTCCGTGGTAGTACAGTGGGTTAGCGCGCGGGCCTGGTGGTGATGGTGGTGCGTCACTAACCAGGGTTCGAACCCCACCCAAGGCATCTAATAACCTGTGTGTTTTTAGGGGGGTTAAATTCCCTTCAGAGGTTCGTACCCCGCGCCAGGTACCAGGAAAGGTTGATCCTAAAGGTAGCCTGGGGATAATTCCCATTCCTATTTAACCTGGAAAAACCTAGCATTTCACCCCATGTCAATTAGAAGTCTGACTTTCACCCCATTTAAAGTGAGGTGTTTGTAGATGGGAAGTTTCATGGTGTCTGTCTCATCGTGAGCCTCCACCAGTTTGACAATTTGTGGACGGGGGCGGAAATCCAGGGTGTCCTGAATATCCGTAGTCTCGTGTACTACTTCAGGCTCTTCAACCTCCCCTTCTTTGTAATTATCTTCTATCCCTGCGGTCCCGTCTTCATTTATAGTGGCCACGCGTCGGGGCTTAATCCAGGGAATCTGAGCCCATAGAGTAGGCAACCTGAACCTCCGCTTGGTCAATTCTGTAAATTATTTCTTCAGTGAAATCAGAGGACACTGAGAAGTGCATGGCTTCCATTCAGAGGGGCGAATTCGTGCCCAGTCTTCAACTTTTTCACTTGGACGTGGCACCGCAGGGCTAGGTGAAGATGGTGTAGACGGATGAGTGGTAGCTCGACTGATGACGTCGATCTTATCATGTTCCTTTGACTTTCTTAAAGCCAAGATACGCCGAATTACTGGCATGTCTTCCTCATAACCATTGGGCTCTGCTATAGCAAAATGATCTGCTACTGTGATAGGTAATATCCTCAACAGTGCTTTGAATACTCCTTTCTTTCGTTGAGCTGTAGTATCATCACTGAACTCATTTACATATATGTTTATAAAAAATTTAGTTTCCTCCCTAGACCTCCATCAAGTTTGATAACCCCTGCCCCCTCCCCATACTCTCCTTCAAGATAAATATGTCAATTTTTCGATAGAAAACTTTCACGGCCAAAGTCCGTTTCCTCTTAAATTACAGGCTTGCTATCGCTTGCCATGAAAAGATACACCTAAATGACACGAAAAGTCTTAATATTGACGAAGAAATTGGGTGAAAGGTATTAAAATCGCCAAATTAATGGGTCGTACGTCTTAAAATCTAAAAACTAATGGCGCTAAACATGAAGAAGAAGGGTGACCAAAAAAACGACCCATCTCCCCTTAAGTGAATAATCCAGTCAATCATCACAAGCAGTACATTCGAAGCAACATGCCTGGAGATTGTGGGGTTTGAAGGAATTACAGACACGTCTTGGGTTAGAGAGTTGAACCACATTACATATTACTTTTTGTTGGTGTAATGGTTAGAGTTTGTTAGTTCTGTATGAGGTATCCTGGGTTCGAATCCTAGGGGAATCACATGCTTACATTGATTCCATTTGGTGAGTTATTGGTGTCAAGAACGATGTTTAAAATAATACGAACACACGAACGTACAGGAGTGGGCTGAGTAATGGTTTAAGTACAGTAATTATACGCTCGCAAACCATTTTGAAAAACCACGAGAACCAAAATTATACCATTACTGGATTGTTAACCCCTTCTGTACCGGCGACGTCTTTTTAACTTTATTCTGGCTACTTTTAGACGATTGTGTTCAGTTTAAAAAGAGCCGCCAACAATTAACAGGCTTCGAACTATCCGACTTAACCCTTTTGACTACCACAGATCCTTCTTAAACTGCACAAAATCATCTTAATATAGCGAGAATAAAATTAAAAAGACGTCGCCGGTACAGAAGGGGTGAACGTCCATCGTCATCGAGCATGGTGGTAATGATTGTGTGCAACGTAAATATGTGTGTGTTAGTTAATTTATGTATTAGTGTATGTCTGTTAGTAGTATGTGTATGTGTGTGGGGGGGGGGGGGGAGGGAAATAGGACGTGGGCAGTGAACCAGGTGAATCCCAAAAGGCGAATCGTCCTACTCAGTGTGCAGTTGGGTCCGAGTACATGATTAGATTGATAACCAGTATACGATAAATGGATATGATATCGTAGTCATGTACTAAGCCTTCAACTGTCTTGATGGTGTAATGGTTAGAGTGTCTAAGATATGTATGTGGTAACCCAGGTTCGAATCCCAGGTGGATCATATGATTTCATTATTTCATTGGGAAGCGTTTGGTGTTGGGAGTGAACTATATATATTAGATTATACCAGTTGTTCACAGCCAACCGTGTGTTTGTATGCGTGTGTGTGCGTGCATTTGTGTGTATGTACTATTGCATGTGTCTGTGTGCATGCATGCGTGCATGTTTGTGTGTGTGTATGTGTGCGTGCCTGCGTGCGTGTGTGTGTGCGTGCATTTGTGTGTTTGCTCACATTCAACCCGTCCCAAAGAAGGGTGACCGCTCTCAACCCTCCAACTATCGTCCAATTGCTCTCATCTCTTGTCTTTCTAAAGTTTTTGAAATTATTCATGCTTCCAAATTTCTTAAGCATTTCTCTTCTCATAATCTGCTCTCAGATCGCCAGTATGGCTTCCTTAAGGGTCGCTCTACTGGTGAGCTTCTTTCATATCTTACTAACTCTTGGTCATCCTCCTTTCGGGACTTCGGTGAGACTTTTTCTATTGCACTAGACATATCGAAAGCTTTCGATAGAGTCTGGCACAAATCTTTAATTTCTAAACTACCCTCCTTCGGTTTCTATCCCTCCATCTGTGTCTTTGTCTCTAATTTCCTTTCCGGCCGTTCCATAGCCGCGGTTGTGGACGGCCATTGTTCACTTCCTCACCCTATAAACTCTGGTGTTCCTCAGGGCTCTGTCCTATCCCCTATTCTCTTTCTAATTTTTATAAATGATCTCCTTAACTGTACCTTAATTCCCCTCCATTCATACGCAGACGACTCAACCTTACACTACTCCATTAATTTTTCAGAACGCCCCAGCCAGCAATCCCTTAACGACAAACGTAATGAAGCCATAGAACTCTTAAATTCTGATCTAAATACTAGCTCCAATTGGGGCAGAGAACACCTTGTTACCTTTAATGCTTCCAAAACCCAATTTCTCCATCTATCTACCCGTCAGGATGTCCCAGCGGACTATCCCTTATTCTTCAACAATACAAAAATCAACCCTTCATCTTCTCTCAATATTCTTGGTGTCTCTTTTTCTTCTGCTCTCATTTGGAAGGACCATATTACCAGTCTTGCTAAGGCAGCCTCCCAGAAGCTGGGTGTGCTCAACCGCCTTAGGGGGTTCTTTTCCCCAGCACAGCTTCTTGCTCTGTACAGGGGCATAGTGCGTCCTTGCATTGAGTATTGTTCACATGTGTGGGGAGGTTCCTCTCACACCGCTCTCCTAGACAAACTTGAAAGGAAGGCCTTTCGTATCATTAACTCCCGTCCACTCACCAACTCTCTGCAATCTCTCTCTCTCCGCCGCAATGTTGCATCTCTCTCGCTATTCTATCGCTACTATAATAATCAGTGTTCCTCAGAGCTTTCCCAGTGCATACCACCTCCTTTACGTAGGGCACGTGGTACCTGTCTTGCAACTCAATCCCACCCCTACTCTGTGCAACTCTCTAACCCAAGAGTGAAACGTTACTCTCAAACTTTCTTCTACTCTACAGCTGAGCTCTGGAACTCTCTCCCAGAATCAGTCTTTCCCTCTTCCTATGACTTAAATTGCTTCAAACTCCGTGTGTCCAGGCATTTTGGCTCGATCGTCCCTTGATTTTGGCCCTGTCACTCTTTCAACTATGGGTGAGGCACTCGCTATAGGCAATTCTGCATTCTGCCTCCCTCAATCACATAGATATTATTATTTTTTTTTTTACTATTGCATGTGTCTGTGTGCATGCCTGCATGTGTGTGTGTGTGTGTGTATGTGTATGTGTGAGTGCGTGAGTGCTTGAATGTGCGTGTATCAGCCACCCACACCTCACTTTCCCACACTCAGGGACACGTACCCATCCTCTACACCCCATAACCCTTAACCCATTCTGTGCTGATGACGTCATTTCATTGCATTCTGGCAACTGTTAGACGGTTTTATTCAGCTTGGGAAGGACGTCTACCCTTTAAAAGGCTACAGGCTATCTCAATTAATCCTTTTAGCTACCATATATCCTTCCTAAGCTTCAGAAAATCGTCATAATGTAGCTGAAATCAAATTTAAAATACGTCGCCGGTACAGGAGGGGTTAAGGGGGAGGTAGTTGTGTTTTTTTCTGGACCCCCTTCTCCCTCATGTTTAACCCCATTAGCTTTGAGATGTTATCATGTTCGTTCCATTAGTTTGGCGATTTTTAGACGTTATGACCCATTTCTTTGTCAATATACAGTACAGACCTTTCGTGTCATTTAGGTGTCGATTTTTTCCTGGCGAGCGATAGCGAGCCTGTAATTCTAGCAGGAACCGGCCAGAAAATGTACAAATATATCTTGAAAGCGGTCTAGGGGGTGTTTTTAGTTTGATGGAGGTCTAGCGATGAAGCGATTAAATAAATAAATATATAAATAAATAGACGAAACAATTACTAACTCTGCTATCCTAATAGATGAAACAATTACTAACTCTGCTATCCTAATAGATGAAACAATTACTAACTCTGCTATCCTAATAGACTAAACAATTACTAACTCTGCTATCCTAATAGACGAAACAATTACTAACTCTGCTATCCTAATAGACGAAACAATTACTAACTCTGCTATCCAAATATACTAAACAATTACTAACTCTGCTATCCTAATAGATGAAACAATTACTAAATCTGCTATCCTAATAGACGAAACAATTACTAACTCTGCTATCCTAATAGACTAAACAATTACTAACTCTGCTATCCTAATAGATGAAACAATTACTAAATCTGCTATCCTAATAGACGAAACAATTACTAACTCTGCTATCCTAATAGACTAAACAATTACTAACTCTGCTATCCTAATAGACGAAACAATTACTAACTCTGCTATCCTAATAGATGAAACAATTACTAAATCTGCTATCCTAATAGACGAAACAATTACTAACTCTGCTATCCTAATCGACGAAACAATTACTAACTCTGCTATCCTAATAGACGAAACAATTACTAACTCTGCTATCCTAATAGACGAAACAATTACTAACTCTGCTATCCTAATAGACGAAACAATTACTAACTGCTATCCTAATAGACGAAACAATTACTAACTCTGCTATCGTAATAGACGAAACAATTACTAACTCTGCTATCCTAATAGACGAAACAATTACTAACTCTGCTATCCTAATAGACGAAACAATTACTAACTCTGCTATCGTAATAGACGAAACAATTACTAACTCTGCTATCCTAATAGACGAAACAATTACTAACTCTGCTATCCTAATAGACGAAACAATTACTAACTCTGCTATCCTAATAGACGAAACAATTACTAACTCTGCTATCCTAATAGACGAAACAATTACTAACTCTGCTATCCTAATAGACGAAACAATTACTAACTCTGCTATCCTAATAGACGAAACAATTACTAACTCTGCTATCCTAATAGACGAAACAATTACTAACTCTGCTATCCTAATTTTGTCTTGGAATGCTACCAATTACCGCCATCAAACTTAAAAACTTCCCCAAGATCCACGTTGAAGATATGTTTGTACATTTTTCGGTAGAAAAATTTCCCTCCTAAATTACAGGTTCACTATCGATCGGTAGGAAAAAATCCACATCTGAATGACACAAAAAGTCATATTGGCAAAGAAAAATGGATGAAAGGTCTTAAAATTGACAAACTAATGGAGCGAATGTCTTAAAATCTCAAAACTAATGGGGCTAAACAAGAGGGAGAAGGGGGACCAGAAAAACAACAACCTCCCCTATAATACACTAAAATAAATTGCCCTGGTGATGAAATAAATAGATAAATGTGCATAAATTTTGAAACCGATTAATGCATAATAACCTTTTCTGTACCGGTGACAACCTTTGTATCATATTCTGGCAACTACTAAACGTTTAATTCTACTTTCCATTCAAAAGTATTCAGACTTGCTCAGTTAATTATTTTAGTTAGCTACCATATATCCTTCCTAAGCTTCATAAAATCGTCTTAAGGGGGATGGGCATATACAGTATATAGGTTCATTTAAGTATCTATCTATCTATCTATTGCCTGACGCCGTGATCCCCGAAAGGGTGGCCACGAACAAACCGCCCCTATGCACCTGAGTCTGTCCCCAGTCAGTCGATGCCCCTCCCCCCAACCAGCACCGCCTTCATCCATATACTTCCTCACTCCATCCTTCCACCTCTCCTTCGGTTTACCTCTCCCTCTCTCCTTCCACCTCGTTCTCGTACACCCTCTTAGTCATTCTCTCGCTTCCCATACGTTCCATATGGCCGAACTATCTCAAGTTGTTCCTTTTCACACTTTCCACCACATCTACCTCCACACCACACCTCCTTCTTACTTCCTCATTCGTCTGTCTATCCCTCCATGTAACTCTGCATGCACTTCTCAAGTAACTCATTTCCACCCCTCACACTCTGTGGCTTCACCCCTTTCGAAGACCATAACATTGCTCTTCCCCGCATTTACCTCCAGATTCCGTTTTTCGCACACTGTTCCAAACATATTTACCAGACCCTGCAACTCCCATTTATTATCGCTTATCAGAACTGTATCATCAGCAAACAGCAGTACAGGCAGCTTCCACTTCCATTTAAGTATGTATTTATTCTGTTATTAGTTTCCTCCATTGACCTCCATCAAGCTTAAATAATCACCCGCCCAAGACCCTCCTTCAAGATAAATTTGTAAATTGTTCGATAGAACAAAATCCCGCCTTTAAATTACAGGCTCGCTATGAAACAATCGACTCCTAAATGACACGAACACTGTTAATATTGACTAACAAATGGGGCGAAAGATTTTTAAATCGCAAAACTAATGGGCCGAACGTCATAAAATCTAACCCTAACCTCTGTAACTCATTAAGGGCTAGAACAAATGGGCAGTAAATTTGCACACCTATTCTGACGCTTCCCAAATGGTATAAATATTAGCTCGATTACTATAGTCGTTTGTGGGCTATAGAGCTTAATGCACTTACTTGGAATAGGGTATAGTCTCTATAAAGACAAACAATATATACAAACTAACAATTATTGCACAGTATACTTGTAATAGTGAAAAGAGAGAGAGAGAGAGAGATAGTGTGTGTATGTGTATGTGGGTGTGGGTGGGTGTGAGTGGGTGTGGGTGTGAGTGTGTGTGTAAGTTTTTGTGTGAGAGAGAGAGAGAATCTGCGTCCTACCCATTCCGCATCCCCTCTTTTCTATTAACCCTTTCCGTTCTGATCTATCCCTCTCTTCCGTCCCACCAGCTCTCACACCGTACCTCCTACGGTATATACAGGGTGTTCCAGTAATGCTTTTCATAAATTATATGGTGGACTCATCAGACAAAAATAAGAATAAATTACTCTATGAACATGAGGTTGAGTATTTATAATAACGGAGTTATTACACGATTTAAGTTAACGATAGATACAATGCCATTCAGTCCAAGGGGTAATGTTGCCATTTTAGTGAATTATATCCATTTGGCCTTCGCTATCGCTTGCTAGCCTCAAGATAGTGACCAGTAGCGATCTGACTTTTCGGTAGAAAAATATGTCCGGCTTCGCCGGATTTGATTTTTCTACCGGCGAAGCCGGACATATTTTTCTACCGAAAAGTCAGATCGCTACTGGTCACTATCTTGAGGCTAGCAAGCGATAGCGAAGGCCAAATGGATATAATCCACTAAAATGGCAACATTACCCCTTGGACTGAATGGCATTGTATCTATCGTTAACTTAAATCGTGTAATAACTCCGTTATTATAAATACTCAACCTCATGTTCATAGAGTAATTTATTCTTATTTTTGTCTGATGAGTCCACCATATAATTTATGAAAAGCATTACTGGAACACCCTGTATATCCTGACTCCCACGCCAGCCAGGCAAGGTACGGCCTTTATATCGGCGTTTAATCTCCTGTGATTCCTTTGGCTTCATCACTTCCTCTTGATATCGTCTTGCGTGAGAGAAAGATAGAGAAAGAGTGAATGTGAGTGAGGGAGAGAGAGAGTGAAAGTTACATAGATACACAGACTGTACAGACCTTGCAGTCCCTACTAGGCAGTCCTGCTACACAGTGGAAGGTAAGGATAGTAAAGCAGAAGGTTCTCTCCCCAGAGAGAGAGAGTGTTACAAAGAGTTACAAGGAATAGTTAGTATCCCAGAGACCCTGCGGTCCATTCCGGGGAGATGTTCGAAGTGGAAGGAGAGAAACTGTTTAGTGCACTACACTCGTCTATAATGGTCTAATATTAGCCAGAGTAATGTTAACAAGACATTACCGCTACAGAAGGGGTTAATTGTGTAGAGGGTCACCACCGTACAAGTCACCACCAGGAATGTTAACAAGACATTACCGGTACAGAAGGTGTTAATTGTGTAGAGGGTCACCACCGTACAAGTCACCACCAGGAATGTTAACAAGACATTACCGGTACAGAAGGTGTTAATTGTGTAGGGGGTCACCACCGTACAAGTCACCACCAGGAATGTTAACAAGACATTACCGGTACAGAAGGGGTTAATTGTGTAGGGGGTCACCACCGTACAAGTCACCACCAGAAATGTTAACAAGACATTACCGGTACAGAAGGGGTTAATTGTGTAGAGGGTCACCACCGTACAAGTCACCACCAGGAATGTTAACAAGACATTACCGGTACAGAAGGGGTTAATTGTGTAGAGGGTCACCACCGTACAAGTCACCACCAGGAATGTTAACAAGACATTACCGGTACAGAAGGTGTTAATTGTGTAGAGGGTCACCACCGTACAAGTCACCACCAGGAATGTTAACAAGACATTACCGGTACATAAGGGGTTAATTGTGTAGAGGGTCACCACCGTACAAGTCACCACCAGGAATGTTAACAAGACATTACCGGTACAGAAGGGGTTAATTGTGTAGAGGGTCACCACCGTACAAGTCATCACCAGGAATGTTAACAAGACATTACCGGTACAGAAGGGGTTAATTGTGTAGAGGGTCACCACCAGGAATGTTAACAAGACATTACCGGTACAGAAGGGGTTAATTGTGTAGAGGGTCACCACCGTACAAGTCACCACCAGGAATGTTAACAAGACATTACCGGTACAGAAGGGGTTAATTGTGTAGAGGGTCACCACCGTACAAGTCACCACCAGGAATGTTCACTCCAACGGCCCTTCAATTTGGCTTTCTGTCACTCTTTTGGCTTTGGGGGAAACACTCGTTACAGGCAGCCTGCCTTTTGTCTCCTTCATACACATATAACTAAATAAATAAATCAGCCTTGATGTATAACAGGTCAGCACACACAACTCACCACTTTAAACCGGTATCACACGAGCTCTTTTTCCCTCAACATTTATCCTCAACACTGGTCTGGCAGCTTATGAGGTCAACATGTATAATATTTCTGTCGACTAAATTCATCTACCACCAGTCTAGTTTCCGATACCAGTGCAAAATATCCCATAAATGTTGCCAGAAAAATGTTGATCATCGAATGTTGACTATAAAAGCTGTCGTTTGATACCGGCATTACAATGATCATCACTATACTCTGGGTTTTGTTCCCAGCTGATGGTAAATTACTGTCTTCATCTTCATTACTCAACTATTACGAAGATTTTGTAGAGAAATATGTTGTTTATTATGATAACTTGACACTAATATGATAAGAGGCAAAGTAGATTCCTATTATTCCTTTAAGTATTGATGAATCAGGTGCTAAAGTATTGAATTAACGTGAGCTGGATATAAACAAGCTATAGTAATCGTCACTCGCATCACTTTATTGAATTAACGTGAGCTGGATATAAACAAGCTATAGTAATCGTCACTCGCATCACTTTATTGAATTAACGTGAGTTGGATATAAACAAGCTATAGTAATCGTCACTCGCATCACTTTATTGAATTAACGTGAGCTGGATATAAACAAGCTATAGTAATCGTCACTCGCATCACTTTATTGAATTAACGTGAGCTGGATATAAACAAGCTATAGTAATCGTCACTCGCATCACTTTATTGAATTAACGTGAGCTGGATATAAACAAGCTATAGTAATCGTCACTCGCATCACTTTATTGAATTAACGTGAGCTGGATATAAACAAGCTATAGTAATCGTCACTCGCATCACTTTATTGAATTAACGTGAGCTGGATATAAACAAGCTATAGTAATCGTCACTCGCATCACTTTATTGAATTAACGTGAGCTGGATATAAACAAGCTATAGTAATCGTCACTCGCATCACTTTATTGAATTAACGTGAGCTGGATATAAACAAGCTATAGTAATCGTCACTCGCATCACTTTATTGAATTAACGTGAGCTGGATATAAACAAGCTATAGTAATCGTCACTCGCATCACTTTATTGAATTAACGTGAGCTGGATATAAACAAGCTATAGTAATCGTCACTCGCATCACTTTATTGAATTAACGTGAGCTGGATATAAACAAGCTATAGTAATCGTCACTCGCATCACTTTATTGAATTAACGTGAGCTGGATATAAACAAGCTATAGTAATCGTCACTCGCATCACTTTATTGAATTAACGTGAGCTGGATATAAACAAGCTATAGTAATCGTCACTCGCATCACTTTATTGAATTAACGTGAGCTGGATATAAACAAGCTATAGTAATCGTCACTCGCATCACTTTATTGAATTAACGTGAGCTGGATAAACAAGCTATAGTAATCGTCACTCGCATCACTTTATTGAATTAACGTGAGCTGGATATAAACAAGCTATAGTAATCGTCACTCGCATCACTTTATTGAATTAACGTGAGCTGGATATAAACAAGCTATAGTAATCGTCACTCGCATCACTTTATTGAATTAACGTGAGCTGGATATAAACAAGCTATAGTAATCGTCACTCGCATCACTTTATTGAATTAACGTGAGCTGGATATAAACAAGCTATAGTAATCGTCACTCGCATCACTTTATTGAATTAACGTGAGCTGGATATAAACAAGCTATAGTAATCGTCACTCGCATCACTTTATTGAATTAACGTGAGCTGGATATAAACAAGCTATAGTAATCGTCACTCGCATCACTTTATTGAATTAACGTGAGCTGGATATAAACAAGCTATAGTAATCGTCACTCGCATTACTTTATTGAATTAACGTGAGCTGGATACAAACAAGCTATAGTAATCGTCACTCGCATCACTTTATTGAATTAACGTGAGCTGGATATAAACAAGCTATAGTAATCGTCACTCGCATCACTTTATTTCTACCACATCATTAGTCTGTGTCCTCATTCCGAATTGGTGATTATACTGGTTGCATTGCCATATATTTCAAAACAATGTATTTTTTGTTTCATTTATTTGTTGTTTGTTACGGTATATATTACAAATATTGCCATTGTCCTGTGTAAGTTCATTAAAGTTCATATTGTTTTCCTCAACGCTCCATCACACAGTCACACACACACACTCACTCACTCATTCACTCACTCAAGCAATCAATCACTCACCTCTCTCTCTCTCTCTCTCTCTCTCTCTCTCTCTCTCTCTCTCTCTCTCTCTCTCTCTCTCTCTCTCTCTCTCTCTCTCTCTCTCTCACTGCTATTAAAGAACAGTTCAAAGAGTCACCCTACTAAATCTCATTGACCTAGCCGAGCGAGAGTAAAACCGATATCACACGAGCGCTTTTTCCCTCAACATATTTCCTTAACACTGGTCTGGCAGCTTAGGAGGTCAACATTATAACTATTAATGTCACCTAAGTTCATCTATCATCAGTCTAGTGTCCGATACCAGTGCAAAATATTCCAGAAATGTTGCCGGAAAAATGTTGATCATCGAATGTTGAATATAAAAGCTCTCGTGTGATACCGGTTTGAACTTTGGGGATATATTAAAATCGGCCCGAATGAAGAGGGGAGTGTTAACTAAAGGGGGGGGAGTTGTTTTTTCTGGAACCCCTTCTCCCTCATGCTTAGTCCCATTAGCTTTGAGATTTTAGGATGTTTGCCTCATTAGTTTGTCGATTTTAAGACCTTTCATCCCATTTCGTTGTCAATTTCAAGACATATCGTGCCATTTAGGTGTCGATTTTTTCCTGGCGAGCGATAACGAGCCTGTAATGATATGAGGAACCGGCCTTTGGCCGGGAAATTTTTCTACCGAAAAATGTACAAATTTATCTTGAGGGGGGTGTAGTGGAATTTTGTTCTAAGTTACAGGGATGAATAGCGAGGAAACTAAAAAATATATGAATACATGAATTAATAGGCCAAAAAAGCAGCAACTGTGCCCTTAAATCTCATTGCGGTAGCCGAGCGAGAGTAAAGTTTGTGGATATATTAAAATGGTCCCTGGTGAAGAGGGTAGTGTTTATTGTACTCTTGGGTGGTGACGGGTCCTCGGCTGATAAAGGGGGCTTAAGTGGCCTGCTCATACGCACACCTTATTAATTATTTTAGTATGTATTATATTTATTATATTTCTATTTTATGATTTATTATATTTATATATTATTTATTTTATACATATTTTTATATACTTGTATATATTGTTTTCTAATATATGGTGTGTACCTTTATATTATTGTTATATTAGATTTATATATTATATTTAATTTGATGTATACATTTTTATATATATTTTTGCTCTATGTGCGTGAAGGAGACAATAGGCAGGCTGCCTGTAACGAGTGTCTCTCCCAAATCCAAAAAGATTGACAGAGCACCAGATTCAAGAGACGTTGGAGTCGAATGCCTGGACACACGAAGTTTAATGCAGTCTAAGTCATAAGATGAAGGAAAGATTGATTGACGGAGATAGTTCCAGAGTTTATTTGCCGAGTAGAAAAAAGACTTGAGAAAATTTGTGAATTCTTGGGTTGGAGAGCTAGACAGAATAGGTGTGGGACTGTGTTGAAAGGCGGGTGCCTCGCACTCGCCGTAAGGAAGAGGGTATGCACTGAGAGAGCTCTGAAGAGCACTGATTGTTGTAATAGCGATAGAAGATTGAAAGAGATGCTACATTGCAGCGTGTAGAAAGATATTGTAGGGAACTAGTAAGAGGAAGTGAGTTGATGAGACGGAATGCTTTTGACCCTACCCTTTGGAGGGGTATGGGTGGAAGCTCCCCACACAATCGATACATGGGCGTACTGTGGCCATATACGGAGCAAGAAGCTGTGCGGGAGTGAAGAACCCACAAATCCTATCCCTACTCTGTACAACTCTCCAACTCAAGAGTGAAACAATATTGACAATTTTTCTTCTATTCAACAGTTGAGCTCTGGAACTCTCTCCCTGAATCCATCTGTTCCTCATCCTATGACTTAAATTGTTTCAAACTCTGGGTGTGATTTTTTTTGGGCTCGAACATTCCTTGAATTTGGCCTTGTCACTCTTTCAACTTTGGGGGAGGCACTCGTCACAGGCAGTTTTGCCTTTTGTCTCTCTCATCCACATAGAAAACACACACACACACACACACACACACACACACACACACACACACTGATATTAAAGAAAAGTTCAAAGAGACAGGCCTACTAAATCTCATTGAGGTAGCCGAGCGAGAGTAAACTTTAGGGATATATTAAAATCGATGAAGAGGGGAGTGTATTTTACTCTCGGGTGGTGACCGGAGGGGGGGGGGGGGAGAAAAAAGGGGGTTTAGGCTCGTTCATTCGCACATCTTTATCTTTTTTTTTTTTTTTTTTTTTTTTTTTTTTTTTTTTTTTTTTTTTTGTGAAGGCTGGTCCTATCCAGAGTGAGATTTGACATCCTCTACCCAACCTTAGCCGTTTCTGTCTGTCTCTTTTGCTGTCCTACTTTTCCTTCTGGGGGCGGGATGCTAGGAATCCTCCTCCCCTTGTAAAATTCACCTACTAGACGAGACAGAGAAAAGAGCGAGGGAATGCGAAAGTGGTCCCGGACCCTAAGAATTGGAACTTCATATGTTGTTTCTGTTCGGTCTCTGTCTCGAGTCGGCCACCCTCAATTATAAGGTATGCACCTGAATATAATTTTATACATACATGCATACATTGTATTTGTACATTTTTATCTAGTACCCCTGCAATATTATATTGCTTTAGCACGAGTGGTAATATGATCTGTCCAAAAAAGGTCTGATGAAAAAGATAGATCAAGAATATTGTTGAAATAACTTTGAAAAGTTGACGACAAGATGAATATAAACACCAAATGAAGAGGAGCACTTTATTGACAACGTTTTGCAAATAGCCTTTTCATGTGGTATTGACCTGAAGAAGCTATCTGCGAAACGTTGTCAATAGCCTTTTCATGTGGTATTGACCTGAAGAAGCTATCTGCGAAACGTTGTCAATAAAGTGCTCCTCCTCATATGGTGTTTATATCCATCAAAAATATTGAAAGAAGATGAAAGGTTGATTTTTGTATTGTTGAAGAGTAATTGAAAGGCTTGTGGAGGATTGCGACGGGTACATAGGAGAAATTGGATCTTGGAGGCATTAAAAGTAACAAAATTTCCAATGCCCTAATCAGAGAAAATTGATAAATGGATATAAACTCGTAGTCATGTACTTAACCTTAAACTGTCTTGATGGTGTAATGGTTAGAGTGTTTAAGATCTGTATGTGGTAACCCAGCTTTGAATCAATATAGGATCACATGCTGTCATTAATTTCATTGGGAGGTGTTTGGTGTTGGGAGTTAAATTAATCTATCTATCTATCTATTGCCTGACGCCGTGATCCCCGAAGGTGTGGCCACGAACGAATCGCCCCCATGCACCTCTGTCCCCAGTCAGTCGACGCCCCTCCCCCCAACCAGCACAGCCTTCGTTCATATACTTCCTCACTCCATCCTTCCACCTCTCCTTCGGTCTACCTCTCCCTCTCTGTCCTTCCACCTCGCTCTCGTACACCCTCTTAGTCATTCTCTCGCTTTCCATACGTTCCATATGGCCGCACCATCTCAAGTTGTTCCTTTTCACACTTTCCAGCACATCTACAGTATCTCCGCACCACACCTCCTTCTTACTTCTTCATTAGTTAAATTAATAAATTAGATTAATATTTGCCACGACTAGGGCCTGTACCTTACTCTTCAACAACACACACAAAATCAACACTTCATCATTTCTCAATATTTTTGGTATCTTCTTTCCATATGACCCTTTTTTGGAAAGGCCATATTACCACTCTTGCTGAAACCGTTTCCCAGAAGTTAGGTGTGCTGAACTGTCTCCGTGGGTTCTTAACCCCCGCACAACTTTTTGCTCTGAACAGGGGTACAATGCGCTAACGTACTGAGTATTGTTCCCATGTGTGGGGAGGTTCCACCCATACCACATTTCTCAAAAGGACAAAGTCAAAAGCATATTGCCTCTTCAACTCCCCTTCTGTTTCTATTTATCTACAATATCTTCCTACACACCGCAATGTTGCCGCTATCATAATAATAAATGATCTTCTTAGCTTCTTTAGTTTATACCTCCTCCTCTTAACACCAATAACCCCCCAAACATGTTATGTTTAGTAATAGTGTATATGCATATACGAGTATAATGACAACCAAATATTCACTATTAGTCTAGTACAAATGAGGGATGGTTTGTAACCAACAAAAAAATATATATACAGTATATATTATATAATATAGGAGTCGGAAATTTCCCCGGCATCAATTGATCTGGCTCCAGCTGGCAACATTAACCATAGCCAGCCAGCCAACACAGTCCTTCCACGTCTCTTATTTTCTGTCACACTGTTGTTGATGGTGAAGCTGGGTAGGAGTGGACTGTAAGGGAGGAGAGAAAGGGAGGGGGTAGGATAATATTATTAAGGGAAGGGGGAGGGGAAGAGGAGGGAAAGGGAGGGAGGAGGATGGAAAATGGGAGGAAAGGGTGGGACAGGACGGGAAGGTAGGAGGGAAAGGGAGGGAGGGGCGAGGAAGGAAAGGGAAGGGGGAGGAGGAAAAGGGGGTGGAAAGGATGGGAAGGGGGTAGTAACTGAGGTAGGGTAGGTCTGGCGCCAAGAAGCACGTCTCTTATATTCTGTCACACTGATGGTGATGGTGAGGTGGGGTAGGACAGGACTGTAAGGGGAGACGGGAAAGGGGAGGGAAAGAAGAGGGAGGGGGAAAAGGAGGAAGGAAAGGGAAGGAAAGGGAGGGGAGGGAAGAGGGAAAGAGGGGGGGGGAGGCAGGACAGTAAGGAAGAAGGGAAGGGGATAGTAACTGAGGTAGGTATAGGTCTGGCGCCTGTATCTGTGAGGTAATGGGATGTGTCTGGCGTCAACAAAATACCAGTAAACGATCCTTGGCGTCAACAAGGTCTACCCAGGCCATAATACTAGTGAGACTACTATGGTCTTATGTGAGAGGATTTAGTGATTGTATTGTGACCAGATTGTGTATTAATTATAGTGTTGTGTATACATACAGTAATTTGCAGCAGTTATTGTAAAGCAAATTCATGATGATCCTCCATTTTCACGTTTTGCAATGGTTCTTTCTACGTTAAATATTTATGTTAATTATCACGTTCATCCACTAAGTTTAAAGTTCATTTGCTCAGTTCTAATGACCCATAACGGCATCTTTTATCCCTTTCCCTTGGGGTCACTCAGCCTCTCGTCTTAAGATATGCAAATTAACCTCCCTCTTCCATTACTGGGATACATTTGGAATCAAGGCTTTGCTAACAATGTATTCTGATGCAAATTTTCCCGGTCGACTTCGTGAATTCAATTATTGAGCATCTGTGCAATGAGGGGGGGAGTGGGGAGAGGGGAAGCTAGCAAGGGGGCGGGATGAAAGGAGAGGGGGGAGGGGACTCTGGGGAGAGATTAGTGAAGGGATAACAGCCAAATATAAGAAAAATTATATGCATACTATATGGATGCTGGAAAGGTGACAGGATGATGAGGTGTTGAGGTATAACCTCATAATTACCCTCATATTCACCATCATAAATTATATATGTTACAGTCAGACTGTGAAACGTAGTCATTTCGTGAAATGACTAAACATTTTAGTCAGTCTGTAAAATTACTGGTTTCTAACTGGATACTTACCTAACAGGGTTAGGTTAGGTAGGTCAGGTTAGGTTAGGTAGGTAGGGCAACCCACAGTTGCCTTCAAGCTCGTGAAAAGCAGATTGAGGTGTGTCATTGTGTGAACAACTTACTTCACTTCATAAATGATAGGTGGAGATCAATATAACCTAGCCTAACCAAACCTAACCTAGTTAGGTTAGTAACCAGTTAGTAATCAGTCATTTCACAGACTGACTAAAATGTTTAGTAATTTCACGGAATGACTCGTTTCACAGTCTGACTGTAACATAATTATACACATCCAACAGCAACTACAGTATAAACTCGAATCCCGGGAAGATCACATGTTTTCATTAGTTTCATTGGGAAGTGTTTGGTGTTGGGAGTTAAATTAATTAATTATATTATTTCTAAAGCTTCAGGAACAGTTCGTAGCGAGGTCGGTCCTTAGAGATATGTGTCCCATACATTATTCTTTCTTTTCACATGAACATTAAGCTATTCAGTGTGCAGTTGGGTGTGAATACATGATTAGATTGATATCCAGTACTCGATAAATGGATACAAAATCGTAGTCATGTACTTACTTTCTTGATGGTGTAATGGTTAGAGTGTTTAAGATCTGTGTGTGGTAATCCAGGTTCGAATCTCGGAAGGATCACATGCTTTTATTAATTTCATTGGAAGGTGTTTGGTGTTGGGTGTGAAATTATTAAATTCGATTACTACCCATTTGAGTCATAGAGGTACTTTACAAACTAAAGAAAATCGTCTAATGGTAACCAGATTATGATGAAAATTACGTAATGGTGGTGAAGGGGTTAAGGGGGATGAGTTTATTTATTGATCGCTTTTTTTATATTTATTATTTATTTTAGCATCCTCCCTACACCTCTATCAAGCTTAACGGGGAGATAACCGCTTTTTCTGGACCACCTTCTCCCTCATGTTTAGCATATTTGTTATGAGATTTTTAGACGTTCGTTCCGTAAGTTTGACGATTTTGAGAACTTTCGCCTCATTTTGTTGTCAATATTAAGACCTTTTGTGCTATTTGGGTGTCGAATTTTTCTTGGCGAGCGATAACAAGCCTGTATTTTTAGAAGGAACTGGTCCTACCGAAAATGTACAATATTATCTTGAAAGGGGGTCTAGGGGGTGTTTTTTTTAAAGCTTGATAGAGATCTAGTGAGGAACTCAATAATAAATTATTAAACAAATATATAGACCAAAAAACAAGCACTACCCTCTTAATAAAACAAGCACTACCCTCTTAATAAAACAAGCACTACCCTCTTAATAAAACAAGCACTACCCCCTTAATAAAACAAGCACTACCCCCTTAATAAAACAAGCACTACCCTCTTAATAAAACAAGCACTACCCTCTTAATAAAACAAGCACTATACCCCCTTAATAAAACAAGCAGTATACCCCCTTAATAAAACAAGCAGTATACCCCCTTAATAAAACAAGCAGTATACCCCCTTAATAAAACAAGCACTATACCCCCTTAATAAAACATGCACTACCCTCTTAATAAAACATGCACTACCCCCTTAATAAAACATGCACTACCCCCTTAATAAAACATGCACTACCCCCTTAATAAAACATGCACTACCCCCTTAATAAAACAAGCACTACCCTCTTAATAAAACAAGCACTACCCTCTTAATAAAACAAGCACTACCCTCTTAATAAAACAAGCACTACCCTCTTAATAAAACAAGCACTACCCTCTTAATAAAACAAGCACTACCCTCTTAATAAAACAAGCACTACCCTCTTAATAAAACAAGCACTACCCCTTAATAAAACAAGCACTACCCTCTTAATAAAACAAGCACTACCCTCTTAATAAAACAAGCACTACCCCTTAATAAAACAAGCACTACCCTCTTAATAAAACAAGCACTACCCTCTTAATAAAACAAGCACTACCCCTTAATAAAACAAGCACTACCCCTTAATAAAACAAGCACTACCCTCTTAATAAAAAAAACAAGATTCTCCTAGATAAATGTGTACAAAACAAAATGTGAAGTAAGTCGTAGAAGTAGATTATAAATTAAAGAAAATCGTCTAATGGTAACCAAAGTAAGATTACAAGTATGTAATGGTGGTGTATACCACCCCTTAGTCGTAGAGCACGTAGCACCCGTCTTGCAACACAATCACACCCTTACTCTGTGCAACTCTCCAACCCAAGAGTGAAACGTTATTCTCAATCTTTCTTCTATTCAACAGCTGAGCTCTGGAACTCTCTCCCAGAATCAGTCTTTCCCTCTTCGTATGACTTAAATTGCTTCAAACTCCGTGTGTCCAGGCATTTAGGCTCGAACGTCCCTTGATTTTGGGCCTGTCACTCTTTCAACTCTGGGGGAGGCACTCGCTACAGGCAGTTCTGCCTTTTGTCTCCCTCATTCACATACAAACAAAAATAAGACAAATAAATATTTGTTAACAATTATTATAATTGGGTACTGAGGAAAATACAAGAGTTTAAACCAAAGTTAGCAGGGTAGTCCAGAGCGGTGAATAAACAGACTTGCTAATTATATCCAGAATTGTATTAACTTTTATACTTTGTTATTATTGTACAAGGTAATTATACAGGTAACTTTGGAATATTAAGGGGGAGGTAGTCACTTTTCTTGGACCACCTTCTCCCTCATCTTTAGCATACCGGTATTAGTTTTGAGATTTTAAGACGTTCGTTCCGTTAATTTGGCGATTTTGAGACCTTTCGCCTTTTTTCTTTGTCAATATTAAAACCTTTCGTGCCATTTAGGTGTCAATTTTTCCTGGCAAGCGATAGCGAGCCTGTAGTTTTAGATGGCACCAGCCTTCGGCCGGGAAATTTTTATACCGAAAAATGTACAAGCTTAGCTTGAAAGGCGGTCTAGAGGATGTTTTTTTAAGTTAGATGGAGGTCTAGGGAACAAATTTAAAACCTCCCCTTAACTCCTACTGTACCGGCGTGTCTACTGAATTGTATTGTATCTAAATGTAGAGGATGTTATGCAGTTTAAAAAAGGATCTGTGGTAGTAAAAGGTGGTAAGTGAGATAGTTCGAAGCCTTTTACGTGTTTGAGGCCCTTTTTAAGCTGAATAAATCGTCTATATATAGCTAGAATAAAAATTAAAAAAAAATCGCCGGTGCAGAAAGGGTTAAACCAAAGTTAGCAGAGTATTAACACTTTTTGTTTTATTTGTGTACAAGGTAATTCAAACTTTGAAACATTAACTTATAAAATATACTGTGGCTCAAACGGGGCCCCTTTTTCTTAAAGGAGTAGTGTTTAATTATAATATATTTAAAATGGTTGACGCAGAAATACGCTAGTTAGTTCAAATAAGACTTCAGAGGCTATCAACCCTTCTGGATTTTTAAGCCAGCACACTGTAAGTCAGAAATATGGTCAGTTAGTTACTTTAAATAGGACATCAGAAGCTATCAACCCTGCTGGATTATTAAGCCAGCACACTGTAAGTCAAGAATAGCGTCTGTTAGTTACTTTAAATAGGACTTCAGAAGCTATCAACCCTGCTGGATTATTAAGCCAGCACACTGTAAGTCAAGAATAGCGTCTGTTAGTTACTTTAAATAGGACTTCAGAGGCAATCAACCCTTCTGGATTATTAAGCCAGCACACTGTAAGTCAATAATAGGGCCAGTTTGTTACTTTGAATAGGACTTCAGAAGCTATCAACCATTCTGGATTAATAAGCCAGCACACTGTAAGTCAAGAATAGCATCAGGACTGGAGCCCCTTTTAGAGAACTACAGTCCCTTGAAAAATACGCATATGAATAACAAATTTATCTAGTGAGACTACTGAAACCTTAGTTGCACTCACTCACTCACTCACTCACTCACTCACTCACTCACTCACTCACTCACTCACTCACTCACTCACTCTCACTCTCACTCTCTCTCTCTCTCTCTCTCTCTCAGTAGTAATGACCTGTTTCTCAAAAGAAATAAAGTCAGTGCCACAGAGTCAATAATAGGAGAGGTCATCACTCTGGCTGATGGAGTCCGACTCAAGACAGACAGAGGCATCATACTTGGCATTTTGTCCAGGATGTATGGAGGGGATGGTGCTACCAGCAAAGCAATAGGCTTAAATGGTAGGTTAGCTGACCTGTGTACCCAGAAAGGGGTGAGATTAGTGGGCCCATTTGATGAGTTCTGTGGGAAGCGCAACCTCTACCTCCGTGACAGTGTGCACTTAAGCACTAGCGGTAAAATCAAACTTGGCGATTTCCTAAATCACCATCATTACAGCTTGCTGAGGGCAAACAAAAATGTAGAAAGCATCCCCGAGCATGGAAAGAGAAAATCCTCACCAGCAGTTGATCTCGAACTTCTAAAAAGAGGTCCCACAAAAGAAGGAGTTCGTCCCTCTGAGAGCAAGAATACCTCTCAACAAATGGGAAGAGTTCCCCAATAGATTGAGAGATGCCTCGCAACTCAGTTGCCAATTTTTGAACAACTAGATAGTGGTTCTTCTACCTCAGGTGAGGATTCACCAAACATGGGGAGTTGCAGCACCTCTGATAGTGTACAGAGAAATAGTGTGCAAGAAAATACACTACCCCCAGAGACCCCTTTCTCTTCAGGAAACGGGGTAAGCTAGGAGGTTCTAAGAAAAACGAGAATCCCCTTAAGGGGAGGTTTTTAGTTTGTTCCCTATACCTCCATCAAGCTTAAAGTTACACTCCCTAGATCCCCATTTTAAGATAAATTTTTACATTTTTCGGTAGATAAATGTTGGGGCCGAAGGCCTGATCCCCCTTATATTACAGGCTCACTATCGCTCACCTGGACAAAATCGACACCAAAATGACACAAAAGGTCTTAAAATTGACAGCTTCGATGTAGTGGCTATCACTGAATCCTGGATTCACAGTGATACCAGAAATTATGTTGGGGAATTTGAAATACCTGGATATACAATGTTCCACAAAGACCTAACCATGCAGGAAGGGGGTGGAATTCTTTTGTACATCAGAGATTTTCTAAACCCAATTGACTGCAAGATCAGGTCAGAACATGAACTGCTTGGAGTAGACCTCGATCTAGGTAACTCTATCTATAGGATTGTTCTGGTGTACAGGCCTCCACATCAAAATGTTGAAAAGGATGAACTTCTGTACACAAGACTGAGTGCTGTTATCGAGGGTAAAACCATTGTGATCTTAGATGACTTCAATTGCCTAGTAAACTGGGAAGCAAGAACTGCCGATGCTGAAGGTAGGCGTCTTGTGGACTTTACTAACGATCACTTTTTGACCCAGTGGGTGAACAAGCCAACTAGAGGGAACAATATACTAGATCTTGTGTTCACCTCTGAAGATGAAAGTGTGACCAGCTTATCTGTTGGGGAATCACTTGGAGGTAGTGACCACAATCTAGTTAGGTTCTCTCTTCGCACCTTTAGCAGCAGACCCACCAATCCTCAGAGTGCAAAACTAGATTTCCGTCATGCAAATTTTGAAAGCCTTCGGGGAAGCTTATCCCAGATCAGACTTCTATCTATCTATCTATTGCCTGACGCCATGATCCCCGAAGGGGTCGCCAGACTTGAGGTTGAGAATGTTAATGCGATTTGGTGCTCATTCAAACAGTAGTTTATGGATCGACAAGCTGCATTCGTTCTTACTAAACTTGCCAAATGAGGCTCAACCCAACCAAAATGGTTCACAAGAGACATAGTTACAGCAATTAGAAATAGAAACGTTGCATACAGAAAGGCCAAAAGAAATCAAGACCAAAGTTATTTAGTTTCCTTCAAAAATATTTGTAGAAGAGTTAAATCTCCTATAAAGTAAGCAAAGCAGAACGAAGAACTAAGAGTTGCATCCCTCTGCAAAGAGAGCCCTAAAGAGTTTTTCAGCTGTGTGAACAGCAGGAAGCCATTTAAAAGTAGCATTGAACCTCTAAAGGATCCAACAGGCCAACTTCAAACTTCTGACACTGATATAGCTAAATCCCTAAATGACTATTTTGCCTCAGTATTCACATGGGAAAATACCAGTGACATGCCAAGTCCAGGATTAGTGCATACGGATGAAGTTCTTAGCAAAATCAGATGTACCCCAGAGGATGTAGCAAAAAGAATAGATAAGTTAAATAGGTTCAAATCATCCGGCCCAGATGGCTTTCTTCCTCGAGTTGTACGTGAAGTGCGAGATGAAATTGCACCTTTCTTAGCAGACATCTTCAATAAATCACTAGAAAATGGAGAAGTCCCTGAAGACTGGTAACTGGCCAATGGAAATTTGAATTGAAAAGGTTCAGCTCTAGTATCTGTGGAAATTGTTCACATATAAGATCTGTTCTACCTGGAACAAACTTCCCTCCGAAGTTGTAAATAGTTCTTCAGTAGAGCAGTTCAAGAAGAGAGTAGATAGTATTTTACACACTCTGTAAAAGAGTGTAGTGTACTAAACAGTCTCTCTCCTTCCACTTCGAGTATCTCCACGGAATGGACCGCAAGGTCTCCGAGATACTAACTATTCCTTGTAACTCTCTCTCTCTCTCTCTCTCATGTGTTCAGCTTCCCTCTATATTCCACCAGTCTTAAGTTAAGTAACTTCCAATACTATTGTTTCTACAATATCTACAGTAGTTTGAGAAAACTCATTAAGGGGATAGTGTTTTTTTGTTTTTTGTTTTTTACTATATTCATTTATTTTTTAGTTTCCTCGCTAGACCTCCATCAACCTTAAAATTACGCCCCCTCGACCTCCTTTCAAGATAAATGTGTACATTTTTCGGTAAAAAAAAAATCCTGGCCGAAGGCAGGTTTTCTTTAAATTTCAGGCTCGCTATCGCTCGCCAGGAAAAAAAACGTCATCTAAATGGCACGAGCAGTCTTAAAATTGACAACGAAAC
The DNA here is from genome assembly GCA_032716605.1 of Paralithodes platypus. Lineage (NCBI taxonomy): Eukaryota > Metazoa > Arthropoda > Malacostraca > Decapoda > Lithodidae > Paralithodes > Paralithodes platypus. The sequence continues at coordinate 34,199,044 of CM064491.1, read as the reverse complement.
GGGGCGAAAGGTGATCAAATCGCCAAACTACTGGGCCGAACGTCTTATAGTCGGAAAACAAATGAGGTTTAACACGAGGGAGAAAGGGGACCAGAAAACGACCCATCTCCCCATAAATCTTAAACTAAATTTAGCCTTAAAAGTCTGTGACAGAAAACAATTATTAGTCTTCTGATCTATGAAAGAGAAAGAAAAATGTGATTAAAAAAACATATTTAGCAATACAGTATCTTTATAAGTGGCCACCGGCTGATTCACGATGTATATCCCTTTCAGTACCGGTGCCGTCCTTTTAGCTTTATTATGGCTAATGTTAGATTATTTCATTCAGTATATAAAGGCTTCGAACTATCTCACTTAACCCTTTTTACTACCACAGATCCTTCTTAAACTGCAAACAAAAATCGTCTTAACCCTTTCACGCTCATATGACACAGAGGCTGCCAGATTACCAATAAGAAATAGAGTTCTCTCACTCTTATAATTACCTCTCCAAAATTAGTGTTTTGCCCACAGCTAACTCAAAGACAACTGCAGAGGTTGAAGTAACTAAACTAAAGGTTTCTAAATACCCCTGATGGTAACACAGGCTTTAAAGTATCCCTAATAGGCTCAAAACCGCGTCGTATGTCGGAGAGGGTTAATATACCTAGAGTAACATATACAAATTGTCACCGGTACAGATGAGGTTAACGAAACCAAACTTTGATATAATAGAGGTAGGTCTAGCTCAGTTGATAGTGTGCCTGTCTCCCACCCAGATAACTCGGGTTTAATCTTCGCTCAGGTTGAACAGTTTTTCTGAGATATAGCTGGCGGTTACCGTCTCTCTTTGAGCAAGGGAGATGGGTAATGGTCTCTGATTGATTAATGAGTTCCTAGCGCTATTGAATCTCCTCGAAGGGGAAGAGAAATCGAGCTTAATACATTTCCTGAGATTATTACACATCCCCGAAATGAAATTTACTTTGGAAACAAACATTTTAAAACATGCACCAACATTTTCAATAATGAGTTTGTTGTTAAGGGATCCCACCTCGCAATGTTTCTCTTTCTCTCCCTCTCTCTTTGGCTTGTATCCATTCGGCCCCATTCAACTTACTGTTTTAAGACGTTTACCCCCATCCAGGTGTCAATATACAGTATATATATATATATATATATATACTAGCAGGGGTACCCGGCGTTGCCCGGGTAATCACCATAATCACCATCACTACTACCACCACTACTACTACCATAATCACCGTCATCAATCACTACTACCACAATCATCACAATACTACTACTCCCATAATCACCGGCCTCAACCTCCCTGTGCCTCAATAAACGGCGACCTCGATTTCGGCCGCTAAATGACCTCCGATTTTGGATCTGACCTCATCCGTACCCCCAATTTGGGGGGCTGCGAACAACTCTCGTTCCATACACCTTTTCGATCGAAGGCCTCCTTCTGCCCCAAACGGCCATTTTTTTAATTTTGTGTCAATTTGTTTTCAATTTCGGCCTCGAAACGACCTCCGATCGTGGCCTCGCCCCCTCTATGTCCTGACCCAGGTCAATTGACACCCTCATGCAAAGTTTCAGCTCCCCAGGTCCAAAACTGCGGCCGCCTATGTAGAACACACACACACACAGACAATCGAAAATATTATATAGATATATATTTGTTTTGACAGCAAGCTAAATTTGTACATTTTTCGATAGAAACATTTCTCCGGAGTAGCCGGATTTCTCCATACAATGCTGGCTCGCTATCGCACGCCAGGTAGAAATCGACACCTGGATGGGGATGAACGTCTTAAAACAGTTAGCTGAATAGGGCCGAAGGGATACAAGCCAGAGAAAGAGAGAAAATGAGAGAAAGAGAAAAAAGCAGGTGACCCCCCTTAAAAGAAATGAAAGTCTTATTTTGCTTATTTGTTAATATCTTCAGCTCCATGACGTCTTTTTACCCTTGAATCTGGCTAACATGTGACTATTTTATGCCGTTTAAGAAGACCCTATGCCATTCAGAGGGAGTATTGAAATAGTTAACTGGTTCCCCTTAGAGTTCTAGAGGTAGATTGTAAACTAAAGATAATCGTCTAATGGTGACCAGAATATGATGGAAGGGGTTAATACCTTTAGCACGGCTTAGTTTTGTATGTTGTGGAATGTGGAGTGACGAGCGTGAAATGTGAAGAGATGGAGAAGTTAGGGGTTAACGAAGATAAAGATTGTTGCCGGAGATAATGTGGATGGGGGAGGCAACAAATATAAACTTAGTTTAGTTGTGTCGAGCTGCTAAAATGTAAGGAAGATCCGTCAATGATAAACATCGTTGAAGATAATAACGATGGGAGAATCAGACCAGGGGAGTGTTGAGCTGCTAAAGTTTGAGGAAAATTATAGTATAGTGAATCTGGAAGATAATCTGGGAGGAGGTGCAGCAGGGATGACTGAAACATGTCGGTTATAATAATGCGGCTAAACATGAGGGAGAAGGGAGTATAGATAACCCCACGCTCCCCTTAATTAAGTAAGATAATAGATGAGCAGTTCTAGAAGATACGTCAGATAGTCTAGGAGGATGGAGAAGGTGATGCAGGATAACTGAACCATAATAATCCGCTGTCACATGAAGGGGTGAAGATAAAGGGTAAAAATTATGGGGCTAAGCATGAGGGGGAAGGGTGATGGAGAAGGTGCAGGGATGGCTGAACCATGTAGGCGTAATAATGCGCTGTCACATGAAAGGTACAAGATTACGGGTAGAAATGATGGGGATTCAATCAGCCAAGTTGAAAAGTTTGTCAATATTAAAAGTGTTCTTGTCATTTAGGTGTCGATTTTTTCCTGGCGAGCGATAGAGAGGGGAATCGGTCGAAGGCCGGGACATTTTCTATAAAAAATGTCAAGTTTATCTTGAAGGAGGTTCTTGGGACGATGTTTTTTTTAAGCTTTATAGAGGTGTAGGGAGGAAACTAAAATATCATAATAATAATATATATAAATGAACAAATATATACTCCCTTAAGGAAGATCTTTGAGTAGTTCTGGAAAATACGTCAGATAGTGTGTGGTGATGGAGAAGGTGTAGGGTTGACTGAAACATGCCGATCGTAATAATACGCTGTCATAGAAAGGGTACAAGATAAGAGGTAGAAATTATAGGGCTAAGCATGAGGGAGAAGGTGCAGGAATGACTGAAGCATGTCTGTCATAAATATCCCCTGCCACAGAAAGGGTTGAAGATAAAAGGGTAGAAATGATAGGGCTAAACATGAGGGATAATGGGGACCAGAAAGGGTTGAAGATAAGGAATAGAAATTATGGGGATTCAGTGAGCTGAGTTGGAAAGCAAAGGTGGAGGTGTCTGTTAGTTGAGGGAAGATTTAATGGGGGATGAGCGTATTTATTTGCTCATTTATATATATATATATATATATATATATATATATATATATATATATATTGTTACGTATCTTGATCCTCAAGTGGTTAACTTGATGAATCTAGATAGCTCAGAGATATATATTAAGGTATCAGTCAGCTGAAGGCAAAACAAAAGTAAAATCTAATACAAATTATTTCCTGTTGTTGCTTCCTTTCCTTTTGGATCTTAGGACTTGGTATCCTTTATTGACTGATACTCTTTAATTATGAAAAATACTGAAACTAATTAAAGTCATGTAGTATTTATAAAGAATTATTATTTAACCGAAGCTTAGTAGGCTATGGTTATGAACCGAAGAAGTATATCTAAAGGACTATTAATTCTATAAAAAGTCTTGAAAGATAAATATTAAAGTAAGAATATTTCTGTCTCTTACCCTTTTTGAAATGAATAGATAGTTTTCTTCTATGTCCTTTTATTTATATTTAATGTAATTATTCTTGGTTCTTGTCTTACGTTAACAGTATTATATTATTATTATCATCAGGATTTATATCAAAGTCACATGAAAAGTTAGATATATATATAATAATTAGTTAAATGTATTTCTTAACCACGTAACAATGAGGTTTAATTATGAGTAAATTAAGTTACAGGATCGCTTCATAGATTCGATTCAGGTCTCACTCAAATAATATGAAAAGCAAAAATAATATTTTGAAGCTAAAAGAATTTTCTTCAGCTTAGGAAATCACTATAAGTAATATTAACACAGCCATGTTAGTCTAAGGCGATATTACTAATATGAGACAATAGCATCACCGTACTAAGCACCGTTAAGCAATGTAAGCTTAATTAACAGAAATTGAAAGAACTCGTAAGTATTAATATAAAACAATAGTATTACTTTCATCATAACCCAATTACTTAAAGAGTTGCTTTAGTCCACAAGTTAGTCAACTAAAATAGTTAAGTACATAATAATAGCGTTAACGTTAAATCCCAATCAAATAGTTACGTACATAATAGTAGCGTTAACGTTAATTCGCAATCAAATAGTTACGTACATAATAGTAGCGCTAACGTTAATTCCCAATCAAATATCTCACTATCCAACATAACGTAAGTGTTTACACCGAACACACTTAACACACATTTATATAATCTGACTGTCAGTCACAATCCCATTATAATACTTCACCCCGTCTTCCTCCAGCTGCAAGTTCACCTTCCCCAACTCCAAATGAGACTGATTTGAATGCCCACAACTCGGGTCTTATATACTAAACAATGATGGTGTAGGAACGAATCAGGAGGTGGGGGGTGGTGCCCGCTCCAATCATAGCTCCTTGAGTCGCATAACAGGTGCCTGGTCCATTCACAGCTCCTGGCGTCGATCATACGTCATAGCGTCGGTCATCAAGTAGTTTGCAGGGTCCCCTATGACGCACGCAGGTGTGAAGGCTTGTTTGCTGGTATGCGGCGAGCTGGTTTCCCCACTCGCTAGTTCGCTCGCTAGTTTGCTTCGCCGCTTGGGTAGTTTGGCTCCTTCAACTCTAATTCTAACTCTTAAATTAACATACAGGGCTCCGTATGTCAGAATATATATATATATATATCTTTGTAAGTTTCCTCCCTCGACATCCATCAAGCTTAAAAATAACAGCCCCAAGACCCCCTTCAAGATAAAGTTATAAATTTTTCGATAGAAAAAAATTCCGGCCGAAGGCCGTTTACTCTATAATTACAGGCTCGCCATAAGAAAATCGACACATAAATGGCATGAACCGTCTTAATATTGACAAATAAATGGGGGGGGGGGGTTCAATCAGCCGAGTTGAAGAGCAAAGGTGGAGGTGTCAGTTCGTTGGGGAAAGATTACTGATACTGATAGATTATCCTTAAGGGGGGGATAATTGGTGTTTCTGGCGCCCCCTTCTCCCTCATGTTTAACCCCATTAGTTTTCAGATTTTAATGGGAGATGGGTAATTTTTCTGGTCCCTCTTCTTTTTCATGTTTAGCCCCATTAGTTTTCAGATTTTAAGACGTTCGGCCCATTAGTTTGGCGATAGGGATTCAATCAGCCGGGTTACGAAGCAAAGGTGAAGGTGTCAGTTGGTTGGGGTAAGATTGCTGATAGATTATAATAGTATCCTTACTGCATACTCCATATAAAGACCAGTAAGGATATGTTAGGCCATACCATCAGAAATTATCCTGGGTCATCTCTTCTGCCAGAATGAGGTTTGGTATCCTCTACCCAAATTAGCCGTTTATGTCTGTCTCTTTTACTGTCCTACTATTCTTTCTAGGGGCAGGAGGCTAGGAATCCTCCTCCCCTTGTAAAATTCACATACTCAACGAGCACTGTATGAGTATTCCCATATTCAAAATATGGTACAGGGGGGCAATGCCTAGTGAGTTAATTGCTCAATAGGTGGCGTTCCAAGAGTGAGGGTCCAAGTCTAGGGGGTAAGACGGTGAAGCACGAAGGCGAGGCAGCTCCAGAGATGGGGCTGCTTCAAGCCGTGAGTGGCGAACCAAGCGCTGTGCATCTTGTGAAGGCAAGATGGCAAAGGCTGGTTGCAGCTCTAAGTGCTTCACATATCTTACTCCCTAGACTGGAACGAGACCTCACAGGCTTTACCGTTGAATGTACAGGCTCTCAGCCTATGCTCGAGAGGGAGTAAGTTGGAATATTGAAAACAAAACAAAAATAATCTGTTCTGGCTTTGTCTCGAGTCGGTCACCCTCAGCAATGGAGTACGTGCCTGAGTATATACATACATACATACATACATACATACTAGAGATGGACCGAATATTCGTTTCGTATTCGTATGTCCGAATATTCGTTTCGTATTCGTATGTCCGAATATTCGCTATGCTTTTCAATATTCGTATTCGTATTCGTATTCGCATTTCCATTCACAGCTATTTGCAAATATGCGAATATGTTCACGAAACCAATAGAATATATACACAATTTTTAAATATTAAATTTTAAAGTTAACACAAACGAATAAATAACTGTGTAGATGTGCGTTGGGGCCGCTAAAGTGGAATGAAGGAGGACTGAGCAGTGTTGCTACTTAACTGTATTTAATAGTACCAGATCAACCTAGTGAAAAGTACCAAATTATTCTAAAGTGGAATCACTGCCCGGTAAACGAACGTGTGCTGGACCTGGACATTTGAACCGTTGCAATATTGCCATTTCAGACATATCCAATGTAATAGCATGTCATTAAAATATATTCCATCATATTTCCTTACTGATTTCGTATTTAGTACCAGATATGGACTATTTCATTGGAAAATGTGTAAAATGTACTTGAGAGAGTCAAATGTACCAAATGTGGTACTTTAGTACCAACAAAGCGGCAACATTGGGACTGAGGACTGGAAACATAGAAATTTGAATGGATTTAATTTTAATTATTCAATTTTATATGGCTGAACTCTTACAATATATTAAACATTAATTCATACAGTTAATTTATGATATTTAAGAAATTACACATTCACATCGTCATTAACTTCTGGTCATTAATTTCATAGTAATTTAATTAACGTTTGTTGGTGACATAAAAATAATTACCAGTTCTTGAAGGATGAAATAAGGATTGAAATATTCGCTATTCGTATTCGTATTCGCGAATTTTACAACAAACAATTCGCATACGTATTCGTATTTGCAAATAGTGAAAATTGATATTCGTTCCATCTCTAATACATACATCTCTTCTGCCACACGATAAAGGCAACACAAATGATAACGAGCTGCCAATCTGCCTGGGACATGAGTGGCAGAGTCATTTAGGAACCAATTGCTTTCTACACACATAAGTTAAATGGGTCGTTTTTCTGGTCCCCCTTTTTCCTCATGCTTAGCCCCATTAGTTTTCAGATTTTAAGACGTTCACCCAATTAGATTGTCGATTTTATAACCTTTCGTCCCATTTCTATATCAATATCAAGATCTGTCGTGCCATTTAGGTGTCGAATTTTTCCTGGCGAGCGAATAGCGAGCCTGTGATCTCAAGAGAAACCTGCCTTCGGCCGAGAAATGTTTATATCGAAACATTTACAAATTTATCTTGAAAGGGGATCTAGGTTGTGTTTTGTTAAGCTTGATGGTCTAGCGCGGGAACTAACAAATATATGACCATATAAATACATACAGTAGACCCCAAAACACTACCACTGTCCCCTTAATACAAGTGTGTGATATTACTTAACCCTTTCAAGCTCCAATACGTGTTTCTGTTCTGTTTCTGGCTACTGACAATTTACAACTGACAATTGTATTCAGATTAGTAACGGTATGTGGAAGTCAAAGGGTTGATTGAGATAGTATTCACCCTTTTAATACCCACAGATCCGTTCTAAGCTGCATAAAATTGTCTAATGATAGCCAAAATAAACTGCTAAAACGCGTCAGAGCTTCAAAGGGTTAAGTCTGTTGGAAGTTTATATTAGTTATTCCGTATTTAATATTTTGTCTGTGGATGGGAGAGACAAAATGCAAAACTGACTGTGACGAGTGCCTCCCCCAGAGTTGAAAGAGTGACAGGGCCATAATCAAGGAATGTTCCAGCCAAAATGCCTGGCCACACGGAGTTGGACATAACTTAAGTAATAGGATGAGGGAAACATGGATTCAGGTAGAGAGTTCCAGAGCTCAGCTGTTGAATAGAAGAAAGATTGGGAATATCATTTCACTCCTGGCTTAGAGAGTTGCACAGAATATATAAATATCTGCATTATAAAACATTACTTAGGATTGTATAGATAAATGACAATAATTATTTAGAAGCTGAATGTGGGAGTGTGTAAATTATTTAGTTATTGCAAGAAATGTTTAATATATGATTTATTAGTAATGAGAATGAATCAATTAAATGGACTATAATTCGTGTATGAAGGGGAAACGTGATAACACTATATAGTTTTAAATTTGCTTATGTAATGTGTATTGAAAGCAAGTGTTTATATATAAGCCATGAAGACACTCTGGTGGAGATAATAGGTACAACCCCAGGTCTAATTGTATAAGATAAACATTGCGAGACAGGTACGGGACAGGAGAGGGATGGACCACGTGTATTTAATTACTATATAATTATTAAAACCACCCTCTGTGTAAATAAACATACCACACAGTATATGTACAGAGAGAGAGAGAGAGCGAGAGCGAGAGCGAGAGCGAGAGCGAGACAGATATGGGACAAGAGAGGGTCGGAACACGTTTTCTGAATTACTATACATTACACCAACCGTCTGTGTAAATAAACATGTCACTCAGGCTTCGGACAGTCCAAGTTATTTATTTTGCGATAATTAACACCATTTACTGTGTATTGTTGGGAGTTGTGTGTATGTAGGTAGGTAGGTAGGTAGGTATATATATATATATATATATATATATATATATATATATATATATATATATATATTCAGGCACATACTCCATTGCTGGGGGTGGCCGACTCGAGACAGAGCCCGAACAGAAACCTGTAAAGTTCTAATTCTTAGGGTCCAGCACCACTTTCGCGATCCCTCGCCCCTTTCTCTGTCTCGATGAGTAGGAGAATTTCACAAGGGGAAGAGGTCAGTCCTTTGAGATTTACTAGGTCAGTTATTTGATATTTGTGCCCCATATTTTGTTCTTTCCTCTCACATAAGCATTAGGTATTCATAGTGCAGTTGGGTCCAGTACATGATTAGATTGATATCCAGTATTATATAAATGGATATCAATCGTGGTTATGTGCTGTTTCTTTAACTGTCTTGATGGCATAATGGTTAGAGCGTGTAAGTTCTGTATGTGGTATCCTGGGTTCGAATCCTGGGAGAATCACATGTTTTCATTATTTTCATAATTGGGTTATAGCCCAATCATTTCTGAGTTTTCTTCTCTACTTCAATCACTGCTTGGAAAACTTTAGATCACTGCTGATCAGAACACTCAAATCCTTTTACAAGTTAGTCACTTGAGAGCGAGAGAGAGAGAGAGAGAGAGAGAGAGAGAGAGAGAGAGAGAGAGAGTAAGAGTGAGAGAGAAACGGAGATCCTTTGGGAGTAGAGTAGCACTAAACAACATAAAAGAGTTCGCAGTGGTAGAGAGAGAGAGAGAGAGAGAGAGAGAGAGAGAGAGAGAGAGAGAGAGAGAGAGAGAGAGGAAGGGGGGGGGAGACGTTCTAAAGGGGAACTATGGAAACATTTTATTTAGGAGGTTGTGAAGGACAGAATCCAATAAAATACAAAGAACCCACTGCTCCCTCATGCTTAGCCCCATTAGTATTGATATTTTAAGATGTTCGTTTGGCGATTATGAGACCTTTCGACCCATTTCTTTGTCAATATTAAGAGCTTTCGTGCCATTTAGGTGTCGATTTTTCCTGGCGAGTGAAAGCGAGCCTGTAATTCTAGGAGGAACCGGCCTTCGGCCTGAACATTTTTCTACCGAAAAATGTACACATAAATCTGGAAGAGATGCTTGGGGGCATTTGTTTAAGCTTGATGGAGGTCTGGGGAGGACATTAAAAACCTCCTCCCTTTTTATTTTTTTTTTTTCTATGTGATTGAGGGAGGCAAAAGGCAGAACTGCCTATAGCGAGTGCCTCCCCCATAGTTGGAAGAGTGACAGTGCCAAAATCAAGGGACGATCGGGCCAAAATGCCTGGACACACGGAGTTTGAAGCAATTTAAATCATAGGAAGAGAGAAAGACTGATTCTGGGAGAGAGTTCCAGAGCTCAGCTGTTGAGTAGAAGAAAGTTTGAGAGTAACGTTTCACTCTTGGGTTGGAGAGTTGCACAGAGTAGGGGTGAGATTGAGTTGCAAGACGGGTACTACGTGCCCTACGTAAAGGAGGTGGTATGCACTGGGAAAGCTCTGAGGAACACTGATTATTATAGTAGCGATAGAATAGCGAGAGAGATGCAACATTGCGGCGGAGAGAGAGAGATTGCAGAGAGTTGGTGAGTGGACGGGAGTTAATGATACGAAAGGCCTTCCTTTCAACTTTGTCTAGGAGAGCGGTGTGAAAGGAACCTCCCCACACATGTGAATAATACTCAATACAAGGACGCACTGTGCCCCTGTACAGAGCAAGAAGCTGTGCTGGGGAAAAGAACCCCCTAAGGCGGTTGAGCACACCCAGCTTCTGGGAGGCTGCCTTAGCAAGACTGGTAATATGGTCCTTCCAAATGAGAGCAGAAGAAAAAGAGACACCAAGAATATTGAGAGAAGATGAAGGGTTGATTTTTGTATTGTTGAAGAATAAGGGATAGTCCGCTGGGAGATCCTGACGGGTAGATAGATGGAGAAATTGGGTTTTGGAAGCATTAAAGGTAACAAGGTTTTCTCTGCCCCAATTGGAGATAGTATTTAGATCAGAATTTAAGAGTTCTATGGCTTCATTACATTTGTCGTTAAGGGATAGCTGGCTGGGGCATTCTGAAAAACTAATGGAGTAGTGTAAGGTTGAGTCGTCTGCGTATGAATGGATGGGAATTAAGGTACAGTTAAGGAGATCATTTATATAAATTAGAAAGAGAATAGGAGATAGGACAGAGCCCTGAGGAACACCAGAGTTTATAGGGTGAGGAAGTGAACAATGGTCGTCCACAACCGCGGCTATGGAACGGCCGGAAAGGAAATTAGAGACAAAGGCACAGATGGAGGGATAGAAACCGAAGGAGGGTAGTTTAGAAATTAAAGATTTGTGCCAGACTCTATCGAAAGCTTTTGATATGTCTAGTGCAATTGAAAAAGTCTCACCGAAGTCCTGAAAGGAGGATGACCAAGAGTTAGTAAGATAGGGGGTTAGTAAGGGGGTAGTGCTTGGTTTTTGGGTCTATATATTTATTTATTAATTTATTTTTGAGTTTCCTCGCTAGACCTCCATCAAGCTTAGAAAAACACCCCTTACAACCCCTTTCAAAATAAATGTGTAAATTTTTAGATAGAAAAATTTCCCGGCCGAAGGCCGATTCCTTCTAAAATTAGAGGCTCACTATCCCTCGCCAGAAAAACAAATCGACAGCTAAAAGGCACGAAAGGTCTTAATATTGAAAAAAGGCGAAATGTCTCAAAATCGCCCAACTATAGTCAAACTCAACTGAAATGAGCTCCAAGGAGGTCAAGGTCGCCCTGTGCGGTGTTACCACATTTTTACCAAAACAAACCTTTTAGAAAATGGGAAACCAAGCAAAGTTCTCTTATAATCACATTTAGAAGGGAAACTTGAAATAAATGTACAAGACGTTTTTATGTCTGGAAGGGTTATTGGTATTCTTATATAAAAGTTATAGGAGCGAAATAATAGGTAGGCTATATTTGTATATACATATTTACATTGTACAGCATCTCCCTTGCCTGGCTATGAAGATGAGAGTAACTTTTGCGAGGTTTTCCTTCCATGGTGGTCGCGCTATGAATGAGGGTTAGTGACCGTCTGACCTGGGTGATGTTGTTGTCTTTATTTGAGGCCCTTTAAAGCGTTGCCAATACTCGTATCCAGCTCTCTCCCTCTCTCTCTCTTTTGATGGGATTACATTGTGCTATATTGCATTTTGGAGATTGTGTGTGTTTGTGTGTGTATCTGTAGGGGTGTGTGTGAGTGCGTGCGTAGCCAACAGAACCGCATTGACATTACTTGGCATCGTCGCATATCCTACCACTCCTTAAATCTATTTATAGCTGTCCCCAGAAAAATGGCAGCATGTTCTAAAATAATAGCGTGCCATATGTTGTATAAATTCCTTCTATATATCCTTAAAATGATATGTTTCTTAATTAACACCACATAACCTTTAAAAATTGTAATATAATATATATATAGTCATAAAAGCTAAAATTAATTTGTTAATAGCCTGAAAAACTAACATTTGTTGTTAAAGCTTTGAATATTTGACAACACCGCACAGGGCGAGGGAAACCACCTTGTAGCTCATTTGATAGGAGGATGACTATAATGCAACGAACGTCTTAAAACCTCAAAACTAATATGCTAAACATGAGGGAGAAGGGGGTCCATAAAAAGCGAGTACTACCCCCTTAACGTAGGAGACATTCAGTTTCGCTTTCCCTTATATTTCTTTGTCTCAAAAAGCAAATTATATAAACATCGCTACAACAGACGGTAATCACAATACTTTGGCTCTATAGTCTGTTTATTGTCAGCTGATGGAAAATTGTTGTCTACATCTTCATTCTTGGGGGTGGCCGACCCGAGACAGAGCCCGACTAGGGACACAGAAAAAAGTAACACCCCGTTCTTAACATTAATCATCAATTAAAAGCCCAATGTACTTTAATAAACTAATGAAAGCATTTGATCCTCCCGGGATTTGAACTCAGGACACCACACCCAGAACATAAACATCTAAACCATTACAAAACAAAGAGAAACAAAAATGGGGAATGGGCCTGAACAAATAGATAGATAGATAGATAGATAGATAGATAGATCTTCATTCCTCAGTTATTTCAAAGATTTTATAGCTACATGTGTTGTTAATTATGAAAACATGTCAATAATATGATGCAGTGACATAGTTGTTTCTCAGTATTCTGATAACTGCCTTGATGGTGTAATGGTTAGAGTGTTTAAAATCTGTATGTGGTAACCCAGATTCGAATTCCGCTGGATCACATGCTTGCTTTCATTCATTTCTTTGGCAGGTGTTTGGAGTTGGAGTGAAATTAATATAAATAGATTACCACACACAGATCTTAGGGGGAGATGGGCCGGGGTTTTTTTTTTGGGGGGGGGGGTCCCCTTCGTTCTTATGTTTTGCCCCATTAGTTTTCAGATTTTAAGATATACAAATGTACAAATTAATCTAGAATCTAATGGATGTTTGTTTTTGTTTTTTTAACTGTATTGGAGGTCTAGGGAGGAAACTAAAACAATTATTAATATTATTATGTTCTATCCAACAACCAACTCTACTCCTAAAATCGATTAATGAAATATTACAAATATATGAAATATATATATTATATGAAATAATATATTTGAAATATATATGAAATATTATATGAAATAATCAACCAAAAGACAAACCCTTCCTCTTTACACACTCTAACCATTACCGCATCAAGTGTTATGAGAACGAGGCGTCAGTGTTGTGAGTATGTGAGTAAGCGAGTGAGGAGAGTAGTAATGCTGGGGTCACACATTCACGTATATCGCTCCCGTATGCCCCCGTCAGGCGTGATCGCCAATTTTGTGTTCTGACGGGCGTAGTCCGGCTGTGTACACCCGTATAGACTACGACTATTGCACTTCTCGACATACGTACCGTGACGGGGCCAGTGTTACGTCAGACGTAATGTAGTCGTATGGAACTACGTACGTGCTTGCGACTTGCGTAAGCATGTCCCCGTTAGTCCGCCTGGGCTGCCCGATTTGCGGGAACACAGGCCACGCCCATGGCCACGCCCCCACAAGACCTGCGTAGCTGAGGCCGTACGTCTTCGGAGTTTTTAGGACTTAAGTGGACCGTTTCCGAACAATCGTAGGCACACCCCGTCTGTCCAAACACAGACAAAGACAGTCTTTGTCAACCACGTAGGTCTGGGTTGGAATCTGGGAACTACAAAAGGGCAGGAATGGCCACACCATTCCCATTCCCAGTCCTTCATCGGCACCATGAACAACATCACGGAATTCATCCTGGAGGAGTTCAATTTTGTGAACTCCCTTTATAGAGGAAAGACCATTCATCCTTGTAACCTTTAACCCGCTGAGTGCCAGCCAATTTTGACGGTGTGCTTCTGCCAGTGCCAGATTTTTTTTTTTCTTTTTTTTTTGGCTAAATCTATCAAGTTGGGAGAGAAGGGAAGGATAATGGTAAAAAAAACACTCCCCTCGCCAGAAATCAGGTCCCCAATGGTCCCGAAAGTAGCTGAAAAGACACTATAGACTACAGAGACTTTTATGGTATCGGAATGTATGGGTGGGAGGGTGGTGGGAGGGTGGTTTTGGGGTTGGTTGGGGGAAGGGAGAAGGGTAATTGACTTGTGTTACACATATGAAGCCGATTGGTGAGGTAGTTTCGCCACCACGGATTTTCGTTTTTTTCCTTATCTTCGTACGGATACGATACGCTGGAAGTGGGTGGTGGGAGGCGGTTGGGGGTGTGGTGGGGGGAAGGCAGAAGGGTAAGGGACTTGTCACACAAATATGGAACCGATTGGTGCAGTCGTTTCGCCGCCACAGATTTTCCCTTTTTTTCCTTCTGACGGGACCGACAGTCAGCGAGTGGGTGGGAGGAGGGATTTGGGATTTTTGTGGTGGGTAGCCTAAAGGGTAAGGTACATGTGGTAAAAATATGAAAGCCATAGGTGCAGTCGTTTCGCTGCTACGATTTGTTTTCGGCAGGGTGCAGAGGGTGGCAGGGTTGGCTTGTTGGTTGCTGCTCCGGTGTGGTGAGAGGTGTGACTGGAGTGTCCCCCGCTGGTCCCCCGCTGGTCGTCCCGTTGTCCCCACCGTACAACGGTGCCGCGTCTTCCCGCCATCCCGCAGTGCGGCGGTTCTGCCAGATGCAGCCGGACTAACGTAAACTTTCCCGTTTTACGGGAATATTGTACGATTGGCGGGAGAAGCTTATGTTTTACCGGGCTAGATGCTACGTCTTACGGGGCTGCTCCCGTAAGACGTAGCAGCTAGCCCGGTCAGACGTATGATTTCCCGACTTTTGACATGCGTTAGTGCGAGCCACGTATCTGATTCGAAATCCAAAACATACCGGGCGGCCTTGGCCGCACCCACCACCTCCCAGACCAGTGTGGCTACTCCCGCCATGCGTACCAACCCCCACGACTAGACACAATTTCATTTACGTTTTGCGTACTAAGCCCTTACGTTTTACGTATTCGGTTGCCAACTACCAATAAACCTTCGTACGGGAGCATACGGGAGCATATACGTGAATGTGTGACCCCAGCATAAGGGTTGTGGAGTTCGCACCAGCTTACCCAGTAGCCTATGTGTACTCCGCTAAGGCCGCAGTGGTGCCAACTTGGCACTTTTAGTTCATATCATCACCAACCCATCTAGTAACTTACAACCATACCTAATTAAACCGTACAGTACCGGTGACGTCTTCTATATGTGTTTGTTAATTTCATTAATCGAGTTAAGGAGTAAAGTTGGTTGGTGGAGAGAACATAATTATTATTTGATTTCAGCTACATTTAGACGATTTTATGAAGCTTAGGAAGGATATATGGGCACTAAAAGGATTAATGGATATAGTCTGTAGCCTTTCAATGGGTAGATGTCCTTCCTAAGCTGACTAAAATAGTATAATAGTTGCCAGAATATAATGAAAAGGACGTCACCGGTACTGGACAGGTTAATGATATCAATGACACTAATGAATACATGTGGTACTCCAAGGATTCGAACCTAGGATACTCACACCGAAAATCCGCGCTAGATCCATGTCAGATTTAGCACTTGTTCATCTTGTCTAGTGCCAAAATATTGTGCTATCGTCTTTTTAGCGCTTTTTATATAATGTGCCGTCAATAATTGTGCTTTTTATATAATGTGCCGTCAATAATTGTGCTTTTTATATAATGTGACGTCAATAATTGTGCTTTTTAAGGAAAAGTGATACAAGAGAAAGCAAAACCGAATACCGGCTTTGAAAAATCAAGGAGGACCGAGTTCAATTCTAAGCAGGTGGAATTGTTTGGGCAATCTCCTCACACCCCTTGCCTCTGTTTCGCCTGCCATTAAAATAGATTACGCGCCAGGGTGGAAAGGGGTCTCCGGATCCTCCAGCCCTTCTATCTATTTAAAACAAAAAACAAAGAGAGAGAGAGAAAGAAACGGAGGGCAGTGAATCACTATTCATAGCAGAACATTGTGCATTACGGGTGGTGCAGATCATTTCAATGAACTCTGCAAAGCACGATTTTCTGATAGTAAAGGCTGCAAGAATGTGAAATTAACCCTCTCAGTACCAGTGCCGTCCTTTAAACTATTCTGGCTACTATTAAACGATTTTATTCAGTTCAAAGTGGGCCTCCAGTAATTAACAGGCTTCGAACTATCTCACTTAACCCTTTTTACTACCACAGATCCTATATAAATTGCTCAAAGTCATGTAAATATGACGAATAAAATTATAAAGACGTCGCCGGTACAGAATGGGTTAAAGATATCTAAATGTAGTGCAGTTATATGAAATGTGTTTGCTCCCTACTTCACCAATGATATGAACAATTATATATCCAATGGTAAAATCTGCTTAAATCCTTCTGTACCAGCGACGTCTTTTTATTTTATTCAAGCTATATTTAGACGATTTTGAGCACCTTAAGAAGGATCTGTGGTAGTAAAAAGGGTTAATTAAGATAGTTCGAATCCGAGGTGTCTCCCGACTGGGTGCGAGCGTGTTTCACGCTAGGACATACTATCACACCCACTGAATATGTCCGCCTTGGCTGGGATCGAACCCAGGTCAAGTAGATTCACATGCGAGTGTGCTATCCACTATACCGCCGCGGTTCTAGGTATTAATAATGGAGTGTATGCTAAATTGAAGTAAAAAATTCCTCATCTTCTATTAACCCCCCCAGACATATTAACTTACGAAAGTTAGGGGTTGCTCGAGCGCCCGGTATTTCCCCCACAACAGTCCTTCTCACACTGAGGGACCGTTAGAAGTCGACAGATTCTGATCTAACTTACCTAACTTACTGAGCTCAATATGACGCAAATGCGTCATGTAACTTACTTATTGAGCTATTTCACTAAGTTCATATGATGCGATCGCGTCATATGATACCTTTGGGCAATACCGTCATATGACGCGATCGCGTCATATGTGACGGAGAGGGTTAATAAGATGCAGGGTGTCAAACCGGAGAAATTTAGTTTGAACACTAGAATGAATATGAGAAGCAATACAGGAACATTAGTATGTAATATAATGTGTGGAACTATATAACTTCCAAAAGCATAATGTGAACTTTTCATAATTTTATCAATGCATGTACAATAATAAAGACTAACAATTATGGACTAGGCTTCCGTTTAACACTCTGATAAGGTGCGTGTGTGTGTGTGTGTGTGTGTGTGTGTGTGTGTGTGTGTGTGCGTGTATTATTCCCTACAATTGTCTGTGTTACATGCAGCAGAGTAGGCTACCATAAGAGCGATATTACACGAGCGCTTTTTCCGGCAATTTTCGATGAGCAAGTTTGTGCCTGTAATATTGTGAAGCTCTTTCACACTGGAATCGAAAACTAGACTGAAGGTAGATTATGTTAGGTGGCTGATTTGATAAGACTTGAATTTTGATGATCCCAGACTACAATTGCCTGTACAAAATGACTGAAAAATCACTAGTGTGACACCGGCTTAAGGAACCTCGATTTCAGGATCAGAGAGACTGTTATCCCCTTCTGTACCGGCGACGTCTTCTAAAAACTATTCTGGCTATGTTTAGAGGATTTTCTGCGGTTTAAGAAGGATCTGTGGTAGTAAAAAGGGTTAAGTGAGATAGTTCGAAGCCTGTTTATTGCTGGAGACCCTTTTTAAACTGAGTAAAATCGTATATTAGTATCCAGTATAGAATGACAAGGAGGGAACTGGCACTGAAGGGGTTAATTGCCTTTCTCTCTCAGCAAATCACCAAGCCAAATACAAAGAGCTCGACTCGTTAACCCTTTCTGTACCGGCGACGTCTTTTTAACTTTATTCTGGTTAATCTTTGACGATTTTATTCAGTTTAAAAAGGGACTCCAGCAACTAACAGGCTTCGAAATATCTCACTTAACCCTATTTACTACGACAGATCCTTCTTAATCTGCACACAATCGTCTATATATAGCTACAATAAAATCAAAAGGACGTCGCCGGTACAGAAGGGGTTAATACATGATTGCCAGTAGTACAATAATTAAGCCCAACTTGTTGGATGTCCAAAAGTCCATTGATTCAGCTATTGTGAGGAATTTGGTCAAGTCAAAACTTCGAAACAGACTTAGCATAAAAATCTTAAATGCAATTCTGGCATCAAGTATGAATTAATAAGGTATGGACGAAGTTTGTTAGAGAGAGTACATGAAGGTCTCTGGACCCTTTTAAATGACAAACCTGGAAGGTCTTTATCCCCGATATTGATGTGAAGAGACCTTGCCCGGAAGTATAATAACATCTGAGGTGAAACCATTGATTTCGGGGGCTGATGAGTGATTGGTTCTTTTGAATGTTTGTGTGCTTGCTTTTTGTGGGCAAACTGTCATATGAGTATTTCTCCTGTCACCTCTTCTTCCATTCTCGTGTCTCTTGCTGATCCTCCCTACCCCTTGTGGGAGTAAGCGCTGGCTACTGCCTGACCGACTGACTGACTGGACGGTATTGTTATGATTATAAACTTCCCAAAGAAGTGCTAAAACTGATGGGTCAATAAAAGTACATCAGTTCATAAATGGCTCAAGACCAAGGTACACTCACGAGCCTTAATACCGGCACACCCATTTGAATCTTTGAGTAATGAGAGCCAAGTTGTGAAGCCTCTGGGATAAACATAGGCTATTCATAAATGCAGTGGGTGTAGTACATGATTAGATTAATGTCCAGTATTCGATAAATGGATATTAATCGTAGGCATGTGATATACCGGTACTTATAACTGCCTTGATGGTGTAATCATTACACCATCAAGGCAGTTATAAGTACCGGTATATCACATGCCCACTGTAATGGTTAGAGTGTTTAAAATATGTACCGATGTGTGGTAATCCAGGTTCGAATTCCGGTGGATCACATGCTTGCTTTCATTAATTTCTTTGGGAGGTGTTTGGTGTTGAAGTTAAATTTATTAATAGATTATATCAGAACATTGCATTGTCTGAATATACACACCATATGAGGAGAGCACTTTATTGACAACGTTTCGCTGATAGCTTCTTCAGGTCACTAACGAAGCTATCTGCGAAACGTTGTCAATAAAGTGCTCCTCCTCATATAGTGTTTATAAAGT
Source organism: Paralithodes platypus (assembly GCA_032716605.1). NCBI lineage: Eukaryota > Metazoa > Arthropoda > Malacostraca > Decapoda > Lithodidae > Paralithodes > Paralithodes platypus. The sequence goes on along the minus strand of CM064491.1, from coordinate 34,179,646 downwards.
GCTCCTCCTCATATAGTGTTTATAAAGTGCTCCTCCTCATATAGTGTTTATAAAGTGCTCATCATATAGTGTTTATAAAGTGCTCCTCCTCATATGGTGTTTATAAAGTGCTCCTCCTCATATGGTGTTTATAAAGTGCTCCTCCTCATATGGTGTTTATAAAGTGCTCCTCCTCATATGGTGTTTATAAAGTGCTCCTCCTCATATGGTGTTTATAAAGTGTTCCTCCTCATATGGTGTTTATAAAGTGTTCCTCCTCATATGGTGTTTATAAAGTGCTCCTCCTCATATGGTGTTTATAAAGTGTTCCTCCTCATATGGTGTTTATAAAGTGCTCCTCCTCATATGGTGTTTATAAAGTGCTCCTCCTCATATGGTGTTTATATTCATTCTGTCAACTTTTCAAAGTTATTTCAACATTGGATTGTCTTGCTTGGGTTCTATACAGGTTTAAATGGGTGTGCAGGTGTTGGGAATATGAACATGATTAGATTAATATCCAGTATTCGAGAATGGATACTAAGTCGTAGGCGTTTTCATAAACCTTCAACCGTCTTGGTGGTGTAATGGTTTGTGTGTTTAAAGATATGTGTGTGCTAGCCCGGGTTTGAATCCCGGTGGATCACATATATGCTTTCATTATTTCATTGGAGGTGTTTGGTGTTGTGGTGAAAGTAATAAAATATAGATTATGGCTCGTGACTCTACGGAAGTTATGGAAGAGATTGATGATTTGGGATTTGGTTGAACTTCAATAATGGTGATTGGTGAGTATTCAAAATATCGATTTTATATCTTTGAAGATTGTGACGCATTATGGCAGTTTATTCTGGCTACCATTAGACGATTTTATACAGCTTTGGAAGGATCTGTGGGAAGTATAAAGATAAAGACTACCCCAATTAACCCCTTTCAGTTCCGGTGACGTCCTTTTTAATATATATCGGCTGTATTTTGACGAGTTTATTAACTTGATTCAGCTTAGGACGGACGTGTAGCAATTAAGAGGGCACAGACTCTCTCAATACTCCCTTTTAGCTACTACAGATCCTTCCTAAGCTGCATAAAGGTTTCTAAATATAGCTGAAATATTACCACAGACAACCCCTGTAGAGAAAGGGTTATCCCTCTGTGACTTACATAGATCCTTCCTAATCTAAATATAATCGTCACATAATAGACGGAAAACCGAAAATAAATGCGTATTGGATCTTGAAAGTGCTTAAGGGGGTAGTGCTTGTTTTTTGGTTTATGTATTTAATTATTTATACATGTTTGGGTTTCCTCGCTAGACCTCCATCAAGCTTAAACAAAATTCCCCCTAGATCTCGTATACATTTTTACATTTTTTGGTAGAAAAATGTTCAGGCCGAAAGCCGATTGCTTCTATAATTACAGGCTCGCTATCGCTCGCCAGGAAAAATTCGACACCTAAGTGGCACGAAAGGTCTTCATATTGACAGAGAGATGAGGGGAAAGTTCTCAAAATCGCCAAACTAACGGAACGAACGTCTAAATATCTCAATATTATTAGGCTAAACATGAGAGAAAGGGAGTCCAGAAAAAGCGAGTACTACCCCCATTGCATAGTTACCTTTATCCCATTCAGTACCAGGGACGTCCTTTTCATCGTATACTCTTACTTCACACTCCGGACATGACTTGTATGCGAACTTGCAAGAGAGTTCACTCTATCAATTTGTTCGATCGCCGACCCGTGGTAATAACGTTCTTGACCTTGTACTTGCAACAAAAGAAGAATTAATAGAGAATTTGAATGTTGGTGATGAATTCAGTAACAGCGACCATCGTACAATAACTTTCACTTTAAAGTTTACTAGTAACGAACCAAATAGCAGCATCGAAAAAGTCCCTAATTTCAAGAAAGCAAACTTTCATATACTTAGAGCTATGTTTAAAGAAACTGACTGGATCTTTTTAATTAACAATAACGACATAAATACATCTTGGGAATTATTCGAAACCACTTACCTAAAAGCAGTGCAGGACTGCATACCATCGAAAATACGTCGTCCAGGCCATAATAATAAGCCCAAATGGTGGAATAAAGATATTTCAAACTGTCTGCTTGCTAAAAAGTTTGCTAATGATAGATTAAAATCCTTACAAAATGACGAAGAACGGGTGAAATTTGTAGAGCTACGACGCAAAGCCAAAAAGTTAATCAAGCAAAGTAAAAAGACCCTAGAGTTACATGTTGCGAATCAAAATAAAACAAACCCGAAAGAGATCTATAGTTATATCAGAAAGAAAAAAGTAGTTATTTCAACTGTTGGACCGTTAGTCGATGAAAATGGAGAATACACCAAAGACGAAGTACAAATGAGTAATGCCCTCAATACCTTCTTTGCATCAGTTTTTACAACGGAAGACCTCAGTGATATCCCTACACCATCGCCGAGTCAGATTGATAATTCAGATGTTCTAAGCAATATCACCGTTACAGAGAGAGAAGTATTGAATTGTTTAGATAAACTCAAGGTAAATAAAACGCCTGGACCTGATACAATCTCACCTAGAGTCCTAAAGGAAGCTAAGGATGAGCTCTTTAACCACTGACATTGCTATTCAATAAATCCTTGAGTCCGGAACTATGCCTGATCAGTGGAAGATAGCCAACGTAACACCAATATTAAAAAAAGGCAGCAAATCCCTACCCAGTAACTATAGTCCAATTAGCTTAACCTCAGTTGTATGTAAAATGCTAGAAACACTCATAAGAGACAGACTCGTAAATAACTTAGAGGAAAATAACATACTTAAAGATACTCAACACGGCTTTCGTAAAAAACGTTCCTGTTTAACAAACCTCTTAGACTTCTTCCCCGATATCCTCAACCTCTACGATGAGAGTAAAGCTGTAGATATTATATACCTTGATTTTTAAAAGGCCTTTGACAAAGTTCCCCACAAACGTTTACTGCTAAAACTAAAAGCGCATGGAATACAAGACGGTGTGTTGAAATGGATAGAAAATTGGCTCAGCGACAGAAAGCAAAGAGTAGTCATAAACGGTAAGGCATCTAAATGGACCAATGTAAGTAGCGGGTACCCCAGGGATCGGTACTAGGACCAATTCTCTTTCTAATTTACATCAACGACATAGATGAGGGTCTCACCTGTACAATCTCAAAATTTGCTGACGATACAAAAATTGCAAATAGCGTACTCTCAAAAGAACAAGTTGACGATATGCAACACAATCTAGATAAGTTGTCATGTTGGGCCCAAATTTGGCAAATGAGTTTCAATGCGGATAAATGTAAAGTACTACATATCGGATACCAAAATGAGAGAGCAAACTATTATTTTGATGAATGGCACTCAGCTTAAGAATGTAATCAGAGAAACCGATCTGGGAGTAACAATATCGAGTAACCTAAAACCGAGTCAACAATGTTCAGAAGTTGTTAAGAAGGCAAACAAAATAATTGGCTTTATAGGCAGGTCATTTGAGCATAAATCCGAAGACGTTATCCTACCCTTTACAATTCCTTAGTCCGCCCTCTTTTGGAATACTGCGTTCAATCCTGGTGCCCTTATTACCTAAAAGATATAGACAAGCTAGAACGAGTTCAACGTAGAGTTACCAAAATGATACCTAGCCTAAAGAACAAACCATACGAGGAGCGTCTTAGAGAATTAAATATATTTCCTTTAACCCAGCGCAGATTAAGAGCGACTTAATTCAAGTGTTCAAAATCATCAAAGGCATCGACAATATGAACTGTAGTAAGTACTTCACTATCGACCAATCTAATTACACGCGGGGAAACGGGTGCAAAATTATTGGTAAATCTTTTAACTCGCACGAAGCTAAACATTTCTTCTTCAATCGAGTTGTCAACTTATGGAACGGGCTTCCCCGAGATGTTATAGTCTGCAGCACCGTCGATTCATTTAAACTTCGCCTAGACAAATGTCTCGCATCAAACCCGCGACTGACTGCGTTTGTAAATGAATAACTTTATTTTATCCTCCCCTCAGTTACTAACCCATCTGTTCCCTACTAACTTCCCAATCCTGCCACGGACATTAGTTCCAGGGCAGTAGTTCCCTTTTCAATATTCCCTTACCCTCTCTAAACCACTGTTTGGACACTTGATCCTCAGTGTTTTGGAGGACAAGCAGCCTAGAAGGGTCACTAGACCTGTTGTTGCTTTATTTCCTTTGTACTCTTTTGTATTCTGGGAACTATTATTCCCACAGATCCTTCTGTAGGGGCCAGTGCTTATTTTTGGGGGCTACTTATTAATTTATATATTAATTTTGAGTTTCTCGCTAGACCTCCATCAAGCTTAAAAGACAACCCTTATACCCCTTTTCAAGATATATTTGTACAATTTTCGGTAAAAAAGTGTCCCGGCCAAAGGCCGGTTCCTTCAAAACTTACAGGCTCGCTGTCGCTCGCCAGGAAAAAATCGACACCTAAACGGCACGAAGGTTCTTAATGTTGACAAAGTAATGGGGCGAAAGGTCTAAAAATCGCCAAACTAGTGAACGAACGTCTTAAAATAGCAAAACTAATTGGTCTAAACATGAGGGAGAAGGGGGTCCAGAAAAAGCGAGTACCGTACCTCCCCCTTAAACTATATAAAATCGTCTAATGATAGCCAGAATAAACTGTCAAAGTGTGTTACAATCTGCATTCATCCCCTGTTCACTCTCTCTCTCTCTCTCTCTCTCTCTCTCTCTTATTTTGTATCCTTTCTTTCAACTTTCCGTTTCTATCGGATATGCCATCTCTACTAGAATAAGTCCTGGCCACCTAGTTTGGATTGTAAGGTCTGTGTGGCCAGTGTAACTATTTAAATCAATGTAAATCTATCTCTCTTCTTTGCTAGGGTTAATAATGTTTTGTTATTGTAAATCTTCATTAACGCCTATTTTAGATCGATCTTAGACATATTTAGCGGTTTTCTAGCGTTTTTTCGTAGTGAATATAGCGCCAAATGAATTATTCAGTTGGTAACCCTGGCCGTAAAGGCCGGCCCCTCGTCAGACGTCAGTTTACCTCCAAGTGGCAGAGCGGGAGGATGTTACGCCGCACTCTCGTCATTCCCTCTGCAGCCTTGTGGATTTGTACATTACTACATTTTTGGAGAATTTTACTATGAAGCACTTTAATATGTTTGATACCTAGTGTTCAAGTGGATATCGATGAAGTGCGGATTGTGTTGTGTGGATTTAAGCGGGTGTTGGTGTTTTTACTGTGGTGTATAGCCTAAATTCCTAGTGATGAAAAAGAATAGGACACAGAGTGAATAGTCAACCATAAAGTTCTGCAATGAATTAAATGTGCACTATTGATGAAGTGGTTTGTTGTTATTTTGTTAATAGCCTACACGTGAATATATTTTGAACAGTACGATATCTGCTGCAAATATATGAAGTCAATAGCCTATCCATCAACACTTAAGTAAAAATATAGGCCTATGGTCAATATACAGGAGGCGCTACAATATAGGTAGCAAAATTATAATGGTAGTTTTGGGTTCCTATCATCATAGGCCTATGCTTCATTTCTATATACTTTTTATCCCCGGGAAAAAACCCCAAAAATCTTGGGTTTTTTATTTTTTTGTATTAACCTAACCAAAAAACCTAACCTAACCTAAATGTATTTGGGGGCTATTAGGTTAGGTTAGGTTAGGGTTTTTGGTTAGGTTAATGACCAAAACAAAAAATCCCAAGAAAATAAATGAAAAATCCCAAGATTTTTTTTTTTTTTCCCCCGGGGATAAAAAGTATATAGAAATGAAGCATATGATGATAGGAACCCAAAACTATCATTATAATTTTGCTACCTAGCCTATATTGTAGCGCCTCCTGTATATTGACCAAATATATATTTACTTGATCCAGATTCTATCTAGGCTAGCCTATGTTTGTGTTCATAAGTAGGCTATAACTAGCGGTGGCTCCAACTCTATTTTGGTATAATGATTTCCTTTCATATAGCCAAGTTAGATCCTTACTTATTGGTTTCTGGTATTATAAACTGGGACTTTTTCGTTTTAAAATTAGGCTATAGGCCTAGGTTACTGTAGGTTAGGCTGATGAAAACACTAAATTGTACCAATTCTTAATATAAAAACATTAAATATGAAGGAAAACTAGGGAATTAAGAATCAATGCTAAAACCGATTTGAAGCCATTGCTAGAATTGTACCAAATCGTCTAGGCCCTAATGGTAATCGTCTAGGCCCTAATGGTAATCGTCTAGGCCCTAATGGTAATCAGAATATAATGAAAATTACGTCATCAACATATTGAGGACAGTCGGTACCGGTGACGTCCTTTTGCTATATTCTGGCTACATTTACACGGTTGTATTCAGCTTACAATGGGCCTCCAGCAATTGACAGGCTTCGAACTATCTCACTTAATCCATTTTACTACCACAGATCCTGCTTAAACTGCACAAAATCGTCTAAATATAGCTAGAATAATATTAAGAAGACGTCGCCGGTATAGAATGGGTTAAGTAAACATAAAGAATTGCCTACTTGTTAGTTTGGTATAGGTCTATAATTACACCTTGTTAGTTTGGTATAGGTCTATAATTACACCTTGTTAGTTTGGTATAGGTCTATAATTACACCTTGTTAGTTTGGTATAGGTCTATAATTACACCTTGTTAGTTTGGTATAGGTCTATAATTACACTTATACGAGCTAAACAAATTATTATTGTACCCGGTATTCAACAGGAAGGTATGATGAGGTAAGTGATGTGGTGTAGGTGGCAATATGCGGAAATGGATTATAAGCCCCCCCCCCCCCCCCCCCCCTTACCCTAGGCTAGGTTAGGTTAGGTAAGGTTGTTAGGTTAGGTTAGGTTAATGTCTCTCTGAAACAATGTAAAATCCGTGTCACATCTAGATTGATAGACTTTTGTCAGAGGGGGCGGAATGCTCTTATAATCCATTTCCGCATATTGCCACCTATACCACATCACTTACCTCGTCGTACCTTCCTATTAAATGCAATAATATATTTTTTAGCTCGTATAGGTGCAATTATAGAAATTTACCGTTAGTTTCAGGCTATAAGGAAGTTGGAGCCGTGACAATCGACATGAAACAGAAATGCAATAATAATGTAGGTTTCTGGTGGATAACAAGTTGTTGAATTTGGTTTTATGTATTTAGCCTATATATGCAATAGTCTACAGCAATATTTTAGCTGGTAATTTTGGTATATATTGTTTACAACTCCAACTTCCATATAGCCTGAAACTCGAAAGTGGTCAACTACGCTACTTGAACCTATGAATGTATTTAGGATAATAGCCTATCTATTATTTGTTATTTTTAATACCCGAATATGATCTAGGCTAGGCCTACCTGCCAACATGTGTATAAATATATTGAACATGTCTGATTTTACAGAATGGAAATAGCCTAAATAGGTCTATAATATTATTTTGAAACTCGATAATAAGCCTACCAGTTCCGATGTAAGGTCCTTAACTACAACAGTTGAATCGAACCCATTGAGCCAATTGAAATAGGCCTATGTTTGCAGTGGAAAAGTGTTAATACGTTTAATATAGGCTAGTGAGAGTTGAGAGTACCGTACCGTACCGTTACCATGTCTCTGCATCATAATAGACTAGTGCCAAGTTTTCATGATTAACAACAGATTTCGCCACAAAACCTACGTAATAGCGGAGTAGCCTAATCAAGCTGAAGACAGCATCGTTAGCTGGAAAATAGAAGAGCGAAGTCTACTACACTGCTACAGGAGGTTTACTACTAGGCTACTATGACTAGACTACTCTGCTATGAGGCCTACTATGACTACGACATAGCATTTTACCGTTAGCTGGAAAAAAGAGTACCGGTAGTGTGGCTATAGTAAAATCCACCACAGTGTTACAGGAGGCTTACTAGTTACTACTACTATGACTGCTCTACTATGAGGACTACTACTACTATGACTAATACTACACTGCTATGATACTCTCCCTGCCCATTGATACAGCCCAAGAGAAAAATGTCCAGGTGAGTGTATTTGTTTATAGGTACACTCACGCGTAATAAAAGCTGCTCAGGGTTGGGTCCTTCGTTCCCCCCCCCTCCACGCTGGGCAGGTGGTAAGGGGGAAAGACCAAGTCTACCCCACCTTCCAACCCCCAACTATCCCCAACTCCCCCACCATACTCCTCTAACTGCCAGTTTGTGATTAGCCACACTTGTTCTCATGTCTTGTAAATTACAGCTAAACCATCATTGCACACGCTTACAATGGCCAACATTAAATAAGTATTAGGAATTTATCAATACACTATGTAATTGCATTCTCAAGTTGAGACTATACACAGAACGTGGGTTATACGAATCAAGGCTGTAGTAGTGGTTTTCAGCTTGCTCTCGCGCGCGCTCTCTCTCTCTCTCTCTCTCACACATTTTATATGACCAAGATTTAATGTGATATGATTATAGGATGTCCTGCGAGTTTTGTCAGATACTTCGGATTTTTTTTATTTTAATACCACGAATTTTCCGAGTGTTTTTTTTATAAACAAAATTGTACATTTACATCAATATATAGTGTTTGTAATTAATTAGAAATCTCGGGAAAACCTATTTTCCCCATTAGGCCTATCGATCGATGTTGAGACACGCCCCCAGATAGTGATTTGAAAAGACATTAGCCTAACCTAACAACCTTACCTAACCTAACCTAGTATTATGGGTGGGGGCTGCCGCCCCCACACCCCCGCTGATTGAGTACTAATCCCTTAGTAAATACAAAACAAAAATTGGCTGTCGATTATACGAAGGCGAAAGAAATTCGATGAAGTCTACGGTGTTTACTCTGCAATGTTCAGCGTTGATTGTACATTGATAACGGGAAAGTACCATATTGACAACCTTGTTACGAAAATTAAATTATAGTAGCATACTTTTATATTAGGTTTTTCAGAAGGTTTAACACATTTTCATATGCTCTTTAGAGCTGCCGATAACTGGAAGTACCGTATTGACAACCTTGTTACGAAAAATACATTTTAGTACCATACTTTTTTATTTGGTTTTGCCGAGGGTTAAAACAAATGTTCTTATGATCTTTAGAGCATATAGATTCAATATTTATCTTCAAATATATCAACAACATTTGTGGTATTAAAATAACATTAAACCGATACTTCCAGAGATGAAAGATTAACTAATTCCAAGTAAAACGTATTTTATACACATAGGCTTTGGGGGCATTGTTTTGCAGTTGTGGGCCCTTAACCCCTTCTGTACCGCGGACGACTTTTTAAGTTCTTACTAGGTATTTTAAACAATTTAGTGCACTTTAGGAAAGATCTGTGGTAGTAAATAAGGTTAAATGAGATAGTTCGAAGTCCGTTAATTGCTGGAGGCCCTTTTTAAACTGAATAAAATCGTCTAACCGTAGCCAGAATAAAGTTAAAGAGACATCGCCGGTACAGAAGGGGTTAAAGCAGGCTTTTTGGCATTTTTGTCTTTGTTTAACCCTGTATTCCTTCAAAAAGATGAGGATAGGAAAAACAACTTATGTGTATTATGAAGCATGGTATCAACACTTCAAACTGACTAAAATAAAAATCACTATATCGTTCTTCACATTACCATGGCATTGAGTTGAATATTACAAGAAACCAACGAAACTTAATTTTAAGCTAATCATCATGGAAAGAAGAAAATAGCTAAAGAGGATTTGTTGGTGTTTTCATGAAGTATTGATACGTGCACCATGATACAACATTTATCGCTATTAATTTTCTTTACATGGCAAATGGGTTAAAACAAAAAACAAACATACAAATCCCCTCCTTTTCGCATGGCAGTGTTACGTGTTTTGCCATGTGAATATTTACCTTCATTAATATGTGTGATAAATGTTGCCAGCATTCGATACACAGAGAGGAAAGTTGATGGTATAACTGTCTATTAAACCTAAACTATAGTTTGGGTGTTTGTAGAGGTGAGAGGCTGGGATCACAGAGACAGATAAGAGGAAGGGGCTCGATACTCAAACCTTAATATATGTCAACACCGACTTTGGTCATAAGGTATATATATATATATCGAGTTTTACATTAAATGGATTGAAAATTAGTTCATAGCCCACATAAAGTTAAATACAGACCGTTTATGGTATGTATTGTATTTCATAAATGGGAGAAACTGAATTAAATACCGGTACTAAACGAAATAATCGATAACATTCGCTACACTATTCCTGTCAATCTTTGCCTCTTGTCCTTTCCTTTTATGGTCAAAAAAGGCCGACAGACGTAAGTTGTTTGAGAACCTATGAGTAGATAGTAGAAGATACGTTGATATGTATGGCTATTATGGTAAGCATATGATTGAAAATAATTACTGAATAATTATACAGGGTGTCCCGCGAGTTTGGTCAAATACTTCAATAAATGAAAAATTAATTCATTGTAAGTAAAATGTCCAATACACAGGCTTTTGGGGGAATTTTTTGCAGTTATTCTCCATTAAAGTTGACATTTTCGTGTGTTTTGTCATAGTTATTGCATTTTTCCCCTTAATAAGATGGTATAGAGAAGAAAATAATTAGTGTATGATAATGTATCGTATCAATTCTTCGTAGAAACACTAACACATACTCTGTAACTTTCTTGATTTGCCTGTGACGATGAGTTGAATATTACACATTAAATACAAAATCGTATATTCACCGCATTGTCACGAGCAGATGAAGAAAGCTACAGAGGAGTTTATTAGGCCTCTTTAAAGTATGTATACCATACTCCATCATACACTACTCAGTTATATATATATATATCCATATTTTTCATTTAGAGGACACAAAAGGATACCCCATTCAGACGCGAAAAAGAATATAAGTGTTGTAAGGTTTACGGGCCTATGTGTCCACTAATTATGCACATTTAATTCTTATCAACCATACTGCCAGGCTTATGTTGGTCACTGATGAAACCTCGAAATCAAGCTTCATTTGTCAGGATTAATATAGTAATAGCTACACTCTCAATTGTATATTATAAGCTCAAATTTAAATCCTGGGAGAGAGAGAGAGAGAGAGAGCGAGAGCGCGAGCGGAAGACCACTACAGCCGTGATTCGTATAACCCACGTTATGTGTATAGACTATAGAGTCTCAATTTGAGAATGCATTTATATATTTTATTAATAAATTCCTAATAATTATTTAATGTTGGCCATTGTAATTAGCGTGTGCAATGATGGTTTAGCTGTAGTTTACAAGACATGAGAACAAGTGTGGCTAATCACTAACTGACAGTTAGAGGAGTATGGTGGGGGAGTTGGGGGTTGGAAGGTGGGGTAGACTTGGTTTTTCCCCCCTACCACCAGCCCAGCGTGGAGGGGGGAACAAAGCAGGGTATCAATCCACAAAATATGAATTGTGTTATCATTATGGTTTATTATTTTATTATCATTATAGCGCGACAGAGCGGCGAAGGCGCAAGCTCTAGGGGGTCCGGGCCCTCCGGGGGCATGCCCCCCCCCCCCCCCCCCCCCGTGATTTTTTTGAGAACTTAGGTGTCTAAAACAGTATTTCCTGCAATCTAAAAGCAATCAAGATGGAAAATATGGAGATCAAAATTATGTCAATTTAGCCTACCTTTTTTGTTTCTTAAAAAAAAAAAGGGTTGGGGGAGTTTCCATTATCATTATACAAAAAGTTCATTTGCGTTATCACTCAAAAAACAGCGTCGTTTGACAACCTGGAACAAAGGACCCAACCCTGAGCAGCATTTAGTACGCGTGAGTGTACATAGTCTACTCATATATATATACCGGTATATATATATATATATATAGCCTACAGTATATAGGCTATATATATATATATATATATATATATATATATATATATATATATATATATATATATATTTATTTAGTGTGTATGAGACAAAATGTAAAACTTCCCTCAAAGTTGAGGGAGCCTAACCAAATTATATTTATTATTTTTATTATATTTTTTTTTTGTTTTTTTGGTGTACAATATTGGAAAGAGTGGTGTGCTTGAAATGGCGTCATTTAATATTACTTTAGCTAACATTAAACGACTTTATTCAGCTCATTAAGGGGAGGTTTTTAGTTTGTTCCCTAGACCTCCATCAAGCTTATAATTAAACCCCCTTTCAAGATATATTTGTTCCGGTCAAAGGCCGGTTCCTCTTAATTTACAGGCATGCTATCGCTCGCCAGGATTAAATAATAGACAATTAAATGACACGAAAGGTGATACAATTTACAGAAATGGAGCGAATTTTCTTTAAATCGCCAATCTAATTTGGCGAACGTCTTAAAATCTCAAAAGCTTTGGGGCTAAACGAGGAAGAAAAGAGTCAAGAACAAAACTCCCTTAAGTGGATTTCTCCCCTTAACCCCTTCAGCTGCACTATGACGTAATATTATTATACTGGTTACCATTAGCTGATTTGCATTACCGTAGCTTATAATCTACTTCTAGGACTTAAAGGGGTAAATACCATCCCAATAAACCCTCTGAATAATATAGGTGAGACTTTTTCTGTTGGTCACAGAGTTTCTTAACCTTTTTAGCACCGCGCCCCCCTTTGGTCAGGACTGTATTCATGATGCCCCCCCACACGCCTCTGATGCCAAGATTTTTTTTTTTTTTTTTTTATCCATTTCATATGGACTTAGCCCCAGCGACGCAGCGTTTGCGTCAGCAATGTATGTAACACTAAACCCCAGCGACGCAACAGTTGCGTCAGTGTTACTCCGGTCCCAATTACTTCGGTCCTATGGCACCTAGAGGGCTCAGATTTGTATGGGAACTGTGTAAGTATCCCACGCAACCATGCCGATGGTTGAAAACTCTCAAAAGTCCAACTGCGTGAGCGCGCAAAAACCGGAATTTTGGGTGTTATTGCCTTCAATTTTTTACTCTTGTGAAATCCGTTTTCAGGGACTCCGTAGGACCAATTTCTGACCTTTTTTATTGTTTTTTTGTGGTTTTTCCTTCATTCCTAACACATTCGCTATTGTTTCTGGAAAAAACAAAATTCAAAACCGGCTGGTCCCTGGTGGTACATTTATTAATAACTAGCTGGGGCTCAGTGGGTTAAGACGCAATATACTGTAAAAAGGGCGAAAAAATAACCAATCTGCATGCAAAGATTACAACTGATTGATGGTTTTATGTCAATAGGCTACTACATGTGGTTTCTCGGAATGACGGTTGTGAATTTTCCTATCAAAGTTGCTTGTTTATATACTGCATGTCTTTGCAATACCCTGTATGCATTTGAATGGCCTAGCCCTATTTTGAGCTTTGATTACCCCACGCCCCCCCTAGCATTGTCAAAACGCCCCCCTAGGGGGGCGCGCCCCCCAGGTTAAGAAATGCTGCACTAGACATATCGAACGCCTTCGATAGTCTGGCACAAATCTTTAATTTCCAAACTGCCCTCCTTCGGTTTCTGTCCCTCCATCTGTGCCTTTGTCTCCAATTTCCTTTCCGGCCGTTCCATAGCTGTGGTTGTGGATGGCCATCGATCATTTCCTCATCCTATCAACTCCGGTGTTCCTCAGGGTTCTGTCCTATCCTATTCTCTTTCTAATTTTAATAAATTATCTCATCTGTAGGCTACATCTAGTCCCATCCGTTCATATGCAGACGACTGTACTTTACACCACTCAATTAGTTTTCCAGAACGCCCCAGCCAGCAATCCCTCAAAAGTAAACATAATGAAGCCATAAAATGCTTATCTTCTGATCTAGCTACTATTTCCAATTGGGGTAGAGAAAACCGTGTTGCATTTAAGGCTTCCAAAACTCAATTTATCCATCTTACTACCCGTCAGGAACCTCCAGAGTACTATCCCGTATTCTTCAACAATACAAAACTCAACCCTTCATCTTCCCTCAATGTTCTCGGTGTCTATTTTTCTTCTGCTCTCACTTGGAAAGACCATATTACCAGTCTCGCTAAGGCAGCCTCCCAGAATCTGGGTGTGCTCAACCGCCTCAAGGGGTTCTTTACCCCTGTGCAGCTTCTTGCTCTGTACAGGGGCACAGTGCGTCCTTGTATTGAGTATTGTTCACATGTGTGGGGAGGATATTCTCACACCGCACTCCTAGATAAAGTAGAATGGAAAGCCTTTCGTATCATTAACTCACATCCACTCACCAACTCTCTGCAATCTCTCTCTCTTCGCCACAATGTTGCATCTCTCGCTATTCTATCGCTACTACAATAATCAGTGTTCCTCGGAGCTTTCCCAGTGTATACCACCTCTACGTAGGGTACGGTACGTAGTACCCACCTTGCAACACAATCCCACCCCTACTCTGTGCAACTCTCCAACCCAAGAGTGAAACGTTATTTACAGACTTTCTTCTATTCAACTGCTGAGCTCTGGAACTCTCTCCCAGAATCAGTCTTTCCCTCTTCCTATTACTTAAATTGCTTCAAACTCTGTGTGTCCAGGCATTTTAGCTCGAACGTCCCTTGATTTCGGCCCTGTCACTCTTTGAAATCTGGGGGAGGCACTCGCTGCAGGCAGTTATGCCTTTTGTCTCCCTCATTCACATAGAAAAAAAAAACGAATAATGCCCCTTTCCCACTTATGCGATTTCATATGATTTTCATCGCCGACACCCATAAATTGGCACATTCGTGACATTTCGTACAGGAATCATATACCCTCGCATAATATTCGTATGACTTGCAAGGCCTCGCAAGGGCCTCGCCGGTCATCTCAAATGTTCGGTTTGTTCAAAATTTTGGACGAGAACTCACGAGAGTTCGTAGCCCTCGCAAGCATCGTCGAGCATCACAGAGGGATCTGCGAGGCCCTGCGAGACCATCGGCGACATCAGCGAGACATTGCGGAGGGTTTCGCACAAAAAAAAAATTGAAATGCTGCACGGATGCTCACCGATGCTCTCAGATGCTCTGCTCGCCCATGCTCTCAGATGTTCCGAGAACATCGTTCTCGACGATGCCAAAGAGCACCTTCGGCGAGGTGGGTAAACAAAAAATGATTAGGCTTATAGTGAACCTGTCAACCCTTTTTTCTATGCACCTCTCTTGGGGGGTTCACCTGGTTTTTTTTTTTTCTCTTTCTCTCCTTTTCTCTCTTTCTCTGGTTTGTATCCATTCAGCCAACTGTTTTAAGACGTTTATCCCCATCCAGGTATCGATATCTTCCTGGCAAGCGATAGCGAACCAGCATTATATGGAGAAATCCGGCTTCGCCGGAGAAATTTTTCTATCGAAAAATGTACAAATTTAGCTTGCTCCCAACAATTTGTTTTATATATGTTGGCTCGCTACCGCTCACCAGGAAAATATTGAAACCTGGATGGGGGTAAACGTCTTAAAACTGTAGGCTGAACGGGGCCGAACGGATACAAGGCAAAGAGAGAGGGAGAGAAAGAGAAAAAAACCAAAAGAGGAGAGAGGGAGAGAAAGAGAACAAAAAAGAAAAAAAGCGAGGTGGGCTCAATTAAGCCGTAACGCAAACATTGAGCCCACCTCGCTGTTTTTGTTTTCTCTTTTTCTCCCTCTCTCTCCTCGTTTTTTTTTCTCTTTCTCTCCCTCTCTCTTTGCCTTGTATCCGTTCAGCCTACTGTTTTAAGACGTTTATTCCCATCCAAGTATCGATATCTTCCTGGCAAGCGATAGCGAACCAGCATTATATGAAGAAATCCGGCTTCGCCGGAGACATTTTTCTATCGAAAAATGTACAAATTTAGCTTGCTCTCAAAAAAATATATATATATATGTTGGCTCGCTACCGCTCACCAGGAATATATTGAAACCTGGATGGGGGTAAACGTCTTAAAACAGTAGGCTGAACGGGGCCGAACGGATACAAGGCAAAGAGAGAGGGAGAGAAAGAGAAAAAAAAAAAAAAAAAAACGAGGAGAGAGGGAGAAAAAGAGAAAACAAAATAAGGCGAGGTGGGCTCAATGTTTGCGTTACGGCTTAATTGAGCCCACCTCGCCTTTTTTCTCTCTTTCTCTCCCTCTCTCCTCGTTTTTTTTGTGTTCTCTCTCTTTGCCTTGTAACCGTTCGGCCCCGTTCAGCCTACTGTTTTAAGACGTTTACCCCCATCCAGGTTTCAATATTTTCCTGGTGAGCGGTAGCGAGCCAACATATATATTTTTTGTTTTGAGAGCAATCTAAATTTGTACATTACCGGTATTTGATAGAAAAATATCTGGCGAAGCATTGCCAATCTCCGAATTAAGGGGAGATGGGTCGTTTTTCTGGTCCCCTTTCTTCCTCATGGTTAACCCCATTAGTTTTCATATTTTATGACGTTCGGCCCATTAGTTTGGCGATTTTAAGACATTTCACCCCATTTCGTTGTCAATATTAAGACTTTCGTGTCATCGCTTGAATCGCCGAAGACGTCGCAGAACATTCGGCGAGTTTTCTTTCACCATCGCATGATATCGCAAGATATTTTTGAAAATGTGACATTCCTCGCAGAGATCATCGGCGAACCATTACTCAATTCGCCGATAACGTCGCACAAGGCGGCGATTGCGTCGTAACATCGGCGACATCTTCGCCGAGTATAATTTTTTATCTGTTTGTAACGGTCAAATTCGTAGACGTCGCACACATTCGTTGCGAATTGACAAGACTAAGTCCTCGGCGACGAAAATCGTATGAAGTCGCATAAGTGGGAAAGGGGCATAATGCCCCTTTCACACATGTGGACCTCATACGTTTTTCGTCGCCGAGGACGTAGTCTTGTTAATTCGCAAGGAATGTGTGCGACGTCTACGATTTTGACCGTTAAAAAACGTTGACAAGTTTACACCCGGCGACAACGTCGCCGATGGGTAAGACATAATCGGCGACATTATGCAAATCATCGGCAAATTGAGCGATGGTTCGCCGATGACCTCGGCGAGGTCACATTTGAATAAAATATTGCGAAGGATGAACGAATCCTCGGCATATGTTCTGCGACGTCTTCGGCGAATTAAGCGATGGTTCGGCGAATACCTCGACGAGATTATCCGAAAACTTTTTGCATATAATTCATGGCAAAAACATAAGAACATCAGAAAACGGGAGTCTGCAGAAAGCCGATCGGCCCACACAAGGCAGATTCCTGTCACACCCAATCCCAATTACAAGGCCTAATTATAGACACAAATCACTAATGCCTTGAGGACTGACCTCACCAAAACGGTCAGAGATCGACACAAGATTACGGGGTCTGCAGAGCGCCGATTGGCCCACACCAAGCAGATCCCCCCTCATACCCAACCCATCTCGTCGAAAATGTACAAATTTATCTTAAAATCGCCAAACTAATGGGCCGAACGTCATAAAATATGAAAACTAATGGGGTTAACCATAAGGAAGAAAGGGGACCAAAAAACGACCCATCTCCCCAATTCGGAGATTGGCAATGTCCGGCTTCGCCGGAGAAATTGTTCTATCAAATAATGTACAAATTTAGCTTGCTCTCAAAACAAAAAATATATATGTTGGCTCGCTACCGCTCACCAGGAAAATATTGAAACCTGGATGGGGGTAAACGTCTTAAAACAGTAGGCTGAACGGGGCCGAACCGATACAAGGCAAAGAGAGAGGGAGAGAAAGAGAAAAAAAAAAAAAACGAGGAGAGAAGGAGAGAAAGAGAAAACAAAAAAAGGCGAGGTGGGCTCAATGTTTGCGTTACGGCTTAATTGAGCCCACCTCGCCTTTTTTTTCTCTCTTTCTCTCCCTCTCTCCTCGTTTTTTTTCCTCTCTCTTTCTCTCCCTCTCTCTTTGCCTTGTATCCGTTCGGCCCCGTTCAGCCTACTTTTTTAAGACGTTTACCCCCATCCAGGTTTCAATATTTTCCTGGTGAGCAGTAGCGAGCCAACATATATATTTTTTGTTTTGAGAGCAAGCTAAATTTGTACATTACCGGTATTTGATAGAAAAATGTCTCTGGCGAAGCATTGCCAATCTCCGAATTAAGGGGAGATGGGTCGTTTTTCTGGTCCCCTTTCTTCCTCATGGTTAACCCCATTAGTTTTCATATTTTATGACGTTCGGCCCATTAGTTTGGCGATTTTAAGACATTTCACTCCATTTCGTTGTCAATATTAAGATTTTCGTGTCATCGCTTGAATCGCCGAAGACGTCGCAGAACATTTGGCGAGTTTTCTTTCACCATCGCATGATATCGCAAGATATTTTTGAAAATGTGACATTCCTCGCAGAGATCATCGGCGAAACATCACTCACTTCGCCGATAACGTCGCACAAGGCGGCGATTGCGTCGCAACATCGGCGACATCTTCGCCGAGTATAATTTGTTATCTGTTTGTAACGGTCTCAAAATCGTAGACGTCGCACACATTCGTTGCGAATTGACAAGACTAAGTCCTCGGCGACGAAAATCGTATGAAGTCGCATAAGTGGGAAAGGGGCATAATGCCCCTTTCACACATGTGAGACTTCATACGTTTTTCGTCGCCGAGGACGTAGTCTTGTCAATTCGCAAGGAATGTGTGCGACGTCTACGATTTTGACCGTTAAAAAACGTTGACAAGTTTACACCCGGCGACAACGTCGCCGTTGGGTAAGACGGAATCGGCGACATTATGCGACATCGGCAAATTGAGCGATGTTTCGCCGATGTCCTCGGCGAGAACTGTCACACTTGAATAAAATATTGCGAAGGATGAACGAATCCTCGGCATATGTTCTGCGACGTCTTCGGCGAATTAAGCGATGGTTCGGCGAATACCTCGGCAAGATTATCCGAAAACTTTTTGCATATAATTCATGGCAAAACATAAGAACATCAGAAAACGGGAGTCTGCAGAAAGCCGATCGACCCACACAAGGCAGATCCCTGTCACACCCAACCCCAATTACAAGGCCTAATTATAGACCCAAATCACTAATGCCTTGAGGACTGACCTCACCAAAACGGTCAGAGATCGACACAAGATTACGGGGTCTGCAGAGCGCCGATTGGCCCACACCAAGCAGATCCCCCCTCATACCCAACCCAACTCGTCGAAAATGTACAAATTTATCTTAAAATCGCCAAACTAATGGGCCGAACGTCATAAAATATGAAAACTAATGGGGTTTACCCTGAGGAAGAAAGGGGACCAGAAAAACGACCCATCTCCCCAATTCGGAGATTGGCAATGTCCGGCTTCGCCAGAGAAATTTTTCTATCAAATAATGTACAAATTTAGCTTGCTCTCAAAACAAAAAATATATATGTTGGCTCGCTACCGCTCACCAGGAAAATATTGAAACCTGGATGGGGGTAAATGTCTTAAAACAGTAGGCTGAACGGGGTCGAACGGATACAAGGCAAAGAGAGAGGGAGAGAAATAGAAAACAAAAACGAGGAGAGAGGGAGAGGAAGATAAAACAAAAAACAGCGAGGTGGGCTCAATGTTTGCGTTAAGGCTTACAAATTGAGCCCACCTCGCCTTTTTTAGTTTTCTCCATTAGATGGTGGGGGGAAGGTAGAAGCGTAATTGACTCGTGTTACAAATATGAAGCCGATTGGTGAGGTAGTTTCGCCACCACGGATTTTCCTTTTGTTTTCCTTTTCTTCATACGGATACGCTGGAAGTGGGTGGTGGGAGGCGGTTGAGGGTGTGATGGGGGGGAAGGCAGAAGAGTAAGGGACTTGTCACACAAATATGAAACCGATTGGTGCAGTCGTTTCGCCGCCACAGATTTTCCTTTTTTTATCTTGTGAGGCGACCGATAGTCAGCGAGTGGGTGGGGGAGGGGGTCGTGTTGGTGGTGGCAAGAAGCCAGAAGGGTAAGGTACAGCTACTGACAAATGTTCGTGAACTCTTGTGATTTTCTTTATGCAAATATATCCATTTAGATTGATGTTCCTGTCAAATCAGCTATATATAAATAAATACATAAATTATATATGTATTAATGTATAACTTATTTGATCTGAACATCAATTTAAATGGATATATACACAGTAACAAATAGTGCCAATAATATAACATCTATTGGGCGTATCCAAAGCGAAGTAGGCCAACAGTGATTTATGATGTTCCGACAGGGGCGTGAGAGTGTTACAAGCCTACCAGCATCGGGCCCTTGATAAGTAAAAAAAATGGGGGAAAAGAATGGGAAATAATAGATGATACGGATCTGTCTGAAAAAAAAGAGAGAGAGAGAGAGAGAGAGAGAGAATGTGAGAGTGACAGAGAGATTGGGAAATAATAGATGATACGGATCTGTCTGAAGAGAGAGAGAGAGAATGTGAGAGTGACAGAGAGAATGGGAAATAATAGATGATACGGATCTGTCTGAAGAGAGAGAGAGAGAGAGAGAAGTGGGTAAAAAATAGAGAAAGGGAAAATGGGGGGAGGGAAGGGAAAGATAAGGATTTTTGATAAAGCCCTTCTTATCGGCCTCTGTACTGTATACTGTATATATAGCACAGTACATGCCCCTTTCTCCCACATCCTTCTCTTACATCAGTTCCTTTATTTTCTCGTCTTTGTATAATACGTGCTTTCATTCTTTATTGTATCCCCCCCCCCCCACCCCCACCCCTCAGTTACTAACCCATCTGTCCCCTACTAACTTCCTAATCCTGCCAAGGACATTAGTTCCAGGGCAGTAGTTCCCTTACCCACTCTAAACCACTATTTGGACACTTGATCCTCAGTGTTTTGGAGGACAAGCAGCCTAGAAGGGTCACTAGACCTGTTGTTGCTTGATTTCCTATGTACTCCTTTGTATAACTATTTGCCACCCCCAGCTATGGAGTATGTGCCTGAGTTTATATACATTTGCTAATTTCAACTTGAATTTTATTTTCGTAGATTTGTATTATCTCTACTTATTTACTATTTGTTAGAACATATTGTGTACAGCTACTGACAAATGTTTTTGAACTCTTTCAATTTTATTTTTCTATATCCATTTAGATGGATGTTCAGATAAATTCAGCTATATACTGTATATATAATTACGTATTATATATTTATTGATATATAGCTTACTTGCTCTGAACATTAATCTAAAGGGATATAATTGCATAAAGGAAATCGCAAGAGCTAACAAACATTTGACAGTAGCTGTACATGTGGTAGAAATATGAAAGCCATAGGTGCAGTCGTTTCGCTGCTACGATTTTTTTTCGGAGAGTCCGTATATATACGGACCTGGCACTGGGCGTGACAAGACCCTAGTCCGTATATATACGGACCTGGCACTCAGGGGGATATAATGCTGGTTCGCTATCGCTTGCCAGGAAGATATCGATACTTGGATGGGGATAAACGTCTTAAACCAGTTGGCTGAATGGGGCTGAATGGATACAAACCAGAGAAAGAGAGAAAAGGAGAGAAAGAGAAAAAAAAAAAAAAAACAGGTGAACCCCCCACGAGAGGTGCATAGAAAAAAGGGTTGACAGGTTCAGTATAGGCCTAATCATTTTTTTTTACCCACCTCGCCGAAGGTGCTCTTTGGTCTCGGCAGGTGTGTCTTGAGCATTCCGCGACGTCGTCGTCGCAAGGCCCTTCGCATGCCTCCTGCGGAGCATACCCCTGGCGGGTATACTCTCGGCGAGTACTTGTGCGCACGTCGACGACTAATCGACGAGGAAATTGCCGATGACTCTTGTGCATCGTCGATGTTCTCAGACCATCTACAAAGGAGTACAAAGGAAATAAAGCAACAACAGATCTAGTGACCCTTCTAGGTTGCTTGTCCTCCAAAACACTGAGGATCAAGTGTCCAAACAGTGGTTTAGAGTGGGTAAGGGAACATTGGAAAGGGAATTACTGCCCTGGAACTAATGTCCGTGGGTGGATTAGGAAGTTAGTAGGGGACAGATGGGTTAGTAACTGAGGGGGGGATAAAATAAAGATATTCATTTACAAAAGCAGTCAGTCGTGGGTTTGAAGCGAGATATTTGTCTAGGCGAAGTTTAAATGAATCAACGGTGATGCAGTCTATAACGTTTCGGGGAAGCCCATTCCACAAGTTGACAACTCGATTGAAGAAGAAATTCTTAGATTCGTGTGAGTTAAAAGATTTACCAACAATTTTGCAACCGTTTCCCCGCGTGTAATTAGATTGGTCGATAGTGAAGTACTTACTACAGTTCATATTGTCGATGCCTTTGATGATTTTGAACACTTGAATTAAGTCACCTCTTAATCTGCGCTGTGTTAAAGGAAATAGATTTAATTCTCTAAGACGCTCTTCGTATGGTTTGTTCTTTAGGCTAGGTATCATTTTGGTAACTCTACGTTGAACTCGTTCTAGCTTGTTTATATCTTTTTGGTAATAAGGGCACCAGGATTGAACGCAGTATTCCAGAAGAGGGCGGACTAAGGAATTGTAAAGGGTTAGGATAACTTCTTTGGATTTATGCTCAAATGACCTGCCTATAAAGCCAATTATTTTGTTTGCCTTCTTAACAACTTCTCAACATTGTTGACTCGGTTTTAGGTTACTCGATATTGTTACTCCCAGATCGGTTTCTCTGTTTACATTCTTAAGCTGAGTGCCATTCATCGAATAGTTTGCTTTCTCATTTAGGTATCCGATATGTAGTACCGGTACTTTACATTTATCCGCATTGAAACTCATTTGCCAAATTTGGGCCCAACATGACAATTTATCTAGATTGTGTTGCATATCGTCAACTTGTTCTTATGAGAGTGCGCTATTTGCAATTTTTGTATCGTCAGCAAATTTTGAGATTGTACAGGTTAGGCCCTCATCTATGTCGTTGATGTAAATTAGAAAGATAATTGGTCCTAGTACCGATCCCTGGGGTACCCCGCTACTTACATTGGTCCATTTAGATGCCTTACTGTTTATGACTACTCTTTGCTTTCTGTCGCTGAGCCAATTGTCTATCCATTTCAACACACCGTCTTGTATTCCATGCGCTTTTAGTTTTAGCAGTAAACGTTTGTGGGGAACTTTGTCAAAGGCCTTTTGAAAATCAAGGTATATAATATCTACAGCTTTACTCTCATCGTAGAGGTTGAGGATATCGTGGAAGAAGTCTAAGAGGTTTGTTAAACAGGAACGTTTTTTACGAAAGCCGTGTTGAGTATCTTTAAGTATGTTATTTTCCTCTAAGTGATTTACGAGTCTGTCTCTTATGACCGTTTCTAGCATTTTACATACAACTGAGGTTAAGCTAATTGGACGATAGTTACTGGGTAGGGATTTGCTGCCTTTTTTTAATATCGGTGTTACGTTGGCTATCTTCCACTGATCAGGCATAGTTCCAGACTGCAAGGATTTATTGAATAGTAATGTCAGTGGTTTGGAGAGCTCATCCTTAGCTTCCTTCAGAACTCTAGGTGAGATTGTATCAGGTCCAGGCATTTTATTTACCTTGAGTTTATCTAAACAATTCAATACTTCTCTCTCTGTAACGGTGATATTGCTTAGAACATCTGAATTATCAATCTGAATCGGCGATGGTGTAGGGATATCACTGAGGTCTTCTGTTGTAAAAACTGATGCAAAGAAGGTATTGAGGGCATTACTCATTTGTACTTCGTCTTTGGTGTATTCTCCATTTTCATCGACTAACGGTCCAACAGTTGAAGTAACTACTTTTTTCTTTCTGATATAACTATAGAATTATTTCGGGTTTGTTTTACTTTGATTCGCAATATGTAACTCTAAGGTCTTTTTACTTTGCTTAATTAACTTTTTGGCTTTGCGTCGTAGCTCTACAAATTTCACCCGTTCTTCGTCATTTTGTGAGGATTTTAATCTATCATTAGCAAATTTTTTAGCAAGCAGGCAGTTTGAAATATCTTTATTCCACCATTTGGGCTTATTATTATGGCCTGGATGCCGTATTTTCGATGGTATGCAGTCTTGCACTGCTTTTAGGTAAGTGGTTTCGAATAACTTCCAAGATGTATTTATGTCATTATTGTAATTAAAAAGCTCCAGTCAGTTTCTTTAAACATAGTTCTAAGTTTATGGAAGTTTGCTTTCTTGAAATTAGGGACTTTTTCGATGCTACTATTTGGTTCGTTACTAGTAAAGTTTAAAGTGAAAGTTATCGTACGATGGTCGCTGTTACTGAATTCATCACCAACATTCAAATTCTCTATTAATTCTTCTTTTGTTGCAAGTACAATGTCAAGAACGTTATTACCACGGGTCGGCGTTCGAACAAATTGATAAAGCGAACTCTCTTGCAAGTTCGTATACAAGTCATGTCCGGAGTGTGAAGTAAGAGTATCGCCCCACTTGGTCACAGGTAAATTAAAGTCGCCAAAAATTACAGTATCTTGTGAATTACTTACATCTGCAATTTGTTCGTAAATTTCTCGGTCAGTTTGCACTGATTGAGCTGGAGGTCTGTATATTAATGCAAGTATTATTTTTGTACCTTTATTATTCTTTATTAGCACAAAAAGATGCATCGACGTTCACAATTTGAGGTTTTGACAAGAGGGTAGGGTTAAGACTTTCTTTGATATAAAGTAAAACGCCACCTCCATTTCGATTTATTCGGCTTTTCTCAAACATTACATAACCGGGAAGTGAATACTCTGCTAAAAAGTCTCTATCTTCTGTATTGAGCCAAGTTTCTGTTATGCCAATCACATCATAATTTTCTGTAAACACTAGCTCCTCTAAATCTGAAAATTTATTGCGTATGCTACGAGCGTTTGCATAGAAAACCTTTAAATTTGTTATTTTAGAACTCATGGAACGCTCTTTAATAATATTTTTGGTTCTTGTCGGATCTACATTTATGTTCATGGCTGTCCTCGGTCCTTGCTGTCTTCGGTCCTTATCGCTGGTGGTCCTCGGTTGCCTCTGTTTTTTCTTGGCGTTGGATGATTTATGTCACTGCTGCTTCTTCTCTGATGGCGTTTTTTGATCCATGGCTGCGGACTGCTTCGTGTAGGAGACGACCCATGCGTGCTGAACCCACAGGGTTTAGATGAGTGCCATCCTTGCGGAACAGAGTAGGCTGGTTGTAGAAGTTGTCCCAGAGGTTGATGAATTCAACTTCTTCCCTCAGACACAAATATTTTAGTCGGCTATTTGTGCTGAAGGCCTTGTCGTAGAATTTATCAGGTGCATCGATCTTGGGGAGAATGCCTGAGATGATGATATTCCTTGACTTGTTTTTGTAGTGCTGGATCATCTTGCGATATTTCTCCATCAACTCTTCGGATCTGGTGCGCATGACGTCATTTGAACCATCATGGATGACAAAAAGGGTATTTTCATTTGCATCCTTTATGGTATCTTCGAAGGCTTCCACAATGTCGTCCAGTCCAGCTCCTGGGATGCAAAATCTTTTTCGTTGATTTGGGACTCTGTCGCAGAACTCTTCGACCTGTCCTCGTAGGATGGAATCCCCAACGAGCCTGGTCTCTTCTGGTTCGTCTTCCATCTCTACCAATATCTCAAATCTGTTTGACATTGTGACTGGTAGAGGAGACCTTTTCTGCGTTGGCCGTGCACCGTTCCTCACTGGTGTAAATCCGGAAACCTGTGGTGGCGGGACTCTACGTACAGGTCGGGGAGAGGAGTGGTTAGAACGGGGGCGAGGGGTTGGTACTGTTCGTGCTAGCAGGCTTCTTGCATGAGGAGTGGGGGAGAGACTAAGGTGAACAGGGCGGCTGTCCTGGTTTGATGTCGACTCAGGTTCGTCAGAAGCATCTGCTGCAGTGTCTACTGCAGGTGTTGGATTGTGGGCAGATGATGTTGTTGGGGCGGTGGTGGATGCTGGAGTTGAAACAATTGGAGTTAGTGATACTCCAACGTTGAGTGTTACAAACTCTTGGAGTGATTCCAGCTTCCTGGTGAGGGCGTTGATCTTGTGGGCTTCATCCAATTTTGCTGTCAAATCCTCTCGTTGCTGGCAGAGTCGGCAGACTTGTGGATCGGCAGGAGCAAACATGGAAGCACCAAACCTACCGGCGCAGTTCGTACAGGCACGAGGCATGGTGACGATCACTTTCTTCAGATCACTTCACTCACTTAAAAACACTTAACTCACTTTAAAAACACTAAACTCACTTTAAAAACACTAAACTCACTTTAAAAACACTAAACTCACTTTAAAAACACTTCACTTACTTAAATAGGCCTAACCGAAAACAATTTTTTTGAAATACACACAAATAGGTTATCAGCGGTGATAGCCTAACCAAAAATTAAAACAAAACAAAATTAAATTTGAATACGCAGTGATAGCCGAACCGAAAACAATTTTAAGTTTATTTAAACAGAAATAGGCCACCAGGGGTTATAGCCTATCCTAACCGAAAACAAAAATTATGAAATACCGGTACGCAGAAATAGGCCACCAGCGGTGATAGCCTAACTGAAAATTTAAAATTTGAAGTACGCAGAAATAGGCCACCAGGGATGATAGCCTAGCCTAGACTAACCGAAAACAAAAATAACCAAAAACAAAAAAGTATGAAATATGCAGAAGTAGGCTACCAGGGGTGATAACCTACCTAAAAAAGCTCAACAAATATATATATATATAATAGAATATGTAACTAAATATACAATTCACCAAATAGAGATTATATAAAAATAAAGTGTAACTGCACACAAGGGGTTAATATACTGTATCAACAGATGGCGCTGGTGTCACTGTAGGCTAGTCAAGCAGGATTATATTTAGATAAACAAAGTTATCAGTCAAAGGTTACTACAAGATCATGCAAGCAACAACTAAAATTACAGATATATATATAGATACAGTAGGATACTGAATACGATAACTACTAGAGTTAATAAGAAAATACAAAGCTAGGTTGATTAGAGGTGCGCGTGCGTCGTCTGCTACAAGCTAGGATAACCAATGTAAACAACAATGTTTATCAGTCAGAAAAGCAATAAAATAACATGCACGGCAACTACAGAACTATGTGGAGGTTAAACAAGCACTTAACTACGGTACTGTTCATGCAATGAATAAAGGGAATTGGGATATGAAATACTCAAATTAGGATCGAGTTTTCTCAGTGGCGATGCGGAGCTGTTGGCGGTGCTAAAGCTGGCGGGTGAAATGAGCATCGGCGAGCTGCCATGCAGCGTTGCAAAGTTTTTTTTGTGAGAAACCCTCCGCGATGTCTCGCCGATGTCGTCGATGATCCCCGAGGGCCTCTTGGATCATTCTACAATGTTCGACGGTGCCTTGCGAGGGCAATGAACCCTTGTGACTCCTCGTCCCAAATTTTAAACAAACCGAACATTTGCGACGATCCGCGAGGGTCCACGCGAGGCCGGCCGAAGCATACGATTATTATGCGAGGGTATACGTTTGTTTGCCGACATGTCACGAATATGGGTGTCGCCGGTGAAAATCGTAAGAAATCGCACATGTGTGAAAGGGGCATAAGCCTACCAAGTAATACATAGAATGTGGATAAAAAGATAAAAAGTGAGAAAACATACAGTTGAGCTCAAATTGATTTTATCCTTCTATTTACTCGGGCCCATTCCCCATTTTCTTTTCTTTTTTTGGTAGGGGGGGATGGGGGGGGGCACCTCGAGACAGAGCCCGAACAGGGATAACATAACAAAAACAAATTTATAATAATAATAATAATGAACACACACAAACAAAACACAAATTCACACACATCTAGGTCACCCAGGAGAAGAGCTCAAATTTCATAATAATATAATCAATGCCAATAGGCGAGGAGCTGTTTAAAAAGTTACCGTATCTCCCCGAAGAACCGCCAGACCAGACCAGATATCAGTGACACCTGTGTGATATAGGCTGTGCCATGGATCGCCTCATAAATATACTTCTTCCTTGGCGCATATCCTATCTGTCCACCCAATTTAGTGAACATCATTTCATAACTTGAGATATCTTGTTTACAGACAAGCTACTAACAGAAGCGATAACATAAACCTCCGTACAACTTCATTGTCGTAGGTAGCATAGGCCTAACTACAGAGAGGAACGTGGTAGCTCGCATACGGTACGGTACAGTCTACGACAGAACTGCTGTCATGGCCTGAGGCAATGTATTAGTTCACTTATCTTTCAATAGATGGCCCTTTAATCACTTCTAATAAAAGGGGGCGGGGTTAATATAGAGGTTGGAAGGAGGAGGAGTCAAACGTGTGTGTGTGTGTGTGTTCTAGAACAGCACGCAGAATAAGTTTATTTTAACATAACACACAGGCTATATTATTTGATTAGCTCATACTGGATCACAAATAAGTAACACACATCAGGTGTTGCGTTATTTATGGAATTTAATATACAGACAATCAAGTTTATATCCTTCGCACTTCCCATTCCCCCTCCTTCTTTACCCGCTTTCTCTCCCCTCCCTCCCACCTCTCTCTCTCTCTCTCTCTCTCTCTCTCTCTCTCTCTCTCTCTCTCTCTCTCTCTCTCTCTCTCTCTCTCTCTCTCTCTCTCTCTCTCTCTCTCTCTCTCTCTCTCTCTCTCTCTCTCTCTCTCTCTCTCCTTAAACCCAGTTGAGGTGACTCTCCCCGAAAGTAATGCAGGAATAGTGTGCGTCAAAATAAATAGAAAAAACATGAACTTAAATATCACTACAGCGTACCGACCACCGAGACTAACTGTTGCCGATGATACATTTTTTTTATGAAATACTAGAGAAAACCCTTAATTCCGACGAAACAGTTTTACTAGGTGACTATAACCTCCCCCTAATTGACTGGAATACCCTGACCAGAAAAAATGCTGAGTCACGCCTAATGACAAGCTTCATCCAGGACAATTTTTTGACTCAACACGTAAAACAGCCGACGCGAGACAGGAATATATTAGACCTCGTAATCACTACCCAAGAAAATCTATTATCAAACCTGGATGTACAGTAGGTGAACATCTGGCAACGTCCGATCATAAAATCTTAAAAATCAACGTTATAAGCAAATATTCCACAGTAAAAACCACAGGAATGGTTTAAAAACGCAAATTATGACGGACTTAAGGAATCGCTATCAAACGTACACTCAAACCTCATAAATATAAACGAAGTAAATGAACTATGGGGACATTTTAAGTCTACAATTACAGAAGCGCATAAACAATTTGTACCCATGAAACCAAAACGTAATACGAAATCAAGTATGCCCCCTTGGTACAGTGGAGACATTGGCAAGGCAATAAGGAAAAGGAATCAACTCCACAAACTTGTAAAAAATAACACAAACACTGAAGTAATTAAAAACTTGTACAAAAATAGTAGAAGGGAAGTGAAAAAATAATTAGGGCGAACAAACAAAATTACGAAATGACTTGCCAGAGAGAGTGCCACAAACCCCCAAAAATTCTACAGTTACGTAAATAATAATAAACAGATCAAAAGCGGAATCGGACCGCTAATAGAAGATGGCCAGACAATAACAGGTGACACAAACACGGCAAATATGCTCAACAAATATTTTGGCTCAGTTTTCACAGAAGAAGTTATCGATCATACCCCGGAAAATAACACCTCAACTCATGTGATAGGAGATTTCACCATCAGTGTTAGCAAAGTACAAAGCAAATTAAGTAATTTAAATGTAAATAAGACCCCGGGACCCGACATGCTCCACCCGAAAATAATTAACCCGGGAACTGCTGGGAGACTCTTAAGAGTTCCCCCGGCGGACTGCGGGGAGACTCTTAAGAGTCAGAGAAAAAATAAATAAACTTTTGACATCAAATTTTTTTTTTTTGGCCCCTGGGCCATGCAAAATCTCAGTCCTCTACCTCCCCTCCTTCCCCACTTTCCTCCTCTCCTTCAGTTATCACCTATTTTCCCTGTTATTCCCTTATTCTGAGGTATATTTTCGTGCTAACATTAGAAATCCGGTTGCAGGGTGTGGTCATCACTGATAGCAAGCGAATGCAAGAGAGAGAGAGAGAGAGTATCGATCGACTGTGTCTCAGTGGCCTTGGGGGAAATTGGCGGGAAAGCAGCTTGCCTCACCCATACATTATACCACTCGCGGGCTATATCTCCGATTTTGTCCACCCAAACGCTGTTTTCACTCGTTTTATTGTTGTTTCAGGTTAATACCTTTATAATCAACCCATAATAGGTGCATATGGATAAGTATTAATGCTATTAATGGTACAATGAATATTTTAGTGACGGAAACACCTCAAATACATGCGCACAGGGAGAGGTGTCTAATTACCCCCATGCGCACTTCAGAGGTTAAGAATGTTAAAGACGAAATAGCAAAACCCCTGACACAACTATTTAACTTATCATTACTACAGGGGATTGTACCGAGTGATTAGAAAGATGCGAACATTACGCCAATATACAAGAAGGGTAGCAAGGCGAAAGCAAGTAATTACAGACCAATTAGTCTAACTTCAATTGTAGGAAAAATCATGGAAAAAATCCTTAGAAATAAGATAGTAGATTACCTCGAATCAAACAACCTAATAAAAAATAGTCAACACGGCTTTAGATCAAATAAGTCATGCCTAACAAATTTGATTGAATTTTATAACAAACTATTCACATATAACGACATGACGAAATCACTAGATATAATCTTCTTGGACTTTCAAAAAGCTTTCGACAAGGTGCCACACCGAAAACTATTGGCTAAACTGGAGAGGATAGGTATCAAAGGTGAAATTCATTCTTGGATAAAAAATTGGCTTAGACAGAAGACAGAGAGTGGTGATAAATGGAGTGGAATCGGAGTGGGAGCCTGTCACTAGTGGAGTTCCACAGGGTTCAGTCCTTGGACCGGTCCTGTTTCTCATTTACATTAACGATATTGATGTAGGGGTAAACAACACCATTTCCAAATTCGCCAACGATACAAAAATAGGAAATACAGTCCTGAACGAAGATGATAGAAATGCGTTGCAATCTGATTTAAACAAGATATCAGAGTGGTCGAAAAAATGGCAGATGCCCTTCAATGTCGATAAATGTCAGGTGCTGCAGGTTGGTAGCAGAAATATGAAATACAAATACGAAATGAATGGCAAACAAATAAAAACCGCAACGGTAGTAAAAGACCTAGGGGTACTAATATCTGAAAACCTAAAAACTTCCGACCAATGTATAGCAGCTGCAAATAAGCCAAACATAGCATTGGGCTTTATTAAACGAAAATTTACATATAAACATGAGAACGTAATAGTGCCACTGTTCAAAAGTATGGTGAGGCCCCACCTTGAATATGGTGTGCAGTTCTGGTCACCTTATCTGATCAAGGACATTGTAAGACTCGAGTCAGTACAGCGTAGAGCGAGCGACGAAGATGATGCCCTCATTAAGAAATAAATCATATGAAGAAACACTTAAACGATTGAACCTGTTCTCATTAAAAAAGAGGAGGTTGAGGGGTCAGCTTATTGAGTGCTTTAAGATACTAAAAGGTTTCGACAAAGTCGATGTAAATGCACTATTCACATTAAACAATACTAATCAAACTCGCGGAAATGGAATTAAATTAAAAACCAAAAAGGCAAACCTAGATGTCACAAAGAGTTTCTTCACCTACAGTGTGGCGACAGAGTGGAATAAATTACCAGCGAGAGTGGTGGAGAGCAACACAATAAACGCTTTCAAGGGAAGGCTTGACCTCTATCTACAGAGGGCTGGGGTGATATGAGAAAGATTTGTTTTTTATGTATGTAGGCTATGTATGTATGTGTATGTGTGTACACTGTACAGTATGTATATACAGTATATGTATGTATGTATATATGTATGTGTATATGTGTATATATGTATACCGGTATATATATATATATATATATATATATATATATATATATATATATATTCTCTTTTAAACAGACGAGGTTAAAGGCAATAGCAGTTTCAGCATTCAGGATTTTATTGTTATAGCTTTCAATAGTTCTAACAATTTTTCTCTGGGGTTCAGAGATGAGGTACAACAGGTTCGCAAAATTCATGGTGGATCCAACGTTTCACAAGTAAACATCTTGCATCTTCAGGGAAGGAGAGGTAATGATTAGAATAGGGACAAAGCATCATATTTATACAAACCATCGATACCATCAGTCCACCATCGCCGCCTATGTCAGGAGAGCCGTCACCCATTGCACCACCTGGAATAACACACACAATGAACTGGAAAGGCTCACCCAGGTCCTAGTCAACAATGGGTATTCCAACACTGACGTCACCAATGCCATCAACCACCACCTAGACAAATGGTACAAACAAGACCCCCCTAGCACCAACCCGGCCAATAACATTACATTTTTCTACAGAAACTACATGTCTTCCGACCACACAACAGACGAATCCATTATGAAAGAAATAATTCACAAAAACGTCCTCCCCACCAACCCTGACAATAAAATAAAACTCATTATTTACTACAAATCTCCTAAGACCTCCAACCTTGTCCTCCGCAACCGCCCCATTTCCACCAACCAACCGAAAGACGATCATGTGATATACCAGCATATTTGCACCTCCGGGGACTGTGGACCCCTATCCTATGTTGGAATGACACAGACTCGCCTTTCCCGTCGACTAACCCTCCACCTTCAATCTGGCACTATAAAAGATCACTATCAAACC
The DNA here is from genome assembly GCA_032716605.1 of Paralithodes platypus. Taxonomy (NCBI): domain Eukaryota; kingdom Metazoa; phylum Arthropoda; class Malacostraca; order Decapoda; family Lithodidae; genus Paralithodes; species Paralithodes platypus. Next base: position 34,147,081 of record CM064491.1, on the reverse strand, counting down.
CCCCACCATCTTGCCCTAACTCGCGCCGACCTAGACAAACAAACCACCATACTCGACAAAGAATCAGACCCCAGAAGACTAGCTATTTTAGAAGCTCTATACATCCAAACACTCAACCCCAGCATCAACAACCAATCACAAGACCTTCAAATTCTTCCTTCAGGCAAGCGCTACAGGCATACTGCCCCCCTTCCTCTCGCCCTGTGCCCCCCTCCTGTACGCTTCCGCGCTCAGCACACAACTGACAACATCAACCAATCACAGCCACCCACAGCCAACAACCAACCACCGATAAGATTTAGTGCCCGTCTCGCGAATAGACTGCCTTCCACCAATGAACAGCCACCACACACCCAATAGCTCTGTCCACCTCCCTATTCTTGATCCTCGAATTTTGTATAAATATGATGCTTTGTCCCTATTCTAATCATTACCTCTCCTTCCCTGAAGATGCAAGATGTTTACTTGTGAAACGTTGGATCCACCATGAATTTTGCTAACCTGTTGTACCTCATCTCTGAACCCCAGATAATTTTTTTTAGAACTATTGAAAGCTATAACAATAAAATCCTGAATGCTGAAACTGCTATTGCCTTTAACCTCGTCTGTTTAAAAGAGAATCTATTACCTGGCTATACTAACATATATATATATATATATATATAGTTTGTAAGGCCAGACTGCCTAGTAAGGACCTTGAGGTCTGTGTGGTCTGTGTATCTATGTAGCTCTATGTAGCTCTCTCTCTCTCGCTCTCGGACGTAAATCATACCCTCTAAAATCTATCTATCTATCTATCTATCTGTATGCTCAGGCCCAATCCCCATTTTGGGGGTAGCCGACTGAAGACAGAGCAAGAACAGGGAAAACACAAAAACAACATAAAACAACGAATAAACACAGATAAAAAGCACCAACTCACACACATCCAGGTCACCCAGGAGAAGACCCAGAGACCAGGGTCACCAAGGTCGCTCCAGCACTCCCCCGACCACCCGGAGAGGTTCCGATCTAGGCAGGCAGACATGCAGCGGAGCCAAAGCCACACGCCCTCCCACCACACTTCCAGGCGCACCCTTCATATTAATCGTCTCCCCGGGCCAGGCGCCTGATGGACTATTATCTAGTCCAACTTGCGCCTGACCCCTTACTCCAAATGACCACGTGTTCACTCAACTATTCACAAGTATTCTCCATTCACTCCTGTCCACCACCACTTCCCCTGCCTGATCTATAGTCATTCCTCTATCATCCAAAGCTTTTCTTACACAGTCTCTCCATCTCAATGGGGGTCTTCCTGCCCTTCTATCTCCCCTTGTACCTGACTCACATATTCTCTTTGTAAGCCTTTCATCTCCCATTCTTTCAACATGACCAAACCAGCTCAGCACCCTTCTGTCCACTCTGGCTGACAAATGTTCCTGCTGCCCCACTCTCCTACGTATCTCTTCATTCCTTAATCTGTCTCTACGAGTAACTCCACACATACTCCTCAAGCAGCTCATCTCCATCACATCCAGCCCTCTTTTCTCCTCTTTCTTCAGAGCCCATGTCTCAGCCCCATACATCACTGTTGGCACAACAATTCCTTGATACATTGCACTTTTTACTTTCACTCCGAGATTTATCGTCATCCACATACTTCCCATTGCTCCGAAAACCTTCCTTCCTTCACACACTCTCTGTTTTACCTCCATTTCCATACCTCCACTCCTGCTTATCATTCCTCCTAGATATTTAAAACACTACTTGTTCCAATATTTCCCCATCCAGTTTCACATCTAGATTCTCCCTATGCTCTCCCCTCTTACACACCATTACTTTACTTTTATTGACGTTCACCTTCAGTTTCCTCCTTCCACAAACCACACCAAACTCTTTGACTACCCGCTGCAGTTTCTCATCAGAATCCGCCACCAATGCTGTGTCATCAGCGAACAGCAACTGATTCAACTCCCAATCTCTACCATTCTTTCCTACTAAACCCAATCCTCTTCCCATAGTTCTCCTTTTCACCTCCCTCACCACACCATCCATAAACATATTAAACAGCCATGGTGACATTACACAACCCTGTCGCAAACCTACCTTTATCTCAAACCATTCACTCAACTCACCATTTCCTACTCTCACACATGCTCTGCTCCCTTCATAAAAACTCTTAACTGCTTCTAACAAATTTCCTCCCATTTCATAAATCCTTAACACCTTCCACATTGCTTCACGGTCCACACGATCATACGCTTTTTCCAAGTCCATAAAAGCCCAAAATATCTCCTTATGCTTCTCTAAATACTTCTCACTTAACTGTCTTACTGCAAACATCTGATCCACGCACCCTCTTCCGCTCCTAAAACCGCACTGTTCTTCTCCTATTGCAACTTCCGTACACTTTATTATCCTCTCTATCAACACCCTGCCATACAGCTTTCCCACCACTGACAATAAACTAATACCTCTATAACTTGAACACTCCTGCCGATCTCCCTTCCCCTTGTACAACGGCACAATACATGCACTCTTCCAGTCTATTGGTACCATTGACACAGCAAAGCACACATTGAAAAGTCTCACCAACCAATCTATTATCACATCTCCACTCTTCTTTATACACACCACAGCAATACCATCCAAACCTTCTGCTTTTCCCGCTCTCATTTGTTTCACTGCTTCTTTCACCTCATTTTCCTCAATCCTTTCATTTATTCCCTGCCACCTGGGTGGCCTGGGTATCTCCATCCACCTCTGCTTCAATCACTGCTTCTCTTCCATCTCTTGTATCCCTCTAAATTCCTCTTCCATCCCTCTTCCATCCCTCTAAAATACACAGATTAATACTATGCGATTGTTTTGAATATACATAAACATAATAAATGTTAGGGATGACTAAAATAACAAACATATATTGATTAGGAATAGGATAACTAGCGAGGCAGCGAACAACATCTATTGTTCGCTGCCTCGCTAGTTATCCTATTCCTACTTAAGCTACGATTCCCGAAGAACACGTCTATATTTGTTTGTATATATATTAAATGTAACAATAACACTTAGGATTAAAGTTATTTGTGTTGGCTTAAGGAATAAGTTGAATAATACGTATAATTATGACCTCCACAATTTGTAATGTTTGGGGAGACGGCGCTTCAACCTCTCTCCTCTGTCCATCACATGCAAGCACCAACCCTCCCACACCCACACTAATGCTGGGGTCACACATTCACGTATATCGCTCCCGTATGTTCCCGTCAGGCGTGATCGCCAATTTTGTGTTCTGACGGGCATAGTCCGGCCGTGTACGCCCGTATAGACTACGAGTATTGCACTTCCCGACATACGTACCGTGACGGGGCCAGTGTTACGTCAGACGTAATGTAGTCGTATGGAACTACGTACGTGCTTGCGACTTGCGTAAGCATGTCCCCGTTAGTCCGCCTGGGCTGCCCGATTTGCGGGAACACAGGCCACGCCCATGGCCACGCCCCCACAATACCTGCGTAGCTGAGGCCGTACGTCTTGGGAGTTTTTAGGACTTACGTGGACCGTTTCCGAACAATCGTAGGCACACCCGTCTGTCCAAACACAGACAAAGACAGTCTTTGTCAACCATGTAGGTCTGGGTTGGAATCTGGGAACTACAAAAGGGCAGGAATGGCCACACCATTCCCATTCCCAGTCCTCCATCGGCACCATGAACAACATCGCGGAATTCATCCTGGAGGAGTTCAATTTTGTGAACTCCCTTTATAGAGGAAAGACCATTCATCCTTGTAACCTTTAACCCGCTGAGTGCCAGCCAATTTTGACGGTGTGCTTCTGCCAGTGCCAGATTTTTTTTTTTTTTTTTTTGGCTAAATCTATCAAGTTGGGAGAGAAAGGAAGGATAATGGTAAAAAAAAACACTCCCCTCGCCAGAAATCAGGTCCCCAATGGTTCCCGAAAGTAGCTGAAAAGACACTATAGACTACAGAGACTTTTATGGTATCGGAATGTATCGGTGGGAGGGTGGTTTTGGGGTTGGTTGGGGGAAGGTAGAAGGGTAATTGACTTGTGTTACACATATGAAGCCGATTGGTGAGGTAGTTTCACCACCACGGATTTTCCTTTTTTTCCTTATCTTAGTACAGATACGCTGGAAGTGGGTGGTGGGAGGCGGTGGGGGGTGTGGTGGGGGGAAGGCAGAAGGGTAAGGGACTTGTCACACAAATATGGAACCGATTGGTGAGGTAGTTTCGCCGCCACAGATTTTCCTTTTTTTCCTTTTCTTTGTACAGATACGCTGGAAGTGGGTGGTTGGAGGTGGTTGGGGGTGTGGTGGGGGGAAGGCAGAAGGGTAAGGGACTTGTCACACAAATATGGAACCGATTGGTGAGGTAGTTTCGCCGCCACAGATTTTCCTTTTTTTCCTTATCTTCGTATGGATACGCTGGAAGTGGGTGGTTGGAGGTGGTTGGGGGTGTGGTGGGGGGAAGGCAGAAGGGTAAGGGACTTGTCACATAAATATGGAACCAATTGGTGAGGTAGTTTCGCCGCCACAGATTTTCCTTTTTTTCCTTATCTTCGTACGGATACGCTGGAAGTGGGTGGTGGGAGGCGGTTGGGGGTGTGGTGGGGGGAAGGCAGAAGGGTAAGGGACTTGTCACACAAATATGGAACCGATTGGTACAGTCTTTTCGCCGCCACAGATTTTCCTTTTTTTCCTTCTGACGGGACCGACAGTCAGCGAGTGGGTGGGAGGAGGGATTTGGGATTTTTGTGGTGGGTAGCCTAAAGGGTAAGGTACATGTGGTAAAAATATGAAAGCCATAGGTGCAGTCGTTTCGCTGCTACGATTTGTTTTCGGCAGGGTGCAGAGGGTGGCAGGGTTGGCTTGTTGGTTGCTGCTCCGGTGTGGTGAGAGGTGTGACTGGAGTGTCCCCCGTGGTCCCCCGGGACGCTGGTCCCGTTGTCCCCCGTAACCCCACCGTACAACGGTGCCGCGTCTTCCCGCCAACCCGCAGTGCGGCGGTTCTGCCAGATGCGGCCGGACTAACTTAAACTTTCCCGTTTTACGGGAATATTGTACGATTGGCGGGAGAAGCTTACGTTTTACCGGGCTAGTTGCTACGTCTTACGGGGCTGCTCCCGTAAGACGTAGCAGCTAGCCCGGTCAGACGTATGATTTCCCGACTTTTGACATATGTGAGCGCGAGCCACGTATCTGATTCGAAATCCAAAACATACCGGGCGGTCTTGGCCGCACCCACCACCTTCCAGACCAGCGTGGCTACTCCCGCCATGCGTACCAATCCCCACGACTAGACACAATTTCATTTACGTTTTGCGTACTAAGCCCTTACGTTTTACGTATTCGGTTGCCAACTACCAATAAACCTTCGTACGGGAGCATACGGGAGCATACGGGAGCATATGCGTGAATGTGTGACCCCAGCATAACACAGTATACAAAACACACACACACACACACCCGATAACATAAAACTCACATCACACACATGATCACATACAACGTAATGGGCACAAATCACTCACACATGAGGAGGTCCGTGCCAGAGGGGCCAACTCGCCACATTTTCAAAAACAGCGCTCTAGCTGGTTCCCGCTCCGTGAAATTCTTGGGAATCATCTGGCAAAAAAAAACATCCGAATTTCGTCCTTATAGCAATTGCACAGAGGGTTGAGCGTCCCTTGTTTTTGCCGTTTGGCAGACCGTTTATGGCTGTGAATCTGTTTAGACAGAGGGGCCAACTCGCCAACGCGCTCAGCCAATGAGAGCGTGGCTACGACGTGGGGAATTAAATGGCCGCCCGCCCGACCACTCACAGGCGCTGTACGAGACGTGCTTCAGTAGTCACGCTCAAACCGAGTTAGAGTCAACACACGAGTGTATGGTATGTTAACTTTAAACATCAATAACTCAAAACTATACTCGTGGCGAGTTGGCCCCTCTGGCACGGACCTCCTCACATGATAACATAAAACACACACACACACACACACACACTGGTCCAGGCAAACTAGAAAAGATATTATTAGCATTATTGAGGAAATGCTGCTGTCTTCAGTGTGTGCCATGGCCATCCTGAGCCTTACGACGTATACAGACTAGTAACACACATAACAAAGCCACTACAACAACTTCATCTCTCTCCAACACCCCTTCTCCCCTCTCTACACTCTTCAGAAAATAGGAAAAGTAGAACGTAACTACGAGGTGCCATTGTAAAGGCTTATCCTTCAATGCCTTCACCTGACCTGACCCCCTCCGGGGTTTAGCTGGTCCACAAGGGTGTGTGACATGAACCCAATAGAGATTTTGTGGGCCATCATGTCATGGAGTGGAATGTGGTCCATATCACACTGGCATATTTCCCATCATCCTTCATCAAAACCATGATTTGTGTGGTCCTTAACCCGGCAAGCGCGATAGGCCTAACGGAAGGCTTCCTATAGGGAACGCGATAGGCCTCACGGAAGCAAGACCATAAAAAAAGCCTTCCAAAAAAAAAAAAGGGCCTATCAAAACAAAGGATTTTGTCTCTAGGTGAGATAATTCCCCTCTAGTACTCATCCATGTGTTTCTCACCCCTCCCCCTCCCCTCCTTCCCCACCTTATTCCCCCCTCCCCCCCCTCCTCAATTATCACCTATTTATCCTCTTATTATCATCATTTATCGGTTATTTTTCTCTCCCGCGATAATGTAGCACAAGTGGGTTGCATAAAAGATCGTTATGCAACACCCAGACACCGGCACACACCGCCCCGCTCGTCTCAGTTGACTCCCAGACAGCGAGAGGGGAGGGCTGCCTGTGGCTCTCTCTCGCCTGAGATTATGACCGGGTGGCCAATATCTTCGTTTTTCACCACCCAAATGCTTTTCCCACTTATTTTAGCACTCTTGAAGGTTCATATATACATCATATATGTAAAATAAAAGCATACCGAAAACAAATAATGCTTTATATTGTAAATATAACGAATTCTGTCAGAATCCAGGGCTAGAAATGCACAAATAACTACCCTAGCACCTAGGTCTATATCGCGCTTGTCAGGTTAATCTCTCGTTTCGTGGTCTTTTCGGCAGCCCACGGTTACCCAAGTACACTGGGAAATCGTGGTCTGCCCACGATAATACTAAACTCAAATTAATTCATATTTTGCATATATTTAGTTATATCTGCATACAAACTAATGATATATTAAAGGAAATTGATGCATTATGAACTGCAATACACTACTTATGTATAAACAATTAACAGCTATACACTCGTTTGGTTACATTTGAATTGAAGGATCAATGTCAGCAGCTCCTTGCGGGAAGCGCCGGGTGTAAACTGTAGAACCAGGGATTGAGTCTCCTGTGGTCGATATGTTTTTTCTATATTTATTACCGGTATGCATTGTGTCTATTTGATTAATCATTGCATTTGTTTTATATATGAAATGAGATAAAATATGTTGTGGATATAGGTATAATTTGATATAAATTGCCTTAATATAGGTATTGGGTTAGTTTATGTAATAATACTGTAGTGTAGGATATAAGTTAGGATATAAAATTTAGGATTGGGTAAACTGATTGGCTAAGTGTAGGAGAAGTTAAGTTATAAAAGGATAAAGTTGGGATAAGTTAGGCTAGCACATTTAGGCTAGTTAAATTGGGTTAGTTATTGTAATAGAATTATATCCAAAACAAGTGTAGCCTAAAGGCCGCGTCATACAGAGGTCGACCGCGACCCGAATTTTTGCGGTTCGAGTGTATTCGGCCCAATAATCGGGCGACATCGAGTATGATTCTGGTATGTTCGAGTCGTTCTAGTCATGCTCTGGTCATCACCCGAATGTTCGGGTGAGTCGGCCAAAAGTTAGTGTATGCGTTAACTTTTGGGAAATCCTCGAGTGCGTTCGGGTTAAAAAAACGTTACAAAATCCTCGAGTCACCTTCAATTTACATTCGATTCGTATTCGGCTTACATTCTACCATATTCTGATCGCATTCGACCTATTCGATTCACTTTCGAGTCAAAATTTTTTACCCGATTCATACCAGAATTGATCGAACCTTAGTGGACTTAGACCCGATGATGTAGACCGTAACCCGAATTAGACTCGATGTTCAGTGGAAAATTCCTACATAAACTTGTTCGAAAGTCAACTGTTACTCGATGCAGACCCGAATTTCAGGATGATAACTGGATGGATACCCGAATACTACTAGAAAATGACTCTATGCATGTCCGACATTCCTAATTAGACTCGATGATTATTCGATCGTGATCCGAATGACTAGAATGTAAGTCGAAGGGTTATCGAAGCCAAGTCGAATCAAACCCGAACGCGAGTCGATGGGCGGAACCACGTGAAGCAGGCCCGTGTGCGGTTGGAGTGGTTTCATTCCGGTTGGGTTCCTGACTTCGGGTGGGGTTCGGTTTTCATTCGGTTTTAAGTCGGGTTACTTCGGGTGTGACTCGGTTTTAACTCGGGTTGGTATCTGCTACTCGGGTCACCGTCGATTAGCTTTCGACTCATGGTCGATTCAATTTCGTTCAACTTCTGGTTAGTTTCGAGTAATATACGGGATAACATCGACTCGTATTCGAGACGCATTTGAGTCCCTCGGGTAGCATTCGAATTGCTTTCTAGTCATAGTCGGGGTACGAGTCTCATTCGGGGACTAAGGGTGAATTCAGGTGAAAAGTGCAAGTCATTGCCTTCGGGTTACTGTCGGGTCGCGGTCGACCTCTGTCTGACGCGGCCTTAAACCTATTCTCACCAAGATGCATAGGCTATTATTTATTTGTACACGACATACCCTAACCTAGTTTATATATGATAGGCTACCATACATTCTTTTGAAATTATACCAACTAGAAGAAAAAAAAAAACTTTATCGGCGAGGCTCGAACACTCAACCTTCGAATTTAAACCCTCGACGATTACCGGTATCATTCGCCGCCTAGCCTACTGATGGTTTAGGTGTTTATCCTATTCATAATGTTCGTGTGAGTCGTGACCTTCAGCTTTTGTCGTCTATTATCACTGTATTTTCGGATAACATTATTATAATGGCGTTATTATGGCATAACCTCCATTTTTTATTAGCGATTGCGAGACTATACTAAAATATAGGGAATCTATTTAGGCAGAAATAGGTGTAAATAAAGCCGAGAAGCGATCAGACACTTTATCCTGAATGCTTGACTACTCGGCCTAAGGGACAGCTCGGCCCACGGCGAGACAGCTCGGCCCAGTAAAAACGAGACCGCTCGGCCCCGTGTTAATTACGAGACAACTCTTAATTAACCTAACCTAACCAAACCTAACATATACATTATGAATCGAGAGAACTAGCCTATGACATAATTATACAATAAACGAACATTTCGCCCACATTACACACACGCCATAAACGGGAGGCCATGTATGCAGCACCAAATCCTGTCCTCTGCGCATGCGTGAGAATCTTGGGCCCCTTGGCACGATTTTTGTTTCCTTTATACTATTATATTATCTTAACCTAACCTAACTTAAATTAACCTAACAGTTGAGCCTAAATAACATAATCAAAATATTAGGGAAAAGGCCGCGCATACGCAGAGGACAGGATTTGGTGCTGCATACATGGCCTCACCCATAAACCCTCCACTTAGCTCTCCCCATCCTAATCCTGACTGGTCTCGTCAAATTGCCCCATAGCAAAACATGGGGCCGAGCTGTCTCAAATAATGGGCCGAGTTGTCTCGCCGTCGTGGCTGAGTTGTCCAAAAGTGGGCCGAGCTGTCCCATGGGCCGAGTCGTCCAGTCACCTTTAGCCTATGTCTGTAGATGACGATGATCGTGCGTAGAGCCTGTGTGATAGCAAGACGACGATGGCATGCCCAAGATCGATGGATGAAGGTCGAAGGACGACGGAAAATATATCCAGTGTAATACCCCCTTTAGGATTGGAAAGGGCGGGAGGAGTGGGATCGGGGGGCAGGGGGGGGATCCGTCGCTGCCCTAATATAAGTTGATTTTTTAAAAATCAGCTCCAACGAGAATACAGGAGGTAGTTGATGCAGCTTGTGGGTGGAGATCATATTGATTGAATACATATAAATTGCAAATGTTTACATTTAAGATCCCTTTATATGTATTATATAATGTGTATGTGTTTCCAATGTTCACCGTAACATAATTATGGTGAAATAATACATATTAAATTAAATTCAAGGTAACATACACAGAGCTATAGTATACTTTTAATTATGTTTGGAGGATAATATAAACAATTCGAAGTAAAAATATAAAGGCCTAAACAATGATATCAACTTTAAAACAACATAACCAGATTGCTTGGATTATCGTTAATTGTTTAATTCGATGACTTACTTTATAGTAAATCATTACAATGTTTAGCGCCGAACTGTTTACTGATAATGGGAAGCCACAGTAATTAAACTAGTAATTAAGAATCCACTGAGAAAAGTATAATGCAATAATCATACCGTGTCATATTTGTTCAGGTAGATTATGAATTGGTCAACCACAGTGCTGTGAATAGTGGTATGGAAGAAAAAAATATTAACTCTAATATCAAAATTTGTTTTTAATTACAAAGAAACACGTTTCGGCTCATCTAAAGTGTTTTCTCTAACTGAGCCGATATTATCTTGTCTTTATGATATATATATATTTGGTTATAATTTGGTCCAAGCTAGATTACAATGTGATCCAACTTGTCTTGATGCGTGGATTGTAACATCCAGTTTCAATTACTTATATATTTATACAATTGTTCACACTAACCAGGACGCCAAGGTTGGCAACTTTGAGTGTTTTGCAACGGAGCATATCTATTTATTTTCTATAACAAATTGTATAAGGTAAAGAATAGAATACGAGTTAATTATTGAGAATCAGTAAAGGTAAAAAGAACAGTATTATTAAAACACCAACGTAATTTTTATGGACAGCTTTGAACACGATGATGAGGAAAATTATATATTCGGTTAGGAGAGAAAAGGGGGAGACAAAAAGAGAGAAGGGGGGAAGATAGGGGAAGGCAGCAGAGAGAAGGGGAGGAAGGGGGAATGGGAAGTGCGAAGGATAGAAACTTGATTGTCTGTATATGAAATTCCATAAATAATGCATCACCTGATGTGTGTTACTTATTTGTGATCCGGCATGGGCTAATCTAATAATATAGCCTGTGTGTTATGTAACTTATGTTAAAATAAACTTATTCTGCGTGCTGTTCTAGAACACACACACACACGTTTGACTCCTCTTCCTTCCAACCTCTATTAACCCCGCCCCCTTTTATTAGAAGCGATTAAAGGGCCATCTATTAAAAGATAAGTGAACTAACACATTGCCCCAGGCCATGACAACAAGTTCTGTCGTAGACTGTACCTCGTAGGCTATATTCTGGTTAGTTTACCTCGTAGGCTATATTATGGTTAGTTTACCTCGTAGGCTATATTCTGGTTAGTTTACCTCGTACCGGTAGGCTATATTCTGGTTAGTTCACCTCGTAGGCTATATTCTGGTTAGTTTACCACGTAGGCTATATTCTGGTTAGTTTACCTCGTAGGCTATATTCTGGTTAGTTCACCTCGTAGGCTATATTCTGGTTAGTTTACCGCGTAGGCTATATTCTGGTTAGTTTACCTCGTAGGCTATATTCTGGTTAGTTTACCTCGTAGGCTATATTCTGGTTAGTTCACCTCGTAGGCTATATTCTGGTTAGTTTACCGCGTAGGCTATATTCTGGTTAGTTTACCTCGTAGGCTATATTCTGGTTAGTTCACCTGGTAGGCTATATTCTGGTTAATTTCCCTCGTAGGCTATATTCTGGTTAGTTCACCTCGTAGGCTATATTCTGGTTAGTTTACCGCGTAGGCTATATTCTGGTTAGTTTACCTCGTAGGCTATATTCTGGTTAGTTCACCTCGTAGGCTATATTCTGGTTAGTTTACCGCGTAGGCTATTTTCTGATTAGTTCACCTCGTAGGCTATATTCTGGTTAGTTTACCGCGTAGGCTATTTTCTGGTTAGTTTACCTCGTAGGCTATATTCTGGTTAGTTCACCTCGTAGGCTATATTCTGGTTAGTTCACCTCGTAGGCTATATTCTGGTTAGTTTACCTCGTAGGCTATATTCTGGTTAGTTCACCTCGTAGGCTATATTCTGGTTAGTTTACTGCGTAGGCTATATTCTGGTTAGTTTACCTCATAGGCTATATTCTGGTTAGTTCACCTCGTAGGCTATATTCTGGTTAGTTTACCTCCTAGGCTATATTCTGGTTAGTTCACCTCGTAGGCTATATTCTGGTTAGTTTTTTATACATTTATATCATAGGCTTAAATTTTCTTCTGGTTCCAAGATATGATTCGGATCGCAGCCTAAATTGAATTACCGGTACTTTTTTCCGCAGCGCATAGGCTATCCTATCTACCCACCAAATTTCGTGAAAGTCGGTTTATAACATTGAAATATCATGTTGACAGACAGACAAGCAAATAGAGGCGAAAACATAACCTCCATTCAACTTCGTTAGAGGAGGTAAGCAAAAGATAAAAAGATAACTAGGCTAATTATATAAAAGAAACTTAGAGGAGGTACCGTAGCAAAATTAAAAAAATAAATTCAAATGAATAGGCTAAATAAATATTAACAACTTAGAGGAGTTAAACAAAGTACTAAAAATAAATAGGCCTAGGCTAAATACATAGAATACACTTAGTTAGAGGAGGTACGGTAAAAAAAAATATATATATATATAAATACCGGTAAGCTAAATTTATACCGGTACCGGTAGGCTATAAGAAACTTAAGAGGAGGTAAACAAAATACCGGGTACTACCCGGTAGGCCTACTAAAAATAAATACCGGTAGGCTAAATAAATGAAAGAAGCTTAGAGAAGGTAAACATTTAAATACCGGTAGTAGGCTTATATATAAAATTAAATTAAATAAATAGCCTAAATAGCTAAAATAAGGTGTGGCCTAGGGTTTCTGAGTCCAGCAGTACGAGAGAGAGACTTACCTCACTTAGGCTACCTGGCCAATCAATAACTTGGTCCCAAACTGTTCAGCGTACGGTACACTCGGATGTCATAGTCTCTACCCCACCCAGAAATAATCGTGGACTTCACCTATTTCAAATGATTGACGTATAATATATCTTAACCCATTCAGTATCGGCGACATCCTTATTATTATATTCTAGCAACTGTTAGAAAACTACCGTATATTTAGCTTAAACAGGAAGTTACCCATTGAAAGGCTACCGTACATACTATCTCAATGAATCCTTTGGCTACCATATATCCTTCCCGAGCTTCATAAAATCGTCTAAATGTAGCTAAAATAAAATATAAAAGACGTCGCTGGTACCGTACTGTATGGGTTTAATTTCAGGGTGTCTAACGAAAGCCGAGTTCATTATGGTTAGTCTATTGTTGTCTATATATAGATAAGCTTGTGGTTTATAGTTCAAATTATGTCTTTGGAAGTGGTAAAATAGCCAAAACAATGCTATTTCATGTTAACTTTTTTGTATTCCTTGTCCTATTGTCTTTGGAAGTGGTAAAATGGCCAGAACAATGCTACCGGTATATCATGATAATTATCTTGTATTCCTTCTCCTATTCATTCAAGTGTTCAACACCATTGCCCCGATTTGACTCCAGCAGTACGGTACCGGTAACCGGTACGAGCGAGACAATATCCAGGCCAATCAATAACGTGCTACAATCTGTCTAACGTACACTTGGATACCATAGTCTCTAGCCCACTCAAAAATACAGGTACGGTAGGCCTACCGTACTCGTTGACTTATTTCTAATGCTGGAAGTATAGGCCTATCTTTGGAAACTAAATTATGTTTATATTTTTGTATACCGGTCAGGTGGCTTTCTTCTCTACCTCCAACAGTATCTAGCCTATAAGATTTTGTTAACGTTGTAGGCCTAATCACGAAGGCTTTTCTCCAGGGCTTATTGTGTGTGTGTGTGTGTATTTTGTATTTATGTAATGATTGATTGATTTTGTTATTGTCATTTTTGTATGTGAGAGTTCGCTTCAAAGTTTTATGTGTAGGCCTTGTTGTCTTGTTTTTGTTTTTGTTTTTTCTATGTGGATGAGGAAGACAAAAGGCAAAACTGCCTGTGACAAGTGGCTCCCCCAGAGTTGAAAGAGTGACAGAGCCAACATCAAGGAACAGTCGAACCAAAATGCCTGGACACACGGAGTTTGAAGCAATTTAAGTGATAGGGTGAGGGAAAGATGGATTCAGGGAGAGTTCCAGAGCTCAGCTGTTGAATAGAAGAAAGTCTGAGAATAGCGTTTCACTCTTGAGTTGGAGAGTTGCACAGAGTAGGGATGGGATTGTGTTGTAAGACGGGTACCGTACTACGGTACGTACCGGTACCCTACGTACAGGAGGTGGTATACACTGAGAGAGCTCTGAGGAACACTGATTATTGTAGTACGGTAGCGGTTGAATAGCGAGAGAGATGCAACATTGCGGCGAAGAGAAAGAAATTGCATAGAGTCGGTGAGTGGACGGGAGTTAATTATTATGTTCTCTCCACCAACCAACTTTACTCCTAAACTCGATTAAGGCAATTAACAAACACATGTGGCAGTCCGGGGATTCGAACCCAGGACGCTCACACCGAAAATCAACACATTTATGCATTGCGCCACGAAGACAGTTAAAGAATGCTGCACAAGCCTACGATTTATTATGCAGTTTCGAATCCTGCATACCAATCTTAGCATGTACATTCATTCCAACTGCACTATCTGAGGCTATGAATAGGTGAATGGAAGAAGTACCGGTAATTAATGGGACTTTCCTCTCTACTTTGTTGAGAAGTGCTGTGTGAGAGGATCCCCCCCACACATGTGAACAATACTCAATACAAGGACGCACTGTGCCCCTGTACAGAGCAAGGGACTGTGCAGGGGTTAAGAACCCCTTGAGGCGGTTTAACACTCCCAGCTTCTGGGAGGCTGCCTTAGCAAGACTGGTAATATGGTCCTTCCAAGAGAGAGCAGAAGAGAAAGAGACACCGAGAATACTGAGAGAAGATGAAGGGTTGATTTTTGTATTGTTGAATTGTAAGGGATAGTCCTCTGGGAGTTCACAACGGGTAGATAGTCTACATGGAGAAATTGGGTTTTGGAAGCATTAAAGGCAACAAGGTTTTCTCTGCACAAATTGGAAATGGTAGTTAGATCAGAAGATATATACAGTATATGTTGCATGGCTTCATTACGTTTGTATTTGAGGGATTGTTTGCTGGGGCGTTCTGGAAAAGTATTGAATAGTGTAAGGTAGAGTCGTCTGCATAGGTCTATGAATGGATAGGGCTGGAGGTATACTCGGATGCCATAGTCTCTAGCCCACTGATATATATTAGTAAACTTCACACGTTTCTAATTATGGAAGTAGGTCTCTGGAAACGAATACAGGAATATAATTTTCTATAGGCCTACATCAACGACAAAACTATATAGGCCTAGGCCTATACTAATTTTTGAAAAGCTTATTATGTCAACAAAAACAAAAACATTATAATTGCATAGCCTAAAGAAAAACATTGGGGGTTCACGAATGTTTATGAGTGGGCTAGAGACTGTGGTATCCGAGTGTAGCCTACTGTACAGTTGAGAAGATAATTTATGAAATTTAGAAAGATAATTGAGGATAGGACAGAACCCTGAGGAACACCGGAGTTGATAGGATGAGGAAGTGAACGTTGGCCATCTACAACCGCAGCTGTGGAACGGCCAGAAAGGAAATTATAGATAAAGGCACAGATGGAGGGATACAAACCGAAGGAGGGTACCGGTAGTTTAGAAATTAGAGATTTGTGCCAGACTCTATCGAAGGCCTTCGATACCGGTGTGTCTAGCGCAATAGAAAAGGGTGACCGGTCAACTCAACCAGTAGACCATAATTTCAACCAGTACCAAATCAACCAATACGGTCAGGTTAGGTTAGTACTATATTTTGGCACTGGTTTGGTTGGTCTGGGTTAATTTGGCACTGGTTGAGAGCTACTGGTTGAAATTGTCTACTGGTTGAGATGACATGGAACCATAGAAATGTTACATGCTGGTAATACATATGTTCACCAATGAACTAAATTATCAGGTGCGGTACCGGTAGCTACAGTGCTTTTCACTGTACTGTACATAATTATGTTGTATAGGCCTATGATTAAATATTCACCGTACGGTACTTGTGATGTAGGCTATAGGGCCTAGGCCTATCATGGATTATTAAATATTCACCGTACGGTACTTGTGATGTAGGCTATAGGGCCTAGGCCTATCATGGATTATTAAATATTCACCGTACGGTACTTGTGATGTAGGCTATAGGGACGGTACTTGTGATGTAGGCTATAGGGCCTAGGCCTATCATGGATTCCCGATAGTGGCCTGATTTACCGGAAATGTTCCAAATATTTCACTCACTCATTAATATAGGCCTATATAGGTTTCATGTCAATTTAGCCCCTGTCACTGCAACCTTGGTTAAGGGGGGATGGGAATATTTATTAGCTTATTTATTTGTAATTTCATTATTATTATTTTTTCCTCCCTAGAGTCCATCAAGTTGGAAAAAAAACTCCAAAGGCCTTCAAGATAAAATTGTACATTTTTCCATAGAAACATGTTCTGGCCGAACGCCGCCTCCTCTTATACAAGCTACAAGGTTGCTGTCGCTCGCCAGGACAAAATCAACACCTAAATTGCATGAAGTGTCTTAATATTGGCAACACATGGGGTGAAAGATCTGTAAATTGCCAAACTATTGGGGTAAACTTATTAAAATCTGAAAACTAATGGGGCTAAACATGAGGAAGAAGGCGGGCCAGAAAAAGCAACCATCCCTCCTTAAATTAACCCTGGTTTAGGCTAATTCAACTCTGTTAATTTAACCTTAGTCAATTCAAATAGGCCTATACCGGTAGTTCATCTAAATAAGTATAATACCTAGTGTTGCCAATTTAGCTACTTTACCGCTAAATTTATAGGTATTTACTTCGATCTAGGGGTAAATTTGTACATCTAGCGACATTAATTCTAGCTATATTCTGGAGATTTGATCTATTTTAGAGAGATGTAGAGATTGTGGCATCATTCTAGCGATATTATGGAGATTTAAGGAATTTTAGAGCGATATTGTAGAGATTGTGGCATTTTTCTAGCGATATTCTGGAGATTTGAGCTATTTTAGAGAGATATTGTAGAGATTGTGCCGTTATTCTAGCGATATTCGGCATTTATTTACCATCTAGCGGACTTGATTTGGTTAACTGTGACGATACCGTACAGATTTTTCTCTCTCTCTCTCTCTCTTTTATGCAAGTAGGCTATTAGGCCTATATACAAACATGCTCTAACCCTTACCCACCCAAATTGACATCTGACAAATATTAATACACCACAGACTGAGCCAAAAGTAATGACAGCTGAAACATGACTTATTAGCGCCACCGTACATGACAAAATAATGGATGATGTATGTGTTCATTAAGTTAATATAGGGTCGTGTCATCGTATTGAATAAGTTGAGGCGAGAAGGTGGATTTTTCTGGCCCACCTTCCCCCTCATGCTTAGCCCCATTAGCCTATTTTGTTTTTGTTTTAATTTTAAGACTCGCTTCATTAGTTTGCGATTAAGACTTTTTTTTCTATGTCCTACAGTCCTATTCCCTTTTCATTATCAAGACCTTTCGTGCCATTTAGAAGTCGACTTTTTCACGGCGAGCGATAGCGAGCGAGCCTGTAATTTTGGAGGAACCGGTTTTTCCACCTAATAATGTACGGTAGGCCTACACATTTATCTCGTAAGGGGATCATGGGGATAATTTATTAAGCTTGATGGAGGTCTAGGGAGGAAACTAAAACAATGAGGTACCGTACCGTAGGCCTACCGTACGGTGCGGTAATAACAAAATAATAAAACAATAATAAATACCCCCTACCCCCTTAATATTACATCACTATAATAAACCCTATCCCCTTAATATTACATCACTATAATAAACCCTACCCCCTTAATATTACATCACTATAATAAACCCTACCCCTTTAATATTACATCACTATAATAAACCCTACCCCCTTAATATTACATCACTATAATAAACCCTACCCCCTTAATATTACATCACTATAATAAACCCTACCCCTTAATATTACATCACTATAATAAACCCTACCCCCTTAATATTACATCACTATAATAAACCCTACCCCCTTAATATTACATCACTATAATAAACCCTACCATCTTAATATTACATCACTATAATAAACCCTATCCCCTTAATATTACATCACTATAATAAACCCTAGTCCCTTAATATTACATCACTATAATAAACCCTACCCCCTTAATATTACATCACTATAATAAACCCTATCCCCTTAATATTACATCACTATAATAAACCCTACCCCCTTAATATTACATCACTATAATAAACCCTATCCCTTTAATATTACATCACTATAATAAACCCTACCCCCTTAATATTACATCACTATAATAAACCCTACCCCTTTAATATTACATCACTATAATAAACCCTACCCCCTTAATATTACATCACTATAATAAACCCTACCCCTTAATATTACATCACTATAATAAAACCCTACCCCCTTAATATTACATCACTATAATAAACCCTACCCCCTTAATATTACATCACTATAATAAACCCTACCCCCTTAATATTACATCACTATAATAAACCCTATCCCCTTAATATTACATCACTATAATAAACCCTACCCCCTTAATATTACATCACTATAATAAACCCTATCCCTTTAATATTACATCACTATAATAAACACTAACCCCTTATATTACATCACTATAATAAACCCTACCCCTTTAATATTACATCACTATAATAAACCCTACCCCCTTAATATTACATCACTATAATAAACCCTACCCCTTAATATTACATCACTATAATAAACCCTACCCCCTTAATATTACATCACTATAATAAACCCTACCCCTTTAATATTACATCACTATAATAAACCCTACCCCCTTAATATTACATCACTATAATAAACCCTACCCCTTAATATTACATCACTATAATAAACCCTACCCCCTTAATATTACATCACTATAATAAACCCTATCCCCTTAATATTACATCACTATAATAAACCCTACCCCCTTAATATTACATCACTATAATAAACCCTATCCCTTTAATATTACATCACTATAATAAACCCTACCCCCTTAATATTACATCACTATAATAAACCCTACCCCCTTAATATTACATCACTATAATAAACCCTACCCCTTAATATTACATCACTATAATAAACCCTACCCCCTTAATATTACATCACTATAATAAACCCTACCCCCTTAATATTACATCACTATAATAAACCCTACCCCTTAATATTACATCACTATAATAAACCCTACCCCCTTAATATTACATCACTATAATAAACCCTACCCCCTTAATATTACATCACTATAATAAACCCTACCATCTTAATATTACATCACCATAATAAACCCTACCCCCTTAATATTACATCACTATAATAAACCCTACCCCCTTAATATTACATCACTATAATAAACCCTATCCCCTTAATATTACATCACTATAATAAACCCTACCCCTTTAATATTACATCACTATAATAAACCCTACCCCCTTAATATTACATCACTATAATAAACCCTACCCCCTTAATATTACATCACTATAATAAACCCTACCCCCTTAATATTACATCACTATAATAAACCCTACCCCCTTAATATTACATCACTATAATAAACCCTACCCCTTAATATTACATCACTATAATAAACCCTACCCCCTTAATATTACATCACTATAATAAACCCTACCCCCTTAATATTACATCACTATAATAAACCCTACCCCCTTAATATTACATCACTATAAGAAACCCTACCCCCTTAATATTACATCACTATAATAAACCCTACCCCCTTAATATTACATCACTATAATAAACCCTATCCCCTTAATATTACATCACTATAATAAACCCTACCCCTTAATATTACATCACAATAATAAACCTTACCCCCTTAATATAACATCATTATAATAAAACCCTACCCCCTTAATATTACATCACTATAATAAACCCTACCCCCTTAATATTACATCACTATAATAAACCCTACCCCCTTAATATTACATCACTATAATAAACCCTACCCCCTTAATATTACATCACTATAATAAACCCTATCCCCTTAATATTACATCACTATAATAAACCCTACCCCCTTAATATTACATCACTATAATAAACCCTACCCCCTTAATATTACATCACTATAATAACCCTACCCCCTTAATATTACATCACTATAATAAACCCTACCCCTTAATATTACATCACTATAATAAACCCTACCCCTTTAATATTACATCACTATAATAAACCCTACCCCCTTAATATTACATCACTATAATAAACCCTACCCCCTTAATATTACATCACTATAATAAACCCTACCCCTTAATATTACATCACTATAATAAACCCTACCCCCTTAATATTACATCACTATAATAAACCCTACCCCCTTAATATTACATCACTATAATAAACCCTACCCCTTTAATATTACATCACTATAATAAACCCTACCCCCTTAATATTACATCACTATAATAAACCCTATCCCCTTAATATTACATCACTATAATAAACCCTACCCCCTTAATATTACATCACTATAATAAACCCTACCCCTTAATATTACATCACTATAATAAACCCTATCCCCTTAATATTACATCACTATAATAAACCCTACCCCCTTAATATTACATCACTATAATAAACCCTACCCCCTTAATATTACATCACTATAATAAACCCTACCCCCTTAATATTACATCACTATAATAAACCCTACCCCCTTAATATTACATCACTATAATAAACGCTTACCCCCTTAATATTACATCACTATAATAAACCCTACCCCCTTAATATTACATCACTATAATAAACCCTACCCCTTAATATTACATCACTATAATAAACCCTACCCCTTAATATTACATCACTATAATAAACCCTACCCCCTTAATATTACATCACTATAATAAACCCTACCCCCATAATCTTACATCACTAATAAAAACCCTACCACCCCTTAATATTACATCACTATAATAAACCCTACCCCCTTAATATTACATCACTATAATAAACCCTACCCCCTTAATATTACATCACTATAATAAACCCTACCCCTTTAATATTACATCACTATAATAAACCCTACCCCCTTAATATTACATCACTATAATAAACCCTACCCCTTTAATATTACATCACTATAATAAACCCTACCCCTTAATATTACATCACTATAATAAACCCTACCCCTTTAATATTACATCACTATAATAAACCCTACCCCCTTAATATTACATCACTATAATAAACCCTATCCCCTTAATATTACATCACTATAATAAACCCTACCCCCTTAATATTACATCACTATAATAGACCCTACCCCCTTAATATTACATCACTATAATAAACCCTACCCCCTTAATATTACATCACTATAATAGATTTAATCCTCTTTTATTTGTCCCTTCCATGTGTTCATTAATGTGCAGTTTCCTTTCTTTATTTATATAATTTTACAATTTTTTGGTTAAGCCATCTTTATTTGTCACATCCATTGTTTTCATTTACCTGCAACCTCTCTTCTCTATGTTTACCATATACCAGGACCGTACCTATGTTTGTTGCTTTCGTATTCTTTTAACAGATTTGTACCGGTAGGCTTTGGCCGTATAGGCTACTCAGTTGATTCCCTCTGCCGTTAAGGGGTGATGGGTCATATTTCTGGTCCCCTTTCTTCCTCATGTTTAGCCTCATTAGTTTTCAGATTTGATGACGTTAGGCCCATTAGTTTGGCGATCAACATAAAGATATTTCGTGTCGTTTAGGTACTGGTATCGATTTTTTTTCTTGGCGAGCGATAGCGAGCCTGTAATTCTGAGAGGAAGCGGCCTTTGGCTAGTACATTTTTCTACCGAAAAATATACAAATTTATCTTGAAGAGGGTTCTAGGGGGTGTTATTTTATAGCTTCTTGGAGGTTTAGGGAGGGAACTAAAAAAATAATAAACAAATAAATAGATACCGGTACCGGTAAGCAAATGAGGTGTGTTGGCAGAGGAGCGTAAGCACCAAAAGGAAGTTTTGATACATATTTCATAATGAAGGCTGAAAAATTACTGTTTTAGAATGTTTTTAAATCTGCCCAAATTAATAGATTTGATCTACCTGAATGTTTTTGGTATCATTGTATTCAGAATGATTAACACTTTCAACCGGGTACGAGTTTTTGGCCGAAAATATTTTTTTCCTTGAATAGAATTATCTCTGTCAATCAATCTTTCCTTCATCCTATGACTTAGATTGCTTTAAACTTTGTGTGTCCAGGCT
Source organism: Paralithodes platypus (assembly GCA_032716605.1). Taxonomy (NCBI): domain Eukaryota; kingdom Metazoa; phylum Arthropoda; class Malacostraca; order Decapoda; family Lithodidae; genus Paralithodes; species Paralithodes platypus. Next base: position 34,124,548 of record CM064491.1, on the reverse strand, counting down.
GTTTTACTCCAACGACCCTTGAATTTGGCTCTCTGTCACACCTTTGGCTCTGGGGATACCACTCGTTACAGGCAGCCTGCCTTTTGTCTCCTTCATACACAAAAATAAAAACAAACAAATACGCAACAAAGTCGCATAATCCGTTTTGTGTTTCCAGATAAATTGTATTTTTTTTTCTATAAACAGATTCTCCTTAAAAAAACACAGATATTGATATATTTTATGATAGGGTTGTCATAATTGTATCATGTGTTGCATTAACTCAAACTTTAATTGTAAATAATTCAAAACTTCCTTTTGGTGCTTACGCTCCTCTGCCAACACACGCCTCAAATGTATACAGGGTGTCAATCCACAAAATATGAATTGTGGTATCATTATGGTTTATTATTTCGTTATCATTATAGCGCGAACGACGCTGAGGCGAGCGCCGAAGGCGCGAGCTCTATGGGGGTCCGGGGGCATGCCCCCCCGGAAAAATTTGAGAATTTAGGTATCTAAAACCGCATTTCCTGCAATCTAAAATCAATCAAGATTGAAAATATGGAGACCAAAATTGTGTCAATTTACTTTTTTTTTTTTTTTTTAATTAGACTGAAGTGCGGAGGTGCGGAGGCAAGGCGGCTTCAGAGATGGAGTTGCTTCGAGCCGTGAAGCTTCGCATGTCTCACTCCCTAGATTGGAGCAAGACCTCACGGGCCTCACCTCTCGACTTAAGTCTGGTTAGAGAACTAAGGCCTAAACATCGGGTCCCGACTTAAGTCGCAAGGGATTTTGAGCACATTATCGGCTCTGAGAGAGAGTCCACGCGGTGGGAGGACTGCAGGCGGGCTCTAACAGCCTAGCGAGGTTATTGGTGTGTATAACACATCCCTCGCCTCGCTAGACAGGGTAAAATCTCGAGAAATTACCGTATTTTAGGGTTTTTGTACTCTTGTTGCAACATCGTTGCAAGCGAACCCGTTGTCGTACAAGGATGATTCAGGTGTCATTGGAAAGCTCTATTATTGCCCTTTCACGGATACATAATTGTATCACGCTCTGGCTCTTGTTTATGCATGAAAAAGAGCATGGAATGATGCTCGTTTAGGGTAAATCTGCCCGCCTGGCAGGTAGAAAAAGTTATAAATGTCCCCGTCCGTAAAGGGTTAAGCGCATTAATTTTCAAATAGGAGCAATATATAATTATGCATATGAAATTAGAACACTAAATGCAGTATTAAGGAAAGATAACACAAGTGAGTGTTCATGTAACATGCCTTATACGAATAAACTCAGAAATAAAACTTTAACAGTTCACTTAATTTAGTGTATACGTTAAGTATACATTTAATTCTTTAAGTAAATGGACCATTTACTTAAAGAATGAAATTTATACTTAACGTATACACTAAATTAAGTGAACTGTTAAAATGGAAGTACAGTATGCTGTACCTTAACGAGGTTAAGAAGAACTTTCAAGACCAGACCTATCTATTGCCTTACACCTTAGTCCCCGAGGAAGTGGCCATAAATTAATCTCATCCACACTCGTGACTCTTCTGTCAGCAGGTGCCCATCTTCATAACAATTATACGGTATTAATTATTTATACCCAACACTCATTTCACTCCTATTCTTATCAATCTTATCATTAATTTCCAACTCACTCTTATCTTGGCCTGCCTCTTCCTCTTCCCCTTTCCACTTCAATCTCTTACTGTCCTACATTATTGATAATTGTAAGTTTGTAGTAGTTTTTTCACTCTCCAGACACTCTTTATTACCGAACGGTTCGAACCACCTCAGTGTTCTTTACACTCTCCAGTAAATTCACATTAACATCGTCAAATCGCTCATGTACGGTACTTCATTTGTTTTTCACTTTTTCTATCTCTCCATGTGACTCCACAATCCACACACTTTTCAACTTTAAGTAACAACAGTGACTCAAGTCATATCCACCACTCGCACTCTTGATTGATGTCTCTCCAATAACATCCATTTTTCACTGCTGTTAGAGTCCCGTATGACAGTGTCGGGATGACCCCTCTTTATTATCATCATGTAATGGGTTGTCATTTTTTTTTTTAATATGCTCCCTAATAAAAAAACAAATAAATAAATCATAAGAAAGAAAAGGGGATATTTTTAACACTTACGCTTCAACGCTTGTTCTGTTATTCGCACACGCAGCACTCTTGCTGCATGGTACTCGCACTCGTGACTTGACCTGTCATGGGCGTGGGACTGGGCACTGAGCCGTAAGCCGCCGTAATTCGTATCACAAGGGCCGCTAACAGATACGTCAGACAGTCGGACTGCAGTACACGAGTCTCGACAATGGCAGCTATGTGCTCAGCAGCTCATCTGCTGAACCTGGAAATTTAATATAAATTAATATACAATAGCCTAATCATTTTAATTAATATTAGGCCTAAGTCAATCATGATTCCTCAATTTCCTCTCATCATCAATGAAGATTGGCAATCATGAGAATTGAGAATTTGAGATGGGGGAAACAAAAAATATATAGGGTAGGCCTAAATAACTTAAAATTTATTAAAAATCCCGGGAACTTTGATCCCAGGATTTTTATTTATATTTGGAGACGCGACTTGCGAAGACCCGAGGCTCTGGGCGGCAGGGAACCCAACCCTCACCCCGGTCACCCGGAGTCACCCAGGATGAGGGCCACCGTTGATATTTGTTTTTTTAATATGCTAAGCAAAATCCCGAATATAAAAATAAATAAATACCGGTAAATAAGAGAAAAAGGGGATATTTTTAACACTTACGCTTCAACGCTTGTTCTGTGTGACTCGTGACTTGAGTCTTGACCTGTCATGGGCCGCTGGGCGTGGGCAGTGGGCCGTATCAACGGTATCACAAGGGCGGCAGCCGGCAGGAGTCGGACTCGACGGACTGTAGTACTCGAGTCTCGGCAATGGCAGGAGTGGCAGCTATCTACTCAGCAGCTCATCTGCTGAACCTGGAAATTTAATAAAAATTAATATACAATAATCTTTTAAATCAAATTAATATTAAATCAGTCATGATTTTCATGATTCCTCAATTTCCTCTCAAGGCTCTCATCATCAATGAAGATTGGCAATCATGAGAATTGAGAATTTGAGATGGGGGAAACAAAAAATATATAGGGTAGGCGGCACCGTAGGCCTAGGCTAAATAACTTTTAACAAATATTAAAAATCCCGGGAACTCTGATCCCAGGATTTGTATTTATTTTTGGAGACGCGACTTGCGAAATGCGAAGACCCGAGGCTTTGGAGTCTGGGCGGCAGGCCGCAGGGAAGGCATAGCTTAGGCCTTACTCCTTAGGGACCTAGAGGCTAGACGGTAGACGGTAGACGGTAATTTCTGACGGTAGACCTGGCCTAGCCGCCTAGGCTGCGCCTCAGCGCCTGTTAGGCTAGGCTGCCTAGGCAAAGACTGTAAGTAAGACGAAAGTCAAATTGTCTAAAATATATAGGCCTACTAGGCCTAGGCTAGGCCTAAACAATTTAAAACAAATAATTAGCCTAATTAACTATTAACATCATGATTTTCATCATTTCATGCATGATGCAAACTTAGTTGTCTTAGTGACTTAGAGTCTTAGACAAATTCTGATTATTCTGACAATGGTTTGAAGATTGCACATTTGCACTGGCATTCTGGCCTAGCCCTAGGTGCAGCCAGCTAGGACTGCTAGGTCACTAGGTGGCAGGCCTAATAAGCCTAATGCCCTAATTTATTAGAAAAATTTGCTAATATCAACATATATAGGCCGCTAATAGGCGGGATAATAGGCCTGGCGGCTCGGCCATCCCAATCAATTATCAATCCCATAGTCGCGCGGCCCCATAGGGGCCCTAGGAGCTAGGTCATAGCAAAAAATAATTTATGTTTCAGGTCATAAATATAGTTTCTGAACTTGATTTACCATGACATTGACTAGGATACAACCACTGACCCTTAATGCGTTCAGTAAGATAACAATAATATCTCTACTTACCTTAATAAGTGTAAAATATAGGATTATGTTCTACAATACTAGACCAGCAGGATTTCAGGAGATAAGATTCTGTGGGACTGTGTTTGGACTGATAAGAATTAGAGATTATTGGAACCTGAGCATCCAAGATGGCGTCTATAATATATTATTATCTGTTCAACAACATAGGCTAGATGTGTCAAGTTACAAATTTATATTTCGTTTAATAATAACATGCATAGCAAGGCAATGGTACAGATTTTTGGTTAACTAGTGAGCAATCCATGGTCAAATATATTACTTTTTAAAAGACTTAATTGTTGTACTAATGAATATTGCGGTCAGGCGGTAGCTTTGAATTATATGTAGGCTTTAGACTAAAGTATATATAGGAGATTTCCAGAAATAATATGATAGGGCCATAAAAGAATACCCAAAAATTATGTACAATGGTGTATAATACGGCATAATCATTGATAATATACATACAATTAAAGTGTATTAAGATAGTAGGCCTAATTTAATACAAGACCTATCATTAGGGAAAGCCTATCCAGCCTACTGTTTGACTGGAAAGCTGCCCAAATGAAAATGATTTGGAGATACGAATTAGTACAGCAATTTTAATTATGCATTTATAATAGTCAATTAAATTTGGTAAGTAGCCTACTAGGGAGTTTATATATTTCAAAATTGCAGCCTCTCATGCAGAAACTATAAGGTCAAACATTCCCTAAATCGAAATAGTCGAACAAGTTCCAATAGTTAAGGAATGTTCTTTTAATTTTCATTGTGGATGGGTGGATAATATATGCAGGTAGGAGAAGGATACTTTAACTGTAGGCTTATTTCTTACCGATTCTCCACCTTACTGATGCTGGAGCCTGGATATTCGTTGCGATGAAAAACCTTCCTCTCCAGCGTTCTTCCTGAAATAATCTTGGCCATTTCATAATCACAAACAGCATGAATTATCTCTTCTAGATTTCAATCAATTTCCCTTCGGAATTATTGTATTGTATAACTATTCCATAAGTTAGACAGTCATGAATGACTACTACCTATTCAAGAAGTGACAAGACCAAACATTAAATCTATATTATTATTATTAATATTATTATTATTGTTATTTTTATTGGCATCGAAGTATAAACATCATCTATGAGTATCTGTGATTATCTGTGAGAGAGATGCCATTTCATTCTATGTGTCACACAATTTTTGGACTTATATACCTCGGTCTTCGAAGGTATAATACTTACCATAACATATATTGCAATTAATGTGCGGAAGAGTAAGGTTATGTAATGTTTGACAGGCTGAGGTTGGTAACTTGGGAGAGAGGTATCCTGACCAGGATTCGAACCCACTCACTCAGGTATGTTTGTGAGAGTTGGGCACCGTATTCACTCGACCATGAGCGACAGTAGCATTAGATTTGTCATCAGAGAGGTTCCATATTAGTACCAGGACGATTAAAATTGTATCACTTAGCCAAGTTGGCAGGGCCAGGGGCAGGGGGGAATGTGTAAAATAGTCATTGTTGATGTCAAGTAAACTCGCCATGTGTATGAAGGCATAAACCTCCGCAACACTATAACCTGGTTCTCCAAATATGAACTAAGGTTGGTTCCCTTGTATCCGCTCATGGTTGCGTAAATATGGTGCCCAACTCTCACAAACATACCTGAGTGAGTAGGTTTGAATCCTAAACAGTAATGTTTTGGCCTTTAAAACAGGGTTGCTCACCTGGTAGGGCCGCCAATCGGTAGCGCGCATGACAGGCCAAGGATTAGGCAGCCCAGGAGATAGCATGACATGTCAGTGCTTACCTATGAATTGGTAGTGGGGAAATAAGAATTGGTTTCTTGTGTGGTCCCCACCTCTTAAGACGTGTCAACCTAAATGTTCTCTATACCCGTGTGTCTGTCGTACCATGATTTGAATGTGGCTATCGTGGGCGCAGTTACTATCCCGTCTGGGAGTGAGTTCCAGTCATCGATCACCCGGATCGCAAACCAGTTCCCTTTTAGTTTTGTTCTCCAGTGGTCCGGTTTCGCTAGTTTCAGTGAATGTCCTCTCAGATTGTTTGTGTTGAGGCAAAAGAATCTGGTGTAAGGGATGTCGTCGAAGCCATGCATTAGCTTGTAGGTTTCGATCATATCACCTCTTTTTCTCCGGTCACTGAGTGTCTGCAGTCCCAGTCGCTGACATCTCTCCTCGTAGGGCAGGTGTGTTAGTTTTCAGATGCAACATTTGATGTACTGGAGATGCTTGACAATGGGGTGACTGGTAGTGTGTGTCGGACCAATAATATGATGGGGTATCAGGGGTTAAGATGTTGCTTAAAAATGGGAAAGGGGATTTTATGGGATGAAGAGTGAGTTGTGGAGGTGTTGGGTCAATTTAGATTTGAATTGAGCAAGGGAGGGGGAATCAACTATTTCAGCTGGTAGGGAGTTCCACTGATGGATTATACGACAGGAGTGGTGATGGGCTGGTCTATCAGAGTGAGAATTGAGCGATCTCTGCCATACCCATAGCTTACTCCGACTGTTCCTTTTACTTATATATTTTCTAGATCTCAAGTGACGGTGTCTCTTCCGTGGATTGACCTCCCAATCTACCAAGATTGGAAGCCAAAGCGTCACATTTTCCCTTCGCCCCTCGACTTTCTCTTCATAATTGCTGAGGGGCACAGGGCCCTGGGTGGGGCTTTGATTTCCCGGGTTGATTTCCGCACCCTCCTCAGCTCCCCGCCATGGAGTGGCTTCGGTCACCCAGGCTTTATTGTGGTCGGCAGGGAGGGATCTGTGGGGGCGCTCGGTTATGGCCTTGGCCTTGCTCGGGGCCTTGGGGCTGTTCGGCCAGGCAGCTTGGGCAACAACAACAACAACAACAACGACAGGAGAAAAACCTTTTTCTTACTTTGGTTTCTGTGTGGGGAACAAAGATCTTGTATTTATGACCTCTTACTCCTTGGTGGGGTGACATAGTGAACAGGTCATGGTGTTTAATGGGCGAGAGATTATGGAATATTTTGTAACACTGAATAAGGTCGGTCCTCAACAATCTGCCTTTAATTGAAAACAGGTTTAAGGTAGAGAGACGGTCATGATAAGTGAGACTTGAGTGGTTGGTTACTTGTTTCGTCCACCGACGTTGAACAGACTCTAGAAGTCTAGAAGATTAAGATCGCCTTGAAGGCTTGAAAACCAGTATTCCAAACAGGAGAAGCAAAGTCAAGCAAGGGTCTGATGTAGATGCTAAAATGTTGATATTTTGTTGGAGATCTTGAGAGCTTGATTGTGGTGACTTACTTGGATGCTGGATGTAGAGTTTGAGGTCGTCAGCAAACAACTTGAAGTGCGATCACAGAATGTGAGGTTAGGTTGAATGGTCGGATTATGGAGACTGTTAGCTCATTTAAGTATTTTAAGGCAGTACCGTGTGGAGTTACCTGGGGAGATAGACAGACAAATCAAGAAGTACGAGAGCATTGTGGTGTGGATGTGCTGGAGAGTGTGACTGTGATATTAAGGAACACTTTGAGATGATTCGGTCATAATCAGCCTTGTAGTAGTTCCTGGGTTATAATTGTAGGCCTACAATTTATTTTTGGATCTGGGTTCCAGACTAACTTCTTTATAGAACGAATCTCGCAAGTGGTCAATTTCCTCATTCAGTGTTATTTTTTACACAAGGGGATAGTTTCCTATTCATTCCGATATATTTGTCAATTTCTAATAGTTTACGTCAAGCTTCGAATAGTTGTTGGGTAAATCTTTGCCCCCTACACCTTTATATATGTTTTTTTAAATTGGCGCCTTGTATAAACCAATATGGCTGACTGATGAAGGATAATATTCTACACCTAAACTTGCTCTCTTGTAAAAATAATGTATAGTGCCATATAATATACAATAGATTGTAAGAATGCATGTAAAGTTTCTCTAAATAGCTTCTATTAATATATAATTATTTTAAAATGGTAAATATTGACATATTAAATGAAATTCGCCTCATATTATTGTCCCCAGAATAATGTTGACGAATGTAAACAAACAGTAAATGGACCCTACTTAGGACAGCACGCAAAAAAAACACGCAACACGCATACCGTCATATAATTTTCGATAAGGGTTGTGTATCAATAATTATATCACACACGGAATCTGTAAGGCCTATAGACATCATTCATGTATACACACGTTACTGTGCTCTATAATCTAAGGATTTATAGCCTTAAAACTTAAGGCTATCAGAGACTGGGAGGGAGGTTTGCGTGAAATGATACTAATAACTTGTTATCAGTATCAGTTTATTCCAGTTCCAATAATATTGGGTTCTTCCCCAGTCCTGCCATATTGCTTAACGTTCGTGTAGACAGTAGTTGTAATAGCATTTGTGTGTCCTTTAAACTGTCTTAGACTTTAGTAGTGTTTACATATATAAGGCCGAAATCACCTAGATATTGGAGACTATTGCCTGACTAGTGATAAGTGATATTCGTGTGTATGCTGACCTGAAAATATAGTGTTAAATTTATCAGGGCGGGCACGATGACCAGATTGAGATTCCAGAAGTCGACCCCATTGTTTAATTGTTAATTTGATAGCCCTAAGGCGGCTGATAAGTGATAAGTGATATTCGTGTGTATGCTGACCTGAAAATATAGTGTTAAATTTATCAGGATTATCAGGGCAGGCACGATGACCAGATCACCAGAACCAGATTGAGATTCCAGAAGTCGACCCCATTGTTTAATTGTTAATTTGATAGCCCTAAGGCCCTAATGAACTGTGTAAATTGTAAAATTTGTAATGTCTGAATGTCAGTGTTTTAGTGTTACTGAGATTTTCTCATTATTTCTGGAATCTGGGAATCTGGTAAGCTCAGACTCTTGAGACTCTCAGAGCCCCCACCTCTTAACCCGGGAACGACGAAGGTCCTCAATGCTCAACTCAATTAAGGTAATTATTTATAAGATGACCTTTTTTTCTAGTTATTAAAAACTTATTCTATGGTGTATTATATAATATATAGAACTTAGAAAGTTAGAACTTAGAAGCAATACTGTGGACAGTGTGGTCCGAGTGGACTGTGGACACCCTTAATTCCAAAAGTGACAAGTCCGAAACAAAATCTGGGGGGGGGCCCCCCCCCCCCCCCCCAACCCCAATCACTTTGGCAATTAGGCACTCCAAATTCTTGTGAAGTTGTTTTCTGTAACATTAATAGGCTAGCCTACAAACCCCCCCCCCAAAAAAAAAAAAAAAAAAAAAAAAAAAAAGGAAGGGGAGTTTCTGTTATCATTATACAAAAAATTCATTTGCGGTATCACTCAAAAAAACAGCGTCGTTTGACACCCTGAATGTATACACCCATCCCCCCTAAATACCCGTACCGGTATATACATTCTATTTGAGAAGGAGTACGGTAGATTACCATAGTTTATTATAAAAGCTTAGGATATAATACTTTCAGGTCCACTTGAAGCAAGAAGAGAAACGTTACCATGAAATTGCTCCTTCTCAAATCATCAGGGTGTCAAACCAAAGCCGAGTTCATAATTACTTTCATTAGTTTATTCAAGTACGGTCGCGCTAATAAGTCATGTCCCAGCTGTCATTACGTTTGGCTTGCTCTGTGTTGTATTATTGTCTGTCAGATGTTGAATAGGGTGGGTAGCCTAAGTGTAGGAAAATGTTTAGATATTTCACTCGATATAAAGAAATGAAGATTTGATATTGCTGATACCAATTATTGATTATAACTTACTTGGTGCCGAGACATCACTTATTAGCGCGACTGTGCATTGGGGTTTGTAATTGATGATTAATGTTAAGAACGGGGTAATTTCCTAATTTCTATAGGCCTACCGTACGTTCAGGAACTAATGTCTAGCGAGGCCGATCCTTAGTGATCTTGGCCCCATTCATTGTTTTTTCCACTCACTAAAACATTACGCTTTCCATAATGCAGTTAGGCCTGAGTACATGATTAGATTGATATCCAAAATTCGAAAATGGATATTAATCGTGATCGTGTACCGGTACCGGTACTCAACCTTTAACTGTGTTGGTGGTGTAATGGTTTAGATGCTTATGTTCTGGGTGTAATGTCCCGAGTTCAAATCCTGGGAGGACCATATGCTTTTATTAGTTTATTCAAGTGCATTGGGGTTTGTAATTGATAATTTATGTTAAGAACGGGGTGTTAATAATATCTTTGAAAAGTATGACAGAATGAATATAAACACCATATGAGGAGGAGCACTCTATTGGCAACGTTTCGCAGATAGCTTCATCGTTGACCTGAAGAAGCTGTCTCCGAAACGTTGTCAATAAAGTGCTCCTGTGAAACGTTGTCAATAAAGTGCTCCTGTGAAACGTTGTCAATAAAGTGCTCCTGTGAAACGTCAATAAAGTACGGCTCCTGTGAAACGTTGTCAATACAGTGCTCCTGTGAAACGTCAATAAAGTACGGCTCCTGTGAAACGTTGTCAATAAAGTGCTCCTGTGAAACGTCAATAAAGTACGGCTCCTGTGAAACGTTGTCAATAAAGTGCTCCTGTGAAACGTCAATAAAGTACGGCTCCTGTGAAATGTTGTCAATAAAGTGCTCATGTGAAACGTTGGCAATACAGTGCTCCTGTGAAACTTCAATATAGTGCTCCTGTGAAACGTTGTCAATAAAGTGCTCCTGTGAAACGTTGGCAATACAGTGCTCCTGTGAAACGTTGTCAATAAAGTGCTCCTGTGAAACGTTGTCAATAAAGTGATCCTGTGAAACGTTGTCCATAAAGTCCTCCTGTGAAACGTTGGCAATACAGTGCTCCTGTGAAACGTTGTCAATAAAGTGTTCCTGTGAAACGTTGGCAATACAGTGTTCCTCCTATTAAGGTGTTTATATCAATTCATTATTATAGTCTGTATACCGGTAGGCTATGTAAGAAAAACAATGGTTCATAGTTCAAATTATGTATTTGGAAGTGATAAAGTGGCCAACACAATGCTATTTCACATTCATCGCTCTTGTAAGATTCACTGATGACATACCGGTACCGGTAGTTCTTTTCAGCGACACAGGAGAAGAGATACCCGGTACAACCCCCTTTTCTCTCATGTTTAGCATAGGCCTATTAGTTTTGAGGTTTTAAGACGTTCGTTCCGTTAGTTTGGCGATTTGAGACATTTCTCCTCATTTTGTATTCAATATTAAGACCTTTCGTGCCCTATAGGTGTCGATTTTTTTCTTGGCGAGCGATAGCGAGCCTCTAATTTCAGAAGGAATCGGCCTTCGGCTGGGAAATTTTTCTACCAAAATGTTTACAAATTTATCTTGAAAGGTGGTCTAAGGGGTGTTTTTCTAACTTTGATCTCTGGAGGTCTAGCGAGGAAACTCAAAAATAATTAAATATATAAATATAGCCTATATCCCAAACAACAAATACTACCCCCTTAATTTAATTTAATTAAGGTAGGACTGAAAATGAATAAAAAGAAACCCAAGGTTATGTTTAATCATCTTCTGCAACCGCAACAAATAAAGGTAGAAGATGAAGTGATAGAAGCAGTCGAATACCGGTAATACAAATACCTAGACCAGGCTATAAAGGCAAACCCAGAAATGAAGCGAAGGATAGGCATGGGATGGAGTGCATTTGGTAAACAGAGCTCCATTATGAAAAACAAGCTACCGGTACGGTACCCCTTTCATTAAAAAGGAAAGTATACAACCAATGTGTCCTCCTCGTACTAATTTATGGATCAGAAACTTGGAGTATAACAAAGTGTCTAGAACGTAAACTTAGGAGTGCCCAAAAAGGAATGGAGAGGATAATGTTAGGTATAACTTGGAGAGATAGGCTAAGAAGAGAGCCTCTTGGATAAGAGAACAAACACAAGTAAAATATATTCTCAATACCGTACCATAAACATGAGGAAATAGTCCTGGGTACCGGTATGTCATATATTTAGAAGAGATGATAACAGATGGACAACTAAAGCAACATAATGGGAACCTAGGGATGGAGCTAGAGGAAGGGGTAGACAGAGAACCAGATGGAGGGATGAGATCCGAAAGTTTGCTGTGGTGGGATGGAGCAGACTAGACCGGTTAGAGTGGAAACGTTTGACAGGCCTTTGTCCTGCAGTGGACTAACTCAGGCTGATGATGATGATTCCTTCTAAAATTCATTCAAGTCATCAAAACAAAATTGCTCCGGTTTGACACCCTGCTTAAATGGTGTTGAGATCATAACTTCTCCTGTACGGTATGTCTGTAGGCTATAGCCTATGCTCAGGCATATACGATACGGTACCGGTACCCCATTGCTGGGGATGACCGACTCCAGACAGAACCCAAGCAGAAACAACATTCAAGGAGGGTTCTTCTAACTTCTAATTTTCAGGGTCCGGGACCACTTTCGCGTTCCATCGCCCCTTTTTCTGTCTCGATAAGTAGGAGAATTTCACAAGGGGAGGAGTATTCCTAGACCCCTGCCCCCTGGAAGGAAAAGTAAGACAGTAAAAGAGACATAAATGGCTAAGGTTGGGTAGAGGATGTCAAACCTCACTCTGGAGAGGACCAGCCCTCACCCACTTCTCATAGTTAGCATTAACCCCTTCTGTACCGTCGACACCTTGTGACCCTATAGGCCTATATATTATTCTGGCTACTACTAATTGATTTTATTCAATTAAGGATCTCTAGAAATTATAAGGTATGGCTTCAAGCTATCTCAAACAAGCCTTTTAAGTTTTAACTACCGGTACCTCAGATTCTTCCTAAACTGTACAACATCTGTTAAATGTTGCTAGAATATAACTAAACATTCGTCACCGGCACAGAATGGGTTGGCTCCCAGTTTTTTTTCCTCACTTCAACCACAACAATTTATACCTTCCGCTTTCATTATTCTGTGCTCGCTATTTCTGTGTTCTTGTTCCCTGCCTTGACCTTTGACCTCCAGCAGATGAAACGGATACGGTACAGTTGGCCAAATAAGGAATACAAGATAATTAACATGATATAGTATTGTTTTGGTCATTTTATCACTTTCAAAGACATATTTTGAACTATAACCCACATTATTTCTATATAGGCCTAGCCTATACACAATAATAAAGACTAAAAATAATAAACTCGGCTTTCGATTGACACCCTGGTACAGTCGGCCTAATAAGTGATATCTCGGCTGTCATTACGTTTGGCTCACTCTGTGCTGTATTAATGTCTGTCAGATGAGGAATAGGGTGGGTAAGTGTAGGAACATGTTGGTACCAGTATATCTCACTAAAAAAATAATAATAATAATAATTATTGCTGATACTAATTATAGAACAAAATGTACTTGGTGCCGAGACATCACTTATTAGGCCGATTGTACAGTCGGCCTAATAAGTGATGTCTCGGCACCAATTATGTTTTGATAAATAATTCATATTAGCAATATTTACACATGGTGTTTTGAGTGAAATGGATTAATTTGAGTATTACTTAATGTTTCTTATTACCGGTATACTCTTTCCCCTATTGTATTTCATTATGAGTTACTACCGGTACTCCTTTGTCATCCACTATTTCTGTTTGTATTACCGGTTACAAAAAACTAAACAAAAAAGAAAAATTCACTCTAAATATTCTTCAGGTCCGCGTCACCGCTTGAATAAACAAAAACGAAAACATTGCTAAGAAACATAACACTCCTCCTCAAATGACATCTTCTGACATCAAATATTAGCCCCGGTCGTTTTTACTTACTCAAACTACATTTTAAATTTTCCGCTTTGATTAGGCCTACCGGTACTAGATAATCGCTTTCAACTTTGTATTCCCTGCCTTGACCTTTAATCTCTATTATAAATACCAGTAAACTACCGGTACCCGTTATCTTCTATTTTTTTTTTTTTTTTTTTGTATGTGCGTATCAAGGAGACAAAAGGCAAAAATGCCTGTAACAAGACTGCAAGAGATTCAAATTCAAGGTAAGAAAAAATGGGAAGGTCAAGGTTGGTGGAGGTTAGGGTTGTGGTGAGGGGGTGCTTGGCTGAAGGGGGTGTTTGTTGTATGGAGGTGGGAATGACAGGTGGTGGTTCAGTGCTTGAAATAGTGGTAAGTAGTGGGGGAGGGAGCTGAGAAGGGTCGAGTAGGTGAAGGTAGAGTAGTAGGGTGGTTAGGAAAGTATGTAATAGGTGCGGGAATAGACGGAAAGCGTTTAAGGTTAGGAACTGGGGGAAGATTTGATTTGATTTGATTCTTTATTGAGAAAGCATAAATACATGATGGGGGAAGAGGCAGAGTAGGAGGGGTGGGGGGGGGGGAAGCGAGGTCTCTGTTTTGGTTGGAATAAGGCTAGGATTATCGTCAACAGGGCATGCGTTATCATCATTGGGGTTAGCTAGCATATATACATTTTCATCTAGAGGTTGGAACCGGCGTACATAACGGTTACGGTATGCGCGCGATTCCCCATGGTAGTTAACCGTGACCTGATAGCAATTTGGTACCGGTACTGTTAAAATCTCAAAGGGGCCTTTGTATCTTGGTTTAAGTTTAGAGGGCACGGGTAGTTGTGCTACCATGACAAGATCGCCTGCATGGTGTGTGTTGATTTTTGGAGTTTCGTCGGGTTGAAGATCCTGAAAGTACCGGTACTGCAGTTGTCTCAGTCTGTTTTAAAGGTGGACGAGATTGGTTCAAATTGGACGAGGGCTCGTATGGAACGGACAACAGATGACTTAAGGGTAGTAGCAGGGGTGGTTCTCCGAAAACTCTTTCATAGGGTGTGATTCGGTCTTGGCGAGGGCAGGTGTTAATACCCCATTGCACGATTCGAACTTGGCTGGGCCAGTCGGTTGTGTTCATTTATTGCAACCGGGTTCTGACTTGGTTGGCAATGGTGCGGTGGCTCCTTTCGCAAACAGAATTTCCTTGGGGCCAGTAGGGGGAGGAATGGCTGATTTTAAATCCGAACATTTGTGATATTTGTGTCCAGACATGTCCGGTGAACTCAAGGGAGTTGTCGGAGTGGATAGCTTGAGGTAGTCCAAAATATGGGAACACATGTTGCAACATTGCTTCAGCTACCGCGAATGCGGTGTTTTCTTTAGGGGGGCAAGCTATGACATACCGGTACTTGGAATATGTATCGACAAAGGTGATTATATACTTGAAACCTTTTACACCTTCCAGGGGCCCCATAACATCGACGGCGAGTAGTTGCCATGGTTTGGATGCTATGAGTTTTCCTGAGGGTCCTGGAGTTCTTGTCTTGTCTTTCCCAAGGGCGCAGGATCGGCAATTCGGCATGCTTCGGTTACTTTCTTTGCAGTTAGGCTAAGTAGGTGGAAGGGGTCCAGTAAACTTCTTGGAAGGTGGTGACAAGCTTTCTCTGGCCTAAATGGATGCCATTATGGGAATGTAGGGATTGCATTGTAGATAGAGCAGTGTTGGGGCTGATGACAAGTTTCCCGTCTGTGGTGTAGAGGTTGTCTCCTTTTCTCTGTAATTGGGAGAAAGTATGCCTTGGCATTCAGTCTGTTTTTTGTTTTTTTTTAAATTGGAATTGTTGCAGTAGGTGTTGTTGGTCTTGATCGGTTGAATCTTGATGGTGAATGGCACGTTTTGGCGCAGGGTTTGGTTTTGGGGTGGTGGTGGTAGGGGAGGGTGGCAGTCTAGAGAGGGCGTCGTCGTTGGTATGTAACTTCCCGGGTCTATATGCTATTTCGAAGTTTTATTCTTCTAGTGATTCTCGCAATCTTACTGTTAGGGAATTGTTTGTATCTGACTTCCGGAGCCACTGTAAGGTGTGGTGATCCGTGATGATGGTGACTTTGACTCCTGCTAAGTACCGGGTATGCCTTAAAATGTTGAAGTGCCCAGATGATTCCTAAGCATTCTCGCTTAGTTACGGGGTAGCTAATTTCCGCTGGATTGAGGGTTCTACTAACACAGGCAATACTTTGATGAGACCCAACTCCCAACCTTGGTACGACCGTGACGAAAGGCATCCCAGCCAGTGACTGTCAGAATGTTTTCCTTCACACCCCCAAAACCCCACCCATCTCTCTCTCTCTCTCTCTCTCTCTCTCTCTCTCTCCACAATAATTGACCACTTGCGAGTTTCCAGCAATAAGGATATTGGATACTCAAACATTGATATTTAGCAGAAATACAAGCCAGCCCTTACTCCCACAAGGGGTAGGGAGGATCAGCAAGAGACATTAGAATGGAAAAAGAGGTGACGGGAGAAGAACATATAACAGTTAGCCCACAAAAAGCCAGCACACACGCATTCAGAAGCACCAATGTTGATGAAAACCCCCCCACTTTACTATAGTCTATTCGCTGTAGGCTAAGTAGGCGATAAATCATTAACTCTATCCTCTGTAACTAAAAAAGGGCTAGAGCCAATTGGCTTTAATTTTCCACATCTATTCATGACATTGACTGACTTCCCCAATGGTAGAAATATTAGCCCGATTACTCTAGTCGTTTTTAAGTTAGCCTACATAGGTAAGAGGTCATGATTTCTCGCCTACTTACAGCGAATAGACTATTATAGTAACTATAGACTATACGAATAACTATAGGGCCCACCTTACTAGCCAATTTCCCGATATATACTTAAAGGAAACACATGCAACTAATACTGTATATATCTACGCCATATTATTGTGAAGTTTTCATAATAAACAACAAATTTTGCTACAAAAACTTCGCTATAGGCTAACTGAGTAAAGCTGGTATCACACGAGCGCTTTTTCACTCAACATTTATCCTCAACACTGGTCTGGCAGCTTAGGTGGTCAACATATAAAATATTTCGGTTGCCTAAATTCATCTTATCATCAGTCTAGTTTCAGATGCTGTTGCAAAGTACTCCAGAAATGTTGCCAGCAAAATGTTGATCATCGAATGTTGACTATAAAAGCTCTCGTGTGATACCGGCTTAATGAAAATGAGGGCATGACAATTTACCCTCAGCTGAAAATAAATAGAGTATAGTAACGAATAGACTATAGCCTACAAGCGCTAAGTGAGTTTGTGATAGAAGATTGAAGAATTCGAGTTTATGTATATACCGGTATATATACTGTATATATATATATAATAACCCATATTATATCCTGCCTGGGTGGTTGAAGGGGTTAGCTTTCTCTTATGTAAAGGCAGAGATGGATAGACAGCTTTTTGATGTTCCACAACAAGAGTTATTATGACGCTTGGTGACACTTCTCCACCCCTAAACCCTAAAACACTCCCAAACTCCTGTGTTTCCACAAGTTGGACAATCACCGTCGTTACAATTTCTCGCCACACACCGTCAACATGACTTACTACCGCTTAAGCGGAGATAGGTTTATTCATATTAACTGTTTTTGTTTTCCTCCCTAGACCTCTATCAAGCTTAAACAAAATTCCCGGCTGGAGACCGGTTACAGGCTTGCTATCGCTCGCCAGGAAAAAATCGACACCTAAAGTACACGAAAGGTCTTAATATTGACAAGGAAATGTGGCGAAAGGTCTTAAATTCGCCAAACTAACGGGACATACATCTTAAAATCTCCTAACTAGTGGGGCTAAACATGAGGGAGAAGGGGTGTAACACTTCTCCGGTCTCAACACTCCTAAACTCCTGAGCTTCCACAAGTTGGACAATCACCAACGTTGTTATTTCTCCCATACATCGTCAACATGACTTAAAGGCCGCGTCATAAGGCCGCGTCATACAGAGGCCGAACGTACTAGGACAAAGTCCCGAATAGGATGACTTGCAAAAAATATTCAAATTTCAGGGGGGTCGGGTATATTCTGCACAATTCGGCATACGTTCCTGACTATTCGTGGGTTGGTCTGATGTTGGTCTGATGTTGTTCATGTATGTTGCCGACATTCCGGAGAGTCGGGAAAAAATTAGTGGCTACACTAAATTTCCACGAACATTCGGGTAAAAAAACCGTTACAAAATGGTCGGATGTTGGTCGGGAGTTATTCGTAGCTCGTTCGGTATTTGTTCGGATTAATTCTTTGTTCGTTCTTCTGATTCGGGACTTGTTCGGTACTTTTTTCCATTGCCGATGTTGTTTGGAACTACCCGAACAAATCCCGAACAAATCCCGCACAATTCCCGACAAAACTTCGATAAATTCACGATGAATCCCTCGTATTCGAGAATAAAACCCACACGAGTTACGATATTTCAGAACAAGTTACGATCAAATTCAGACAAATATACGAATAATTTTGGATGTCTGTTCGATGTATCTTGTTTATCTCAACTCAACTATAAGCTTGATAATTATATAAGTGTGTGTTAAGTGTGTTCGGTGTAAACACTTACAGTATGTTGGTTAGTGAGATATGTGATTGGGAATTAACGTTAACGCTACTATTATGTACTTAACTATTTTAGTTGACTGACTTGTGGACTAAAGCAACTCTTTAAGTAATTGGGTTATGATAAAAGTAATACTATTGTTTTATATTAATACTTGCGAGTTCTTTCATTTTCTTTTAATTAAGCTTACATTGCTGGTAAGAAAAAGAACGGTGATACTATTGTCTCTTATCGATTTTAGGAGTATGGTTGGTTGTTGGAAGGAACATAATAATTGATATTGGTTCAGGAGTAATTTATCGAGAGGACTTCCCTAAGTGGTTAAGGCCCCATTAATTGCTCTTTCCATTCACATATGCATAGCCTACGTGAGTTGCAGTTGGGATGTGTGTACATGCTTAGATTGATATGCAAGATTCGAAGTTGCATAATAAATCGTAGGCAGTGTCCACCAACCTTTAACTGTCTTCGTGGTGCGATGTATAAGGTGTTGATTTTCGGTGTGAGCATCCTGGGTTCGAGTCCACGGACTGCCACATGTGTTTGTAAATTTCATTAATCGATTTTAGGAGTATGGTTGGTTGTTGGAAGGAACATAATAATTAGTAATATCGCCTTCGACTAACATGGCTGTTTTAATGTTACTTCTAGTGATTTCCTAAGCTGAAGAAAATTCTTTTAGCTTCAAAATATTATTTTTGCTTTTCATATTATTTGAGTGAGACCTGAATCGAATCTATGAAGCGATCCTGTAACTTAATTTACTCATAATCAAACTTCAATGTTACGTGGTTAAGAAATACATTTATCTAATTATTAAATATATATCTAACTTTTTATGTGACTTTGATATTAATCCTGATAATAATAATATAATACTATTAACGTAAGACAAGAACCAAGAATAATAACTACATTAAATATAAATAAAAGGACATGATATAAGAAAACTATCTATTCATTTCAAAAAGGGTAAGAGACAGAAATATTCTTACCGTAATATTTATCTTTCAAGACTTGATATATAATTAATAGTCCTTCTTTAGATAATTATAACTTATTCGGTTCATAACCATAGCCTACTAAGCTTTGGTTAAATAATAATTCTTTATAAATACTACATGACTAATTAGTTTCAGTATTTTTTCATAATTAAAGAGTACCGGTATCAGTCAATAAAGGATATCAAGTCCTAAGATCCAAAAGGAAAGGAAGCAACAACAGGAAATAATTTTATTAGATTTTACTTTCGTTTTGCCTTCAGCTGACTGATACCTTAATATATATCTCTGTGCTATCTAGATTCATCAAGTTAACCACTTGAGGATCAAGATACGTAACAGAAGAGTTGAGACTGGTGGGGTGTGAGCCAACCTATCTCTTTATATAGGGCAGGTAAACATTTTCTTACTACAGTCGTAAAACAGTCTGATGTTGTTCTCATAATGTTCTTCTCTATCGGTTGTTTGTCGACATCTCATCGGTTAAGTTCGGTTAATTATCCTAAAGCATTCCAATGTCATTCGGATCTGTGTCTGATGATTCGGGTATGGTCGAAAATCATTCTTTGCATAACGAGTTTATGTTCGGTTCTTGTTCGGTAGTTGTTCGGGAGTTTGTCGTAGGTCGTTCTTGACTATCGTATATTATTCTTAACTCGTTCGGGCCATGTTCGTAAACTTCACCATTCGGGAGGGTCTCGGTTTAATTCGGTAAAAATGTGCAAGTCATCCTATTCGGGACCTTGTCGCACATCGGTCGGCCCTCTGTATGGCGCGGCCTATACAGAACTCGAATCCACCAGAACCCACCGGAATTAATTAAAATATTCAAATTTTAGCCACTTCCCAATTCTGGTCTATTCTTGTATGTGTTCTGGTTAGATTCATGTCTATTCTTGTGATTCAAGTGATGTTCTAGTCGTCACTCGATTGATCGAGTGAGTGAGCAAAAAGTTAGTGCATGCGTTAACTTTCTACGATTTATCGAGTGAAAAAACGTTAAAAATTATCGAGTTACATTCTAGTCGTATTCGAGTCGCATTCTACCTATTCTAGTCATGTTCTGATATAATTTTTATAGTCGATGCCGACTCGAATTACTTGAATGTAACTCGATGCCACTCGATAATGACTGGAAGTCAACTGGATGACAAGTTGATTATTCCACTTTAAAATTGAATGTAATGGAATGAGAGTTGAATATAACCCGAATTAAGAAGAATACAACTGGATGCCGACTAGAATATGACTGGTAGATGACTGCATACTTGCTTGATGTATCGAGTGTACACTGGATGTCGACTCGAACATGACTAGAAGTACTAGAATACAAGTGGAATCCAACTAGAAGGTAACTGGAATACCGGTACAACCAGAATATAACTCGACTAGGTGCGGCCCCACGTGGGACATATTAAGCCCCATTTGTTTAGAGATTATAAGGCGTTCGGCCCATTAGTTTGGCTATTTTAACACCTTTCGCCCCATTTTGTTGTCAATTTTAAGACTTTTTGTACCATTTAGGTGTCGATTTTGTCCTGGCGAGCGAAAGCGAGCCTGAAATCTTAAGAGGAACCAGCCTTTGGCCGGGAAATTTTTCTACTGAAAAATTTACAATTTTTGTTTTAAGGTGTGTCTAGGGGTGTTTTTCTAAGCTAGATGGAAGCCCAGCGAGGAAACTTCCGATTCTCCTCTTGCTCTGAGGCTTTCGATACCTAACAATGCCTTCTGTGACTTCTGCCCGATCGAGGCTTTTTATCTCTCTCTCTCTCTCTCTTGCCCATCGTTAACCCTTTCAGTACCGGTCCCGTCCTATTTAATTTACTCTGGCTATTACTAGATGATTTTATTCAGCTCAAAGCTAACCAACAACTAACAGGCTTCGAACTATCTCACCTAGCAATTATTATGAGAACAGTGCCTGGCATTAGACAGATGCTCCAACCGCTTGAAGAAGCAATCAGAGGAACATTCATACCGGCCCTAACAGAGATGGAAGGCGTCATGCAAGAGCTAAGAGATCTATTAGCTCTTCCGCCAAGGTTCGGAGGTATGGGGATCATAAACCCAGTGGAGGCGGCACTACATGAGAACCAAAATTCCCTTAAACTTACTACGTCTCTGACAGAAAAAATACGGGAGCAAAATGAAAATGATGAGTTGGACGAAGAGGAACAACGAAATGCAAGAAAGGAAATTACAAAGAGCAGAGAAGAGAGACAGAAACATAGCCTAGAACAAATTAAGACCAGATGTAGGGAAGAACTGAAAATGAGAGTTGAGATGGCACAAGGCACGGGGGCTTCAAATTGGCTCACATCATTACCAATAAAGGAGAAAGGCTTCAGCTTCAATAAACAAGAATTCAATGATGCCGTAGCCTTGAGGTATGGGTGGCCAGTTTCGAACCTGCCGCTGAAATGTGCATGTGGTGTAATAAACAACTCAGACCACTGTATGACTTGTAAGAAAGGAGGATTCATCTGTATCCGGCATGATGAAGTACGAGACATCACTGCACAAATGCTGGACGAGGTGTGCCATGATGTCAGAATCGAACCGGAACTTCTGCCTATGGACGGACAGCGCTTGGCCCACAATACTGCAAATACTTCAAATGAAGCAAGAGTGGACGTAAGTGCTCGAGGTTTTTGGACGAGGGGACAACGGGCTTTTTTCGACATCAGAATCTTCAACCCAAGAGCACAAACATATCGTGAGCGAGGACACAAGGCGGCATACTTGAGAGACGAAAGTAAGAAAAAACGCGCTTATGAAGAAAGAATTTTGAACAGGGATCAAGGAAGCTTTACTCCTCTGGTCTTCTCATCGTCGGGAGGTATGGGACCTTCTGCAAGTGTCTTCTATGCCAGATTAGCTGAACAAATATCGGAGAAAAAGCGCCAGCATAGAAGCCAAGTCATAACTTGGATGAGATGCCGGCTCTCTTTCTCTCTTCTCAGGTCTGCACTCCTATGTCTCAGGGGTACAAGGTCCTCCACGCTACAGAGGACAAGAGTGAGAGACTTGGACTTTGAAATGGTCGTGGCAGAGGGACGAATTGGGGAACAACTAGGTTGATTGTAGGGAGGTACTGGTACAATAAGATAAACTACAATGTAACTAGAATAAGATAGATTGTACACCACTTTGTAACTGTCACCTTAAAAAAAATTATTACTACCATAGATCCTTCTTAAACTACACGAAATCGTTTACAAATAGATGTCGCCGGTACAGAATGGGTTAAGGCTGATCGTAATTGGCCTCCTGGGTGACAGTTGCAACTCTGTCGTTCTCTGCATCTCATTCTTCCTCCAACACCACAAGGAGTGTGATGCAGGTTAGGAGTAATAGTTTCTGGGATTGATTTGGGCCAGGGTACAGGGGGTGATAGGGAAGAAATATTTGTGGACAGTGAAATGCCATAGGTTATATATTATTATTAATGACCATCCCTATCAACTCATAATGGGTTAATTGTTATTAATGACCATCCCTATCAACTCATAATGGGTTAATTGTTATTAATGACCATTACTATCAACTCATAATGGGTTAATTGTTATTAATGGCCATCACTATCAACTCATAATGGGTTAATTGTTATTAATGACCATCCCTATCAACTCATAATGGGTTAATTGTTATTAATGACCATCCCTATCAACTCCTAATGGGTTAATTGTTATTAATGACCATCACTATCAACTCATAATGGGTTAATTGTTATTAATGACCATCCCTATCAACTCATAATTGGTTAATTGTTATTAATGACCATCACTATCAACTCATAATGGGTTAATTGTTATTAATGACCATCCCTATCAACTCATAATGGGTTAATTGTTGTTAATGACCATCACTATCAACTCATAATGGGTTAATTGTTATTAATGACCATCACTATCAACTCATAATTGGTTATTTGTTATTATTAATGACCATCACTATCAACTCATAATTGGTTATTGGTATTTACCAACCCATTATGTACCGGCGACGTTCTTCAATTTTATTCTGGCTAGTATAATACGATTTTATTCAGTTTATATATGGACTTAAGCAATTAACAGGTTTTGAACTATCTTAATTAACCCTTTTTACTACCACGGATCCCTCTTCAGCTGCACAAAATCTTCTAAATATAGCTAGAATGATATACAAAAGACGTTACCGGCACAGAAGGGTTAAATAGCCATCACTATCAACTCATATAATCAACCGACCAAGAGTCAGCACGAGTCAAGTTTACAACCTGAGCCGACGTCCACACAGGTCTTAGCTATCGAATAACGGATCACATTAATCACCCTCAACCTTTCCTGACCCCTCTTTGACCCCTCTCTCTCTGATCTCTCTCTCTCTCTCTCTCTCTCTCTCTCTCTCTCTCTCATGTCCTTCTGCCTATTCGAGTCACGTTCCACTTACGTTCGAGTTACGTTCAACTTAGTTCCACTTACGTTCGACTTAACTTCATGTAATTCTGGTCATGATAGACTGACATTCCGGTCTCATTCTGGTCATTCGAGTTGCATTCGACTTGGGATCGAATAGTCTTCTTTCCACATCCGGTTTCCTTCGAGTCACTTACTGGTTAACATCGACTCATATTTGGGTTACATTCGAGTCCATCAAGTTACGTTCGCGTTACATTCCGGTTATTGACGGGGGGAAGGGGGTCGCATTCTACTCTGAAGTCACACTCGATTAAGGCCGCGTAATTCTCGTCAATTCCGGTGAAAAGTTCGATTCCAGTGGGTTCTGGTGGATTCGAGTTCTGTATGATGCGGCCTTTTCTGTGCCGCTTAAGTTGGGGGGAGGGGGGGCGATGGCCGTATTTATTTTATTCATTATTTACTTTTTATATAAATATTTGTTTTTCCTCCCTAGACCTCCATCAAGCTTAAAAAAACACTAGACCCAAAATATATTAATACATACATACATACATACATACATAGACCAAAACCATGCACTACCCCCTTAAGAAACACCCCAAGACCCCCCTTCAATATTAATTTGTACATTTTTCGATAGAAAAATGTCCCGTCCGAAGGCCGGTTACTACTGTATTACAGGCTCGCTATCGCTCGCCAGAAAATAAGTCGACACCTAAATTGCACGAAGGATCTTAATATTGACAAGCCAATGGGACGAAAGGTCTTCAAATCGCAAACTAATGGGCCAAAAATCTTTATAAAATATGATAACTAGTGGGGCTAAACATGAGGGAGATGTGGTACTGGTATAACACTTCCCCAGTCTCAACACTCCTCCCAAACTCCTCAGCTGCCACAAGTTGTACAATCACCGTCATTACTATTTCTCCCACACATCCTCAACATGACTTAGTTGGCTTTTCTCCAACATGTTCTCTATAATTCGTCTTCATTTTTCAAAAGTTTCAGCAGACTCGAAAGATTTATTTGTTGAGGCCCCCGACTTAGTTATTTACTTAAAAAGTAGGTTCTTACGGCTATACAAGAGGGACTTCTGATGATTGTAATTATGCTATTATCATGTAAGCTATCTAAGTATACCTATTATTTTTTTTTGAGAAATATCTATGGCTGGAAAATACTAAAATTTCCATTAAAATGTAATTTGTCTTTTTATTTTAGTTTGTTGATCAACTCAAACCTTTATTTAAATATACCGGTAGTTAAATTTGGTAATGTGCGCCAGTAGCCTGTACGTATTTGTGTTATCATTATTATGATATCTGATATGCATGATATGATAGAGGCTTACCGGGTGCCGGTAAATTTGTTTATTTCAATATATTAGCACCGGCATGGTACGATACCATCAAGCTTATAAAAACACCAGCCCAAGACCCTCCTTCAATATAAATGTGTACATTTTTCGATATAAAAATGCCCCCTCTTAAATTACAGGCTCGACACCTAAATGACACGAAAAGTCTTAATATTGACAAAGAAATGGGACGAAAGGTCATACAATCGCCAAACTAATGGGCCGAACGTCTTAAAATATGAAAACTAATGGGGCTTAACCCATACAGTACAACCGACGTCCCTTTCATCATATTCTGGCGACTATTAGACGATTGTATTCAGCTTGGGAAGGACCTCTAGCAATGAGAAGGCTTTAAACTATCTCGACCAACCCTTTTAACTACCGTACCACACAACCTTCCCAAGCTGCACAACATCGTCTAAATACAGGGTGATTATAAAGTCACTATACATTTCAGTGATATCGTTACTAAATACATTTATTTTGCAGGTAGGCCTAATGTGAAACAAAGCTAACAATAGAAGAACAAACAGCAATTGTTTGTTCCACACAGTGGATTATGGAATAACAAGCTGCATATTAAGTCTCCTTGTAGATGCGGAACGGCTATGTGTGATCGCATCTTTTACACTTTACACGGTTTCTGGCATTATGACCGGCCTCCCAGGACGTTCTGGCATTATGGCCGGCCTCCCAGGACGTTCTGGCATTATGGCCGGCCTCCCAGGACGTTCTGGCATTATGGCCGGCCTCCCAGGACGTTCTTCATCTGCAACACTACCAGTTCGGTTGAATTTGTTGACCAGGTTCTTGATATCTAGTCTTGTGGGGTCTGACTTTCTGAATTTACGGGTGAAATCTGCCCGCACTTGTTCATACGACAATCCACGCAGACGAGCACAAACAACGGCTGTTTGTTCTTCTATTAGCATTGTTTCAGATTACCGGCAAACAAAATTATTTAGTAACGATATCACTGAAATGTATAGAGACTGTATAATCACCCTATTTAGCTAGAATAAAATATAAAACGCGTCGCTAGTACTCAAAGGGTTAACATGAGGTAGAAGGGGGACCAGAAAAACGACCCATCTCCCCTTAATCCCTTGAAGATCTAAGACGCAAATTGTTTCGATATTTCTGGCTATTATTGGACAATTTTATTCAGATTAGGAAGGGTATATGGCAGTCAGAGGATTGATTGAGATAGTCTTTACCCTTTTGACTCCCACAGATCCTACCTAAGCTGTATAAACTCTTCTAATGATAGCCAGAATATACTGCTAGAATATACCAGAATATATATATATATATATATATATATATTTTTATTTATTTTTCCCGACGACGTAATTCCCGAGAAGTGGTGGCCATGGACATCAGGCATTTGTCACGAATCGCTAGGTAAAGTTGACAGTGTGGACTCGATCCGCCGACGCTCTACTGACTATGCCACGGCTCACGAAGGGGTTAATATAGGGTTATACATTTGAGCGTAACCATTATAGGCTATTGAAATTATATTGAGCATTATGGTTTATGGTAAAAGATGTTGCTGATGGTTGACGAGAGTGGTCGCTATGTTATCCGTTTTCCCATATAGGCCTATATTGAAGTACCGGTAGTACAGTGTAGGCTTATGTAATGGAAATACCGGACAGGGTTAGGCCTTATACCAATTGATTTTCTTCACCTGTTAATATGACACCACAGCTGTACGGTAGCCAAGTACCGGTACCAGTTATATAATACATTAAACAAAAGACTACCGGTACCGGTATATAATTATATTTATGATCAGTTACCGGTACCGTAACCTCTGGTGGCTCTTGACCATAGTGGAAGGGATCTTAGGTTGGTAGTATCATGCAAGATGTTCATGTTTTTAACCGCTTAACCCCTTCCGTACCAACAACTTTCTTTTAACTACCGTATATTCTGGCTACTATTAGACAATTGTATTCAGTTTTAAAAGGGCCTCCAGCAATTAACAGGCTACGAACTACCTCACTTAACGCTTTCTACTACCACAGATCCTGGGTGGGTGGTGATGGGCTGGTCTATCAGAGTGAGAACTGAGCGATCTCTGCCATACCCATAGCTTACTCTGACTTTTCCTTTTACTTATATATTTTCTAGATCTCAAGTGACGGCGTCTCTTCCGTGGATTGACCTCCCAATCTACCAAGATTGGAAGCCAAAGCGTCACATTTTTCCTTTGCCTCTCAACTTTCTCTTCATAATTGCTGAGGGGCACAGGGCCCTGGGTGGGGCTTTGGTTTCCCGGGCGTTTCCGCATCCTCCTTAGCTCCCCGCCATGGAGTGGCTTCGGTCACCCAGGCTTTATTGTGGTCGGCAGGGGGGTTCTGTGGGGGCGCTCAGTTATGGCCTTGCTCGGGGCCTTGGGGCTGTTCGGCCAGGCAGCTTGGGGAACAACAGCAACAACAACAACAATCACAGATCCTTCTTAAGCTGCACAAAATCGTTTAAATATAGCTAGAATAATATGAAGATGTCCCCGGTACAGAAGGGGTCAAGGATTAATACGTGTTTTGGCTGTTTATTCTGGCTATTATTCTATCTATTGTATCTATCTATTGTACACTCGGATACCATAGTCTCTAGCCCACCCCACTCTGGCCCGAGGTGAGGCCAGGACCCTTTATGGACGATGGCCCACAGTGATAGTTACGGCTGGGGTTTGGGAGAGAGAGAAACGCACACACGAACACGGCGTGAAGCATTTGGGACAGGATTCGAAGTCTTTAAATGCTTCACACTGTGCTCGTTTGTGTGTTGCCCTCTCTCTCGAACCCCACCCCTCACCATCACTGTGGGCCGCTATGCAGAAAGGGTCCTGGCCTCACCTTTTGCCAGAGTGGGGTGGGCTAGAGACTAGCCTATGGTATCCGAGTGTACCTGGAAGTGGCACCGATGAGCGAGTCGCCCTTCAGCAATTTGTATAAGGTTTATTCCCTTAGACGGGTTGCCAAACAAGGCTGTAGAGTCTTATCCACCAGTTGATTTTGTTTAAATTAGGAAGGGTACCGGTAATGGAAATCGGAAGGTTAAATGAGACAGTCTTTACCCTTTTAGTTCCCACACATTCTTCCTAAATTGTATTAAGGGGAGATGGGTCGTTTTTCTGGACCCCTTTCTCTCGTATTTAGCCCCATTAGTGTTGAAATTTTAACCCGCTGAGGACCAGCTAGTATATAATAAATGTACCACCAGGGACCGGCTGTTTTGAAAAAAACTTTCTTTTCCAGAAACAATAGCGAATGGGTTAGGAATGAAGGAAAAACCACAAAAAAACTATCAAAAAGCTCAAGAAATGGTCCTACGGAGCCCCCGAAAGTCGATTTTACAAGTGTAAAAAATGTAAGGCAAATACACCCAAAATACCGGTTTTTGCGCGCTCACGCGCACACGGTTGCACTTTGAGAGTTTTCAACCATTGTCAAGGTTGCGTGGGATACTTATACAGTTCCCATACAAATCTGAGCCCTCTAGGTGCCATAGGACCGGAGTAATTTGGACCGGACCGGCCAGGACGCATGGTTTGCGTCGCTGGGGTTTAGCGTTACATACATTGAGGACGCATGGTTTGCGTCGCTGGGGTTCTGTGGGTTAAAACGTTCGGCCCATTAGTTTGGCGATTTTAAAATATTTAGCTCCATTTCGTTGTCAATTTTAAGACCTATCGTGCCATTTAGGTGTCGATTTTTTTCCTGACAAGCGATAGCGAGCCTGTAGGCTAATTATAGGAGGAACCGGCCTTCGGCCGGAACATTTTTCTACCGAAAAATATACAAATTTATCTCTAGGTGGGGTCTAGGGGGTGTTTTTCTAAATATGAGGGAGGTTTAGCAAGGAAACTACTAAGAAATAAATGAATTAATAGACCAAAAAAACAGCCACTACCCCTTTAAAACGTCTAATGATAGCCTGAATAAAATGTTAAAATGCTTCATAATCCTCAAGTGGTTAATTCATGTTGGGGAATATCTAAGATTAGCTGTAAATTTAGGTAAAGTGTTGTGGTTGTTTTTCATTTTTCACACCTAGCTATGTTCACCTATGTGGAGTTCGCCACTCTTTCTAGTGGCACCGAGGAGCACACCGCCCTTCGTTGTTGTTTGAAAATTGGTGGAGCAGACTGTTTGAAGGGGCAGAGCGCTCCCCTGCAAAGATGGGCTCGTCTGGCACTTTTTGTAGTTCGACATCGAGGGCTCTCTTGAAACTGTCTTACGAGACGCCTCTCATGTCTCTTACTCGCCGCGGCTTCTCGGTTACAGATAGCGATAAGATTAACCCGGGAAGTGCGATAAGCCTTCCAGAAGGCACGGTATTTAAATATGCGTAGGCTAAAAAGAACCCTTCAAATAATGTGCCCATGCCGGGAAAAGTCTCAGAATTGGATGACATATAGAAAGTAGTGGCATTTCTCCATACCACATCCTCCGCTCTTCTCTCTCCCCCCACCTTTATAAAAGGTTACGGTGAGGGAGGGAGGGGAGATGGGGGATCTCCCCTCCCTCCCTCACCGTAACCTTTTATTCTTATACTTTGCCCATTTATTACCAGTCCATGGGTTAAGAATGGTGTGGTGATTCTGGTTCATGGTGAGTTAGCTATAAGGTCAGATATGGTGATCATGGTGGGAGTTTCTAAGGTTCCTAAGGTTGTGTTCGCCACTCTTCTAGTGGCACCGAGGAGCGCGCCGCCCCTCATTCTGGGTGGTGATTTGGTGCAGGAGACTGTTCGAAGGGGTGGAGCGCTCCCCTCCCCTGCAAAGATGGGCTCGTCTGGCAATCTTTGCAGTTCGACAAAAAAGGCTCTCTTGAATTTGTCTAACAAGACGCCCCTCATGTCTCTTACTCGCCATGGGAGTTTATTGAAGAGACGGGGGTGTCTGTGTGATAACCAGAGGCCCACGTCTCTCCAACAAACTCCCATGTGTTACCGGTACCGTATGTTCTCATGTTCTCTCGTTTCCCTTGGCACAGGAGGCGGTCATGGGAGAACACAATTGGGTGGACAGTGGAGAGTGGGAGGGGCTTAGTGAGTGTGATTGTGGTGGACCCCCTCCCCCTACCTTCATGCTGCCCCCTCCACCACCACCACCAACAACATCACAACCCACAGACACCGTACCAACAAGCCTAACCCGCCTGTACCAGGAGTCTGATGATTGTGACAGCCCCTTCACCTGCCCCAGCCTCCTAGGTGCTCAGGAAGACCAGAGGCCGCCTGCCCCCCGTGCCCCCCTAACTGTGGTCATTGTATCGGCGGCCACACTCGTCATCCTGGTCGTGGTTGCTGCCATCATCGTGTGTAGGTTAGTTTCTCGCTCTCTTTCTCTCACACATGTAAAGCCGTCATCACACAAGCACTTTTCCCTCAACATTTATCCTCAACATTGGTCTGGCAGCTTATGAGGTCTATTTATCTATTGCCTGACGCCATGATCCCCGAAGGGGTGACCACGAACGAACCGTCCCAAAGCACCTCTGTCCCCAGTCAGTCGACGCCCCTCCTCCCAACCAGCCCCACCTTCATTCATATACTTCCTCACTCCATCCTTCCACCTCTCCTTCGTTCTACCTCTCCTTCGTTCTACCTCTCCCTCTCTGTCCTTCCACCTCGCTCTCGTACACCCCTTAGTTATTCTCTCGCTTCCCATACGTTCCATATGGCCGAACCATCTCAAGTTGTTCCTTTTCACACTTTCCAGCACATCTACCTCCTTCTTACTTCCTCATTCGTCTGTCTATCCCTCCATGTAACTCCGCACGCACTTCTCAAGTAACTCATTTCCACCGCTCTCAGTCTTGGTCTGAGCCTCTCCATGAACGTCCATGCTTCGCTTCCATAAGTTAGTGTCGGGATTACCACACTGTCATGCAAAGACTTCTTCACTTCCATACTGACCACTCTATTTCTTGTTACTGCTTTCAACGTTCCTACAACCCTCTTCCCCTGTTGCACCCTCTCCTGCACTTCTTCATCCACAGTCCCATCTTTACTCAACACACTGCCCAGATACTTAAAAGAGCTGACGATCTCCATAGCCTGACCGTTCAACTTCACCTCACACTCTGTGACTTCACCCCTTTCGAAGACCATAACCTTGCTTTTCCCCACATTTACCTTCAAATTCCGTGTTTCGCACACTGTTCCAAACTCATTTACCAGACTCTGCAACTCCCATTCATTATCGCTCATCAGAACTGTGTCATCCGCAAACAGCAGTATAGGCAGCTTCCACTCATTTCCCTCCCTTTTCAGAGATACACCAACATCCACTGCTCTTCCTAATATTTCTTTCATGACTCCATCCATATATACAGTAAACAACCACGGGGACATCACACACCCCTGTTTCAACCCACCACTCAGGTCAAAGAACTCGCTCGCTCATTCTCCACACGTACTGCCGCCTTTGCACCCTCATTCATGCTCTTCACTGCTTTCAGCAACTTGCCATCTACTCCGTATAATCTAAGTACTTTCCACATGCCTTCTCTATTCACTCTGTCATAGGCCTTCTCCAAGTCCATAAAGGCAACATACACCTTTTGTTGCTTCTCCAGATATTTCTCCACAACACAATTCAGGGTAAAAATCTGATCTACACATCCTCTTCCCTTCCTAAAACCTCCCTGCTTCGTCGCCTATCCATTTCTCCGTTCTCACTCTCACTCTCACTCTCTCAATCACTACCCTACTAAAGCTACTGTGCTTAAAAAGACATATTCCTCGGTGGTTACCACACACTCCTCTTTCCCCTTTGCCCTTATATAGGGGGACTATTATGCCAGTCTTCCAGTCATCGGATGCATTCCCCTTCTCCCATGCTAGTTTGCACATTTTCCATACCCATTTGATTACTATCACACCACCATACCTCAACATTTCCCCACACACTCCATCTGTTCCTGGTGCTTTCCCCAACTTCACTCTTTTCATAGCTTCCCACACTTCTGATCCCCACCTCCTCCTCCACTACTTCTCCTCTTCTCCCTCCCATACCATATCCAACTATAACATATAAAACATTTCTGTCACCTAAATTCATCTATCATCGGTCTACTTTCTGAGACCAGTGCAAAAAATTCCAGAAATGTTGCTAGAAAAATGTTGGTCATCGAATGTTGACTATAAAGACTCGTGTGATACCAACTTAAGTCGTTGAAAATTAAAGAGGACTGAAGGATGGCAAATGTAACCTAAGTCAGGATTCGAATATGGTAAGCCCCTTTAACACTTTTTCTGCGGGCATATTTCCCTCATATTAGGGCTCATTCAGGCACTCCTGATTGATTAGGCAAGTGTCTGAATGAAATGAAATTTATTCAGCTGAAAACTAGAATGAGCAATTCTCGCTAATGTCTCGCTACATTTGCCTTTGGCAGCACTGTATATCTCGCGAGACTCTGACTCAGAGCCTTCAGTACCACGGCCGCTTGGGCTGGGAGACGGACGTGTGGCCTGTCGTGATCCTGCTCCCTTGCACTCGATTTTACAGGCTTTTAGCGGCTTTAAAAGCCTGTAAATTGCTGTAAATTGCCATGGCGTTCAGGAACGTCTCCCGCAGGGAGAGGGTTAATACGTGCTGACTAAGCACCTCTTGTACTGCTTGATTATATCACCACTATAGTCTATTTTTCTCTAGCTCAGGGTAATTTGCCATGTTATTATCTTGGTTACACTACTAAGCTATTACGTGGATTTTGTAGCGAAATACCGGTACGTTGTTAATTATGAAAACTTTGCATTAGTACGACTCTGATAGAGAGTAGATTTATATTTTTCCATAAATTATCGAGAAATCAGTTGCTAAGGGATTCATTTTACCCTCAGCTGAAATCAAACTGACTATAGCCTAGTGCCGAAAGACCAAACTGTTACCATGCTATTTTATGTTAATTTTCCTGGGTTACTTCTCAGATTCATCCAAGTCTTCAAACAACATTGCTCTGGTTTTATTCCCTCCCTCTTTCATAACCCTTGACATTGCCCTGCCCTCCTACTCTTCACACTTTAAACACTGATATTATTTCATGTTAGAGCTGTACCAAAGGGCAGACCAAGACAGACGCAACCAGTCGGGGAAAACCTCGACGACGTATCTATCTATTGCCTGTGGCCACGAACGAACCGCCCCCATGCACCGCTGTCCCCAGTCAGTCGACGCGCCTCCTCCCAACCAGCACCGCCTTCATCCATATACTTCCTCACGCCATCCTTCCACCTCTCATTCGGTTTACCTCTCCCTCTGTCCTTCCACCTCGCTCTCGTACACCCTCTTAGTCATTCTCTCGCTTCCCATACGTTTCATATGGCCAAACCATCTCAAGGTGTTCCTTTTCACACTTTCCAATACATCTACCTCCACACTACACCTCCTTCTTACTTCCTCATTTGTCTGTCTATCCCTCCATGTAACTCCGCATGCACCTTGTATTGAGTATTGTTCACATGTGTGGGGAGGTTCCTCTCACACCGCTCTCCTAGATAAAGTTGAAAGGAAGGCCTTTCGTATCATTAACTCCCGTCCACTCACCAACTCTCTGCAATCTCTCTCTCTCCGCCGCATTGTTGCATCTCTCTCGCTATTCTATCGCTACTATAATAATCAGTGTACCTCAGAGCTATCCCAGTGCATACCACCTCCTTTACTTAGGGCACGTGGTACCCGTCTTGCAACTCAATCCCACCCCTACTCTGTGCAACTCTCCAACCCAAGAATGAAATGTTACTCTCAAACTTTCTTCTACTCAACAGCTGAGCTCTGGAACTCTCTCCCAGAATCAGTCTTTCCCTCTTCCTATTGTGACGCACGCCAGCTCCCCAGCGACCGCGAGGGGGCAGCGGGTGGCTCCCTATCCTCTTCTCCCCTCTCCCCAGGCAGTGAAATGGGCTACAGGTATCAGAGAATGTTGTTCTTTCTTTCATAGTGTTCGTGTTGTTACAGACAGTCCCGTGGTGGTCTTTACTTTCGTCTATGACAACGGGAAGTATTTTATATCATTAGTTGAATATGAGATGCATTGTGGAAGGAGAGAGAGAATAGCGCGAGCGTGGTGGTAATATGTGCGTGCGTAGGTATGTGTTGCCTCCCTCACTCGAGGTGTTTTCCCACTCGCGCGCTTTCCTGCGCCCTTGATTGGCTGGTGGATCCTGGCGCCTTCTGCAGCCCTGCTGCCTGGTGACGTAGTCGTCTGTGATTTGCAGCCGCGGTCCTGGGACGGTGGTGCGGGCTCCTGTCCTTGTGTCTCCCTCAGAGCTCCTCGTAGTGCTGTAACGCTAACATCCCTTTGCAATCTATCAGCCCATCTCACCCCCCTATTGCGAACTTTCTCTATCACTGCTTACCTTCTTCTCTCTGTATATCCTACTACTAATTAACTGCCCTTCCCCTTGACGTTGATTTCATATATCCGTCACTGTATTATACAGCGAGCTCTCAGAGATATTATATGTACTTAGTTATGCATTTTGGATCAGAGGGTTATCCATTTTGGCTTGGGGAGGTTTGACCTACTCATCGTGTTGCCTCAACCTTATTTTCTTGGGTTTCTGCCAGGTCAGTCGATGTTAGACTGGGGAGAGGCTATCAGGTTGCAGTTTCCTATGAGCATAGACTTCGTTGAGCCTATGCAACTGTACCGGATACCTGCGGAGGCCTAGGTTATTTTCTTGTCTGTGTACCTTAGAGCCTAGCACTGTGTTGGTGTGAGGGCGTTGGCCTAGTCCACCCAGCACTGTGCTAGCTCGTTAGCTTTTGACTTGGGAGGGTCGCCAGGAGAGAACCAGGTACACGAGACCTGGATCTCTCAAGAGAGCACCCCGTCATTTAATGTAAATAGGCGCACAGACTTGAGAACGACACTAGGGCTACCGAGCAGGTGGCTCAGCCCAGGTAGCTTAGCCTACGACTCCCCTGCTAGACTTCGTCCACCTGGCAGACCCCCGATTAGGGTTTATAATCTCATTGTATATATGTGTGCAGCATTATTGCTCCTTATGTTTATAGTAAGTCGTGATTGTTGCGGAGAGACCCAACCAGAGCAGGCTAGTGCCTGGTGGGAGAAAGCACATCTTTTTGTGGTTAGAGTTTAGACTGCCGACTGTTTTATAATTACACCTGTGCCAGATAACACCGTATGTCCCTACACTATATATGTTCCCACAGTAATAATACACAGTTCAGAATCCGAGACGTACTTCTTAGTTGCATCTGACTTTTGAAGAAGATTCTGGCATGATGCTTTAGGACTTTCTTTGTTTCACTTTCTTTCAGACAGGAGTGACAGTTTACTGATTATTTAACGTAACGTTAATTATCCTTCTTCTAGTTTGCTATTAAATCGTTGCTGCGATTTAATTACGCTATCTATCTTTTTCCTTGTATACCTTAATAAAGTAATCGTATGTTGTATGAGTATAGGCTGCTTCAGTGATCATCAGCCTATAGTGTGCACCTTTTACCGAGTCATAGGATACCTCGTTGTCCAGGCACGACTCAGGGCGGTATAGGTGTTTTGTTCTCCAGTGGTTAAGGCAGGGGTTGGAACTAGTGTTACCGTTGTTGCATTTAGCCTTATCTAGTCCAATGAAGAAGAGCCCTGTGTCTTTTAGAACCTGGATCGTAACAAATGGCAACCTTGCATAGGATTTTGTGAACTTAAGAAATACTGTGGGAGTATAGTGGTAATTTTTTTATTGAGGAATACAGTGGACACAGATTTTTTTTGGCAAGCAGTATAACACATAAAGAGGCTTCAGATAACTTTAGGTGAATAGGTGCTTGCATAAGAGATTATAGATACTTTTTTTTCTCTCATAAACTTGCACACTTATCAGTATACACCATGTCTAGCAACAGCTCAGTTAACAGGGATAATCAGACAGTACAGCCTACGGGTGTTGAGCAGCAGCAGGAATTTAATGATGGCATCAGAGTTATTAATTGTGAGGCTGATACGAGGAAGTTTGTGGAGATAGCAGTAACAGCGAGTCGGTTGGAAGGGATTGATTGCTATGGTCTGCGTTGTTTGGCCACGGTCCTGGGGCGTGTCGGCTTTGGCAGCATGTCTAAGAGTGACCTGGTGGCTTGTGTGTTGGGTGGTGGCAGTGGGTTGCGGGGTGGAGCGGGGGCTTGGGAGCCTTTATCCAAGCCTCCCTTCCACTCTACTCCTATCGCGCCCCCTCGGTTACCAGACCTTGGCACGCTTCCGCAATCTGATAGTCGCTGGCAGCGTGGTTTGCCCCTGGGTGAGCCACTGGGTGGGTCTCCTATAATTGCTCCTCCCCCTCAGGGTTTGACTGCTGATATGTTGTTGCAACTGGAGTTGGCTAAGATCCAGCGTGAAGTTGAGATGGCTCAGATCCAGCATGAAGTTGAAATGGCTAAGATTCAGGCCGAGATGGCTAAGGTTCAGGCTGAGGAGAGGACAGCATGCCGTGAGGCAGAGTTGCAGGTTGAAGCAACTAGGTACTGTGCTGAGATGGATGTTGAGAAATCTAGGGTGGAGACAACAGGGCGGCATCTCGGTTCTGGGAATCATGGGTCTGAGTCTTTATCGCACATGCTTAAATTAGTCCCTGTGTTCGATGAGTCTGGTGTGACTGAGTTTTTTGCACGGTTTGAGAAGAAGTGTCGGGAGCATGAGTGGCCGGAGATTAAGTGGGCAGCCCTTGTATCATCAAAGCTTGTTGGGAAAGGTCTCAAGGCATATGACTCACTGTCATTGGAGGACTGTACTAACTATGTGGTGTTAAAGGAGGCTGTGCTCCGGGCCTATGAGTTGCAACCAGAAACTTACAGGTTGAATTTTCGGGGCATTGTAAAGAGCAAGGAGAGCTCTTTCCTTGAACATGCCCGGGAACTGACTGACACTATGGGGAACTGGCTCCGGTCTGAGAATGCGACAACAGTTGATCAGGTTAAGCAGTTATTTTTGTTGGAGCAGTTCTTCCGGTGCACAGGCAGCGACCTTACATTAAACCTGAAGGAAAAATGCCCTAAGACCGTAGAGGAGGCACCTAAGCTTGCTGACCTCCGGCTTTCTTTGATTCGTGGGTGCGGGTCTGCTCATCGTAGTGAGACAGGTAACAAGGGGCATAACACTCCACCCCCCAAAGTCAATGAAGCACAAAATAACACTGTAAAAAGTAAGAGCAATGATACCCATTATAACTACAAACACAAAACCGTCCCGTTTTCAAAAGGGCAGGGCCCTTCCCCACCACCTCCAGGGGGGAAGTCTAGTGGTGAAGTGAAATGTTTTAAATGTCAGGAGGTGTGTCACTTTGCACGTACATGTCCGAGTAATATTCCTGCTAAGCCTGTGTCTTTGGTTCGCAACATGGGGGTGTCTCTGAGCTCTTCTGCGTCTGCCCGGGGTAGGTCGTCAGTTGCGGGGACACAGCCTGTGAAGAAGGGTTTGGAGGGCTCGACACCTGTCCAAGACACTTTTTGCAGCTATCGAGGGTGCGGGCTTGTGAGCTGGGGGAATACTAAACATCAGGTCAAATTGTTGCGTGACACTGGGGCATCACAGACACTTCTTAAAAATTTCACAGGCAAACCTATAAACACGGCTTGGGTTGTTGTGGTACAGGGGATCAATGCTACCAGGTCATACCCGTTGATTAGGTTGGAGCTGGAGGTGGATGGTGTGTGTCGTGAACTTGATGTTGGGATCGTAGAGAGCTTGCCAGTTGAGGGCGTCGACCTCCTGGGCAACGACTTTGCGGTGCTCACTTCGGAGGTTCCACCCTTAGTTGTTGCCGAGAGGGCGGCCGACGTTAATAGGGAGAATCGGGAGTGGGTCGAGAGGTGTCAGCTTAAACAGATGGCCTGTGCAGTCACCCGTTCTCGCGCGTCAGTTCAGTCACAACCATTGTCTCCGTCTTCAGACCAGCGGAGGAACGGTCGGAAGGAGCAAGCTGAAGCTGGGAGTTTTGTGAGTTTTGCTCCAGCGGCTCTCCTTAGCGGCTTAGTACTTGACCCAGAGGTGAGCTCCGGAGTGGCCCTAGAACCTGTCACCCCTAGTGACATGGTTGGGCGTGATGGCACTCCGCGACTTAGTAGTTCCCAGTTGGAGGAGAGTTGTGGGAACGGGGCTATCAAACACGAGGACGGGGAAACATGTCCTGTGAACCTGTTGGAGGAGTTTGTGAGGCAACCACCTGAGCAGCCTACTGTCCCTGTGTTGGTCTGCAGCGGCCAAGGTGGAGAAGGAGAGGGGGGCAGTAGGGCACAGGTGGAGGAGAGTAGGGATTTTCATGTCTCGGCGGAGCAGTGGGCAGGGGACACGAGTCTGGTGGCTGTGGAAGCGCTAGAGCACCTGCCTGAGCAGCAGTCTGCAGCGCTCCAGCACCAGCTCGGTTCATACCCCACTGGTCGTGCCGAGCCCCTGAGCCTCACAACTCGGGCGGTGCAAGATGTTCCGCGGGCAGGTTATGTGAATGTTGAAAGACCGTTAGCCTCGTTTCGGTGGTTCAAGGTGGGCGACGAGGCTTGGACATGGTTGTCAGGTCAAGGTCGACCCATGGCTGCCAAGGGTGATGGTAAAAAGGAGGACTTTGAGCAGATTGGTGAGGTTGGCTGTGGCATAGAAGTGCCCGGTCGTCGCATAGCCTCCCAATGCTGATCTAGTCGAATGCAACAGCCCTACCATAGACCGACTGTATCTGGCCATGTCGCTAAAAGCGGTGATGCTGCGCAGGCAGATGTAGTCGTAAGGAATGCGGGGGTGCGCATGTATGGTATCGGCGGGGAAGCCTTAGCAATAATGAATTATGGGGGTGACTGCACTGGTGGTACTTATTGTCCCTCTCATGACCTGGCTGTTCTAGGGACGAAGGTGGAGAAGGAGGGAGACTATAGGTTAGAAGCTGCAGTCTCGGCTGGGTTGTGGGAGGGCACTAGGTATGTTGTTCTGCGAGATAAGTTGTTTACTAGGCTGTAGCAGTGCATCCGCATGTTTTTTGCTTCTCCAGGCCTGATGTACGGGGTAGAATCCGACATGGAGGCTGGAGACAGTGCGAGGCTCAGTTTAATTCCCTACCGTATAAATCCTGCTAAAAAGTCTGTCGTGAAAACAGAGCTAGACGACATGTGGGAAAAGGGTCTGAGGGATAAAGGATATTGTGAGTGGTCATTGCCAGTGAGTTTGCAACCTGAGTTGAGTGGCAAGATCAGTGTGTGTTCATTACCCCTGACAGACACCTATCCATTGCCCAAGGGTCTGAGGGATAAGGAATGTCGTGAGTGGTCGTTGCCTGTAACTTTTCAACCTGTGTTAAGTGGCAAGATCAGTGAGTGTGTTGATTGCGAGAGTGTGTGTGCATTATCCCTGACAGACGCCTATACCTTATCGAGAGTTGACGACACCATAGACCGCATCGGGGCTGCATCGCCTATCACGAAGGTAGAACTAGTGAAAGGCTTTTGGCAGGTCCCGTTGCCGGAAAGAGCGAAGAGAAGTGCCAGTCTTGTGATGAACTGGGCAGTTTAT
This sequence comes from Paralithodes platypus, assembly GCA_032716605.1. NCBI lineage: Eukaryota > Metazoa > Arthropoda > Malacostraca > Decapoda > Lithodidae > Paralithodes > Paralithodes platypus. Next base: position 34,084,924 of record CM064491.1, on the reverse strand, counting down.
CAGTGTCAGGTGTTGTTGTGCTGCCGGAACACAATTTGGATGTGTGGCATGCTAAGGGCACTGATAATGTTTTGGCTGAATGTTTGTCACAGGAGGGTTTGTTTGCAGGAGAACCCTCGCCGTTCAGTCAGTGTGTGTTGAGAGTGGAGTAAAATTGGCTTGCCCCTGTAAGTGCAGCCGCCAAAAACATATTAAAAAAATGAAAATTCTATAAAAAACTCTTTCTGTTATAGTAAATTTAAGTATGTTTTGTTACAGCTGAAGCACTAGCTATTAGTGGGCTGAGTTTCGTAGAACTCGCTTTCGGAGCGTAACAATTTTAAGTTTTGCTATTGTGTTGAGGGGGTAAATATGTAAGTTTGTTTCATTTTATAAGTATGTTTTTTTTGTGAAACCTGTATGCGGTATTATTGTGCTAGGGTGGGGAGGTTAGGTGACGTGTGCCGATTTCAGATATCAGAACTTGCTTAATGTTAAGTGTCTAATATCTTGGGGGGGGGGGGGGGACGCACGTCAGCTCCCCAGCGACCGCGAGGGGGCAGCGGGTGGCTCCCTATCCTCTTCTCCCCTCTCCCCAGGCAGTGAAATGGGCTACAGGTATCAGAGAATGTTGTTCTTTCTTTCATAGTGTTCGTGTTGTTACAGACAGTCCCGTGGTGGTCTTTACTTTCGTCTGTGACAACGGGAAGTATTTTATATCATTAGTTGAATATGAGATGCATTGTGGAGGGAGAGAGAGAATAGCGCGAGCGTGGTGGTAATATGTGCGTGCGTAGGTATGTGTTGCCTCCCTCACTCGAGGTGTTTTCCCGCTCGCGCGCTTTCCTGCGCCCTTGATTGGCTGATGGATCCTGGCGCCTTCTGCAGCCCTTCTGCCTGGTGACGTAGTTGTCTGTGATTGGCGGCCGCAGTCCTGGGACGGTGGTGCGGGCTCCTGTCCTTGTGTCTCCCTCAGAGCCCCTCGTAGTGCTGTAACGCTAGCATCCCTTTGCAATCTATCAGCCCATCTCACCCCCCTATTGCGAACTTTCTCTACCACTGCTTACCTTCTTCTCTCTGTATATCCTACTATTAATTAACTGCCCTTCCCCTTGACGTTGATTTCATATATCCGTCACTGTATTATACAGAGAGCTCTCAGAGATATTATATGTACTTAGGCATTTTGGATCAGAGGGTTATCCATTTTGGCTTGGGGAGGTTTGACCTACTCATCGTGTTGCCCCAACCTTATTTTCTTGGGTTTCTGCCAGGTCAGTCGATGCTAGACTGGGGAGAGGCTATCAGGTTGCAGTTTCCTATGAGCATAGACTTCGTTGAGCCTATGCAAGTGTACCGGATACCTGCGGAGGCCTAGGTTATTTTCTTGTTTGTGTACCTTAGAGCCTAGCACTGTGTTGGCGTGAGGGCGTTGGCCTAGTCCACCCAGCACTGTGCTAGCTCGTTAGCTTTTGACTTAGGAGGGTCGCCAGGAGAGAACCAGGTACAAGAGACCTGGATCTCTCAAGAGAGCACCCCGTCATTTAACGTAAATAGGCGCACAGACTTGAGAACGACACTAGGCTACCGAGCAGGTGGCTCAGCCCAGTTAGCTTAGCCTACGACTCCCCTGCTAGACTTCGTCCACCTGGCAGACCCCCGATTAGGGTTTATAATCTCATTGTATATATATGTGCAGCATTATTGCTCCTTATGTTTATAGTAAGTCGTGATTGTTGCTGAGAGACCCAACCAGAGCAGGCTAGTGCCTGGTGGGAGAAAGCACATCTTTTTGTGGTTAGAGTTTAGACTGCCGACTGTTTTATAATTACACCTGTGCCAGATAACACCGTATGTCCCTACACTATATATGTTCCCACAGTAATAATACACAGTTCAGAATCCGAGATGTACTTCTTAGTTGCATCTGACTTTTGCAGAAGATTCTGGCATGATGCTTTAGGACTTTCTTTGTTTCACTTTCTTTCAGACAGGAGTGACAGTTTACTGATTATTTAACGTAACGTTAATTATCCTTCTTCTAGTTTGCTATTAAATTGTTGCTGCGATTTAATTACGCTATCTATCTTTTTCCTTGTATACCTTAATAAAGTAATCGTATGTTGTATGAGTATAGGCTGCTTCAGTGATCATCAGCCTATAGTGTGCACCTTTTACCGAGTCATAGGATACCTCGTTGTCCAGGCACGACTCAGGGCGGTATAGGTGTTTTGTTCTCCAGTGGTTAAGGCAGGGGTTGGAACTAGTGTTACCGTTGTTGCATTTAGCCTTATCTAGTCCAATGAAGAAGAGCCCTGTGTCTTTTAGAACCTGGATCGTAACACTATGACTTAAATTGCTTCAAACTCCGTGTGTCCAGGCATTTTGGCTCGAACGTCCCTTGATTTTGGCCCTGTCACTCTTTCAACTATGGGGGAGGCACTCGCTATAGGCAGTTATGCCTTTTGCCTCCCTCAATCACATAGAACAAAAAAATAAAATAAAAAATCGTAAGTACCGGTAACTCATTTCCACCCCTCGCACTCTTGGTCTGAGTCTCTCCAGCAACGTCCATGCTTCGCTTCCGTAAGTCAGTGTCGGGATTACCTCACTGTCATTCAAGGACTTCTTCACTTCCATACTGACCACCCTATTTCTTGTTACCGTACTGCTTTCAGCGTTCCTACAACCCTCTACCCCTGTTGTTGGTGTTGTTGTTCCCCAAGCTGCCTGGCCGAACAGCCCCAAGGCTCCGAACAAGGCCAAGGCCAAAACCGAGCGCCCCCACAGAACCCTCCCTGCCGACCACAATAAAGCCCGGGTGACCGAAGCCACTCCATGGCGGGGAGCTGAGGAGGGTGCGGAAACACCCGGGAAACCAAAGCCCCACCCAGGGCCCTGTGCCCCTAAGCAATTATGAAGAGAAAGTTGAAGGGCAAAGGAAAAATGTGACACTTTGGCTTCCAATCTTGGTAGATTGGGAGGTCAATCCACGGAAGAGACGCCGTCACTTGAGATCTAGAAAATATGTAAGTACAAGGAACAGTCAGAGTAAGCTATGGGTATGGCAGAGATCGCTCAGTTCTCACTCTGATAGACCAGCCCATCACCACATGACTAGAACCCAATCCTCTCAGCATCAGCTAGGAAAGGCCCTTGAAAGACACCTTTGGCGGGGGGGGATAGCTCCCCTATTTCAACCCCTTTCGGGGTTGGGCACCCGCCCCCTCTACCCCTGTTGCACCCTCTCCCGCACTTCTTCATCCATAGTCCCATCTTTACTCAGCACACTGCCCAGATACTTAAATGAGCTGACAATCTCCATAGCCTGACCGTTCAACTTCACCTCACACTCTGTGGCTTCACCCCTTTTGAAGACCATAACCTTGCTCTTCCCCGCATTTACCTTCAGATTCCGTTTTTCGCACACTGTTCCAAACATATTTACCAGACCCTAAACCTCCCATTCTTTATCGCTCATCAGAACTGTATCATCAGCAAACAGCAGTACAGGTAGCTTCCACTCATTTCCCTCCCTTATCAGCGACACACCAACATCCACTGCTCTTCCTTGTATTTCTTTCATGACTCCATCCATATATATACAGAAAACAACCACAGGGACATCAAACACACCTGTTTCTACCCAACATTCAGGTCAAAGAACTCGCTCTGCTCACTCTCCACACGTACTTCCACCTTTGCACCCTCATACATGCTCTTCACTGCTTTCAGCAACTTGTCATCTACTCCGTATATTTTAAGTACTTTCCACATACCATCTCTATCCACTCTGTCATAGGCCTTCTCCAAGTCCATAAAGGTAACATACACCTTGTGTTGCATCTCCAGATATTTCTCCACAACACAATTCAGGGTAAAAATCTGATCTACACATCCTCTTCCCTTCCTAAAACCGCCCTGCTCGTCACCTATCCATTTCTCTGTTCTCGCTATCACTCTTTCAATCACTACCTTACTGTACACCTTCCCTACTACGCTTAGAAGACATATTCCTCGGTGGTTACCACACACTCCTCTTTCCCCTCTACCGACGACAATGTATGCAGACTAATAAACACACACAACAAAGCCATTCCAAAAGCTTCCTCTATCTACAACACCCCTTCTCTGCTATCAACACTTTCCCAGCCGTATGTTCCTAGTGTACTTTCTGATGGTGTAATGGGATTCAAAATGTAACAGGGTTGCTTGGAACGCCACCATTAGGACACAAGACTAGAACCGCACTTCGTGTGGAGCACTCAGTCTTTAAATTTGTGTATACAATATATGCATGTACTGTATGCATAATTCTTCTACTCGACGAGACAGAGAAAGGGGTGAGGGAACGTGAACGTGGTCCCGGACCCTGAGAATAGGAACTTTAAATGTTGTTTCTGTTCGGGCTCTGTCTCGTGTCAGCCATCCCCAACTATGGGGTATTTGCCTGGGTATATATTGTACATACATACAAATACATGGATGTATGTACGGTACTGTATATTATTTCATGTTAGACTACAAGCACATCATTGTTTCCCAGCAGGTTACGAGGGAGAGGTGGAACACCAAAGGGCTGCACGGAACTGAGTGGGGCTATTATCTACGACGATCTTTCCTCCGCACCCACCATCGTGCCTACCCGGCCACATCCAAGGTTTAAACCGGCGCCCGTGGATAGAGAGATGATGAACACGACTATGGGGGTTCACTTGTACACGACCGAGCCTCGCAGCCACCCTCCTTCAGAACACCTTTACCAAAGCATATCTTCAGGTATCTCTCTCTTCTCTCATTTCAGACATTTCCACATAGTGATTTTGATTAGTTCTTTTGTCTTTATGTTGTGTCGTCCTTGTTTTGGTTTGTATATTTTGCAAGTTTTACATTATAATTTTTATCTAGGTTAGTCAAAAATAGTATGATACATACATACAATTTTTATGGGTGGACCTAGAATGACGTGGGCTCGGGTACTCCTGTCCGATCTCAAAATAAAGAACTTGACAACAGAGGCAGCCCTTGACAGGGCCGCCTGGAAAGCTGCCATTTAGGACGTGAAACTGTAACCACAGTCTCTGTGGACAAACGGTCTTTAAACTTGTATGTATATACTGAATTCTACACACATACGTGCAGTTTCGTCTCTTGTCCTAATGGCGGCGTTCCAGGAAACCCTGTTAAGGGCTGCTTCATTTGTCAAGCTTTTGGATTCGAGATCAGCACGTATAGTCCGATCCAGGTCTTCCTCAGTCCACCCCTTGGTGCAGCTCCTTCCACAATCACAGACCTGCATCTTTTCACCCCATTTTGTTCATCTATTCTCTCCACATGCCCATACCATCCCAGTCTACTTGTACGCATCTCCTCGCTAATACTCTTTATACCTAAACGTCTCCTCAGCTCATCATTTGTTATTCTATCCTGCAGCCTGGTCCCACACATCCATCTCACCATTCTCATCTCATTACGTTCCATTCTGTTGACATCCTCAGGGTGGTATATGTATTCATATTATCACCAACCCACTAATTATCTTACAAATATACCTAATTAATGAAATAAATTAAAATATGTGGTACCGTACTCCAAGGATTCGAACCTAGGATACACACACCAAAATTCCATGCACTAACCTTTACGGTACGCTATCAAGATGCTACGCTATTTCTATGATATATAAAATGCCTTTTTGTTGTTGTTGTTGTTGTAGTTCCCCAGAACAAGGGGTGACGCACTCCTCGGTGCCACTAGGAGAGTGGCGAACACAACCTTAGGTAAACCTTAGGTAGGTGTCTGGACAAGCAGTCCCAAATCCGGTTGCTGCAGATGCTCGGGCCCCCGAAGGGGCCAGGGTAGATGAGATCTGTCTCCGAGAGGGCAGCAGGGAAGGGGATCACCAGCCCACAGGTTTGCATCCCCTGGTCAATGCCCCCACCGTCCGCAGCCCCCCTTGCAGTGCCACCCAATCAGGCGACCTCGCCAGCACCTAGAAGGAAAAGTAGTACAGTACAGGAAAAGAGACAGACAGAAACGGCTAAGGTTGGGTAGAGGATGCCAAACCTCACTCTGGATAGGACCAGCCCTCCCCAAATGCCTTGTTTTATTGTGGTATAATGTCTGTGGTGGTTATTAATGATAATTACAATATATTTGGTACTCCTACAGGTAGTGAGACTTGCAGCTACAGCACCAGTGAGGCGGTAGCACAAGATGGTCAGGCATTGCTTCGGCCACACTTGGCTCGCTGTGTAAGAGCAACCACCGTGGCCGATACTGATAGTGAGGAGGAATCTTTGGCAGCTTTAGGTGGTATAGGTGACCCCAGTGACAACGATACACCAAAAATTTCCCCGGCTCATTATCGCTATTACTGTCCCTCGGCACCGTCGAGGATACATTTTCCGGGGTCCGATTCTGAGAGTGTTTACTACGTCGGTGGCTTGAGACAAGGACGGCCGCTAACGCCACAACAGAGAGGACTTCCTCCTTTACCGTCTCGAACGGACAGATTTCGAACTTACTTCTCCGTGGATCGTGGGGCACATCGACCCTTATATCGACGAGCCGACCGCCGTCATAATCTACATTGTAGCCACCCGCCAGAGGCAGAACTACTTTATGAAAACCTCACATAGTTGTTACTTTAATAGAGAATTGTAAAATGGATATGAAAATCTCACATATTTGTTAGTTTAGTTTTATAGACATCTACAAAGTGGGGGTCCCAATACGAAGTACAGGTCTCCCTCGATTTATGATTGAGTTACGTTCCTGAAAACCCGATCTTAAATAGAAAAATCATATAGCGAACCCTAAAATTAATGGGGACCAGCCAAAACCCAAACCCAAACACCTAGCCACCTATAATAATATCATAAATCGGGGCATCGGATAGTGAGGGAGACCTGTACCAGAGACTCAGGTGTGTTAACTTATTTAGTACCACAGACATCATTTGCCATTACATTCTGGCAACTATTAGACTATTTTATCAGCTTAGGAAGGACCGTCTACCCATTGCAAGGCTACAAACTATCCAAATGAAGCCTTTTAGCTACCATGTATCCTTCCTAAGCTTCATAAAATTGTCTAAGTATAGCTAGAATAAAATTAAAAAAAAACGTCGCTGGTACAATAGGGGTTAAGGAGAGCTGGGGCATTATGATCTCAGGTGTTATAATGGGAAGAACTTATGATAATATGCTCAACAAAAAGCAGTGAGAGTGATATTTTGATGAAATACAGTAATTAGATTGTTGTGCAGTGAATGGCTGAATATTAGTATACTGGCGTTGACCTAGCATACTACCAGACTACAGGTCTCCCTCTATTTACGATAATGTTACGTTCCTGAAAACCCGATCATAAAAGGAAAAATCATATAGAAACCCTAAATTTAATGGGGTTAATGGAGATGCGTTCTCTGAAACCCCGATCTTAAATAGAAAAATCATATAGGCCTAGTAAACCCTTAAATTAAGGGGGTAAATGGGGATGTGTTCTCGGACCAGCCAAATACAAACACCTAAAAACCTATAATACTATTGTAAATCAGGGCATCGGATATTGAGGGAGACCTGTATTGGAATGAACTGAAATATTATACTTGATTCTAGTGATCCTGGTGCCCATACATGTATAATTTGTGTATTTAGCCAAAGTTGTTGAGTGATTGACACTGAAATATACTGAGTCAAGAATAAAAACCTAGAAAAGATGATTCATAATTTGAAAAATTGCTTACCGTACTAAATTGCATTTAAAAATTTGTATGTTGTGATTAATATATAGGAAAATAATCAGAATGTAGTTTTCAAATGTTGATGAAAAACATTTGGATTCTTAGAAAGGGTGTTGTGAGGAGTAATCTAGTCCTTCAGTAAATGCCCCAGCACTTAAATTATAGGCCTACAGTAGTACATTTAATCCCTTCTGTACCGACGATGTACTTTTCATTATATTCTGGCGCCTATTCAATGATTTTGTACAGCTTAGGAAGGCCGTCTACTAATTAACCCGTTCAGTACCAGCGACGGCAGAGAGCCGTCAGTAGATAAATTACTCCCCCTGTCCCAGCGACGGCTGCTAGCCGTCAGTAATATACGATCCTTGTTACTGCCCGTATCAGGCAGTACTGTACCTGGTACCACGACGTTTAAGCACTGATCTAAGGCCTTGGCAACACTTCTCAGCTTATATCCAAGCCCCCACATGCTGGGAGAGGCAGTAGTCTTCCATCTCTTGAGGTGGGAGGTTGTTATATCTTGGCTCTGAAGCCATTTTGGCCACATTGCTTGGGACGGGGGGGTACATTTATGCTAGTACCCTATGGTACAGTAGGGGTTAAAAGGCCACAGACTATCTAAATTAATCCTTTTAGCTACCATATATCCTTCCCAAGCTTCATAAAGTCCTCTAAATATAGGTGAAAGCAAATGTAAAAGACGTCGCCGGTATAGAAGGGGTTAAGGGAAAAGACGATTGTACAGTCACAGACAAAATCAGTCCCCCATTTTTTATTCTAAACTAAACCCAAATCGGAGATATGGCCGCTTAAAGTGGAAGGTATCAATAGAATTTAATGGAATGAAAAGAGAATGGTGATAGATGGATATGTTGAGTTAACCTCAGGGACGGGATGGCCAGTGAGGAATTGAGAAGGAGTCTGGGCATTAGGAGTGTCAGTGAAGTGATGAGCACGAGCCGACTTGGTTGGTTTGGACATGTGGAGAGAATGGATGGTCAGAACTGGGTGAAGAAATGGCGGCCTGTAAATGTGGAGGGAGCTGCGCGTAGGGGTAGACCTAGAATGACGTAGGATTAAGGTACTCCAGTCTGATCTCAAAATATAAGAACTTGACAACAGAGGCAGGGTGTCAAACTGAAGCAATTTTGTTGGAAGAATTGAATTAATATGAGAAGGAATACTATAAATTTATATGAACTAGCATTGTTTTGGCCATTCTATAACTTCCAAAGACATACGTTGAACTATTAACCATAATTCTAGCTATACATGTACAATGATAATGACTACAAATAATGGACTATGCTTTTTATTTGACACCCTGAACAGAGGCAGCCCTTGACAAGGTCGCCTGGAAAGCTGTCATTTAGGACGTGAGACTGTAACCACACTCTTTGTGGATAAAGCGGTCTTTAAACTTGTATGTATGTAATAGATATTATTTGAGTGAAGCAGTAAATCAGGTTCTTACAGTGTCAAACGAAAGCGGAGTCCTTTCTTTTTATTCTTCATCATTGTATATGCAACGATAAAATTGTGGTTTATAGTTCAAATTATGTCTTTGGAAGGTGAAAAATGGCCAAAAAATGCCATTTCTTGATAATTTCCTCGTATTCCTTCACATACTCATTCAAGTCTTCAACAAAATTGCTCCGGTCTGACCATGAAAAGAATGCCTCTCCTCCTGAAGGGAAAGGTGTATGCTTCATGTGTTAGAAGTGCAATGACGTATGCCTCAGAAACATGGGCCGTTAATGTAGAGGATGTCAACAGAATGGAACGGATTGAGATGAGAATGGTGAGATGGATGTGTGGGGCCAGGTTACAGGATAGAATAACAAATGTTGAGCTGAGGAGACGTTTAGGTATAAAGAGTACTGTATTAGCGAGGTGATGCGAACAAGTAGCCTGGGATGGTATGAACATATGGAGAGAATGGATGAACAAAATTGGGTGAAAAAATGCAGGTCTGTGATTGTGGAGGGAGCTGCACCAAGGGGTGGACCGAGGAAGACCTCTGTGATCAGACTATACGTGCCGATCTCAATTCCAAAAACTTGACAAGTGAAGCAGCCCTTAACAGGGTTGCCTGGAACGCTGCCATTAGGACAAGAGACTGAAACTGCATGTATGTGTGGAGCACTCGGTATTAACCCATTGGCTGCGGCTATGTTTGGGCTATTTAGGGCATATTCAGCCACTCCTGAATGATAAATCAAGCATCTGCATTAAATGAACTGTATTCTGCCGAAAACTAGGCGAAAGCCGCTCGCTGCTCTGAGGGACGGAGGTGGGTCCCTCACGCTCCCGTCCACTGACACTCGATTTTTACGGTTTTTACAGGCTTTTAAAGCCTGGAAATTGCTGTAACTTGCCAGGACCTTCCAGAACGTCACCCGCAGCGAAAGGGTTAAAATGTTAAGTTTGTATATATGTACACTCCAGCCTATTACTATCAACAGCAAAAGTTTGTTCCCCTAATCTGCCACTGTGAATCTGAAACACCTGGGGATAGAAAAAACGAATCATAAATTGGGTGTAAATTACACTTCTTTCAGATGCTTCGTATTTGACCCCAGGTGTTTCGGATTCACACAGTGGCTGTTTGGGGGAACAAACTTTTATTGTTGTTGTTGTTGTTCCCCAGGCTGTCTGACCGAACATCCCCAAGGTCCCGAGCAAGGCCAAGGCCATAACCGAGCTTCCCCGCAGAATCCTCCCTGCTTTACTACTAAGAAACCCAGCTGAGGGTGCGGAAAAGCCCGGGACACCAAAGCCCCACCCAAGGCCCTGTGCCCCCTAACAATTATGAAGGGAAAGTTTGAGGGGCAAAGAAAAAATGTGACGCTTTGGCTCCCAGTTTGCTAACCTCTAGGTTGGCAGTAGGGAGGTGAATCCACAGAAAAGACACCGCCACTTAAGATCTAGAAAATATATAAATAAAAGGAACAGTAAGAGTAAGCTATGGGTATGGCAGAGAACGCTCAGCTCTCACTCTGATTGACCAGCCCATCACCACAGGACTAGAACCCAATCCTCTCAGCATCAGCTAGGAAAGGCTCTAGAAAGCCGCCTTTGGCGAGGGGGGGGATAGCTCCTCTATTTCAACCCCTTTCTTGGGCACCCGCCCGATTTGTGTTTAGTTTAGGACCAGAAAAGGGGCCCTGCTTTTTTCTTTGAATGTACTGTAATTGTTGTCCCTGCCTGTACATTACACTGCTGCTCTACTACAAGGCAGCATTAATAGTTAACAGTCTTGTCCATTGCACTATCTCAGATTAGATTAATTTATTTATACTTGCTATAACCATTGTTCAGATTGCAGGAGCTTTTCTTACCGTATTTTGTTTGAAATATATTATATTATGTACACTGAATATATTAATTGTATCTTTTGTGTAAATGATATGTTCTAGTCTACTATGCATTAACTACGTATATTTACGTTCCCTATTTTCTGAAATATTCCACTAATATGTACCGTTTATACATAGAAAACACTTAGATATATTTTTGATCTTCCTGTAGTTGCATTAATATCATCATCAATCATCAAATCTGCATTAATATTCCTACCCAACATTCTTGTATATCTTCCCAAACCATAGGTAGCGCCAACGAACTCGACAATAATCTTGATCCCTGACCTCTCTGTAACTCAAAAGAGCCTAGAATAAACTGGCTGTAAATATACACACCTATTTCCTGGTGGACTTTTCCCAAATGATAGAAACGTCAGCCCGATTGTTTTCATTCATTTTGAGGAGTTATAAGAAGTTAAGGGGTCAAGATTATTGTCAAGTTCGCTGGCACTGCCTATAATCGCTATCCCCACTGAAATTTTTTACCTGTGTTTCCGTTTTGGCAGCTAAAGATATACCGTCAAAGGGGGTAATTTTGGACACCTGAGGCAATTGAGGACAGTTCATTAAAATCTCAATTATAATTATTCAGGATTTCTATCGATCTATCTATTGCTGGACGCTGTGATCCACGAAGAAGTGGCCACGAACGAAACGCCCCCATGCACCTCAGTCTCCAGTCAGTCGACGTCCCTCCCATCCAGCACTGCTTTCACGCAAATACTTCTTCACTCCATCCTTCCACCTTTCACTCAGTCTACCTCTATCTCTTTGTCCTTCCACCTCGCTCTCGTAGACTCCCTTAGTCATTCTCTCGCTTCCCACACATTCCACATGGCCGAACCATAACCAGGAGTTCTGTCTTTAGAATAACCTAATTTTAGCTTTATGGTGTTGTGTATGTTTGAACTGATAAGATCCCTATAGGCCTATATTGAATAATAAGGGTTTTATGGAGTGTCTTCAATTGCCCCAGATGTCCACAATTACCCCCTTTGATAGTACCGTATATCATGGATGGATGTCACTGATTTAGAAGATATGCTAATTTTGAGAAAAATAAAATATATAATGAAGTCCTGGACCAATCAAAAGTCGTTGCATCATAACTACCAACTATTGAATAAGTTAACCATGTGAATGCATTTATTCCACATTATTTCCACATAGTGATTTTCATAAGTTCTTTTGTCTTAATATTGTTTCGTCCCTGTTTTGGTTTGTTTATTTTGCACGTTTTACATTAATATGTTGTCTGTCTCATGTAGAGGGAATTTTATTGCACAGAAAATTATGTTGCCATTATATTTATCATAAGAAAAAATTATTTAGTTAACAAAACATATAAAGATACTTACAGTGTGTATTCAAAGGAAGTTATTTCTAGTATATATATTCACAAATTCACCTACTCATATAGTGATGTACATTCTATGTAGTGGTTGTGTGTTTTTTTATATTTCAAAAAGCTTTATTTAGCTAAAGCGTTATTTCCACATAGTGATTTTGATCAGTTCTTTTGTCTATATATACCGGTATATATATTGTAGTTCCTGTTTTGGTTTGTCTTTCAAGTTTTGTATGTATGTACCGGGTAGGATATATACTCAGGCACAAACAGATTAAGTTACTCATGTAGTGATGTACACCCTATGTGGTGGATTGTGTTCTTTTGTTTATAGTTTTATTTTATTAAGCGTTATTTCCACATAGCAATTTTTATTAGTTCTTTTGCATTTGTGTTGTGTCGTCCCAGTTTTGGTTTGTTTATTTTGCAAGTTTTACAATTTAACAATTTAGGGGTGGCTGCCTCGAAACAGAGCTCGAACAACACAACACAACGCAACACAAAAAAAAAAAAAAAAAAAAAAATCACACACATCTACGTTGCCCAGGAGAAGGCCCAGAGACCAAAGGATCACTAAGGGCCTTCAGCACTCCCTCGGCCCCAGACCTCCCGGAGCAGTTCCGGTCTCAGCAGGCTGACATGCAGCGGAGCACACCACAGTGCCCACCTATCACATTATAATTATTATGTTACCAACATATTCAAGTAGAATGTATGCCTGAATGCGAATTGTACTTTTGCTAAATATTTAAAATTGTGTTTATGCATAAAACTTTGTTTTATATGATAATCTATATAGCTGCACATGTGAACGGTTCCATTTATCTATCAAAATATTATAGTCATCTTTTCTACCTTCAAAAGCTTGTCAGTGTTCCTTTAACCCTTAACTGTCGGCGCGCAACTTATGTTGTGTGAAATAAATTTGGACTATGTGGCGGTTCACAACTTATGTCGAGCGCCATTTTCACCACGTAATGTTGCTGAGAGAGAGAGCTGAGCGGTGTGAGGAGCGTAGCAACCCTATGACCGTCACCCACCACCGCGGTGGACCAACTGAACTGTATTCTAACTTCCTCCCCATTTCCTCACTCGCTACACAGGGAATTATGTAGGGAAATTACCTAATTACAGGGTTTTTGCACTCGTGTTGCACGATCGTTACAAGAGAACCAGTGGTCGTACAAGGATGGTTCGGGTGTCATTGGAAAGCTCTGTTTATGCCCTTTCAGGGATAGATACTTGTTTTACGCTCTGGGTCTTATTTAGGCATGAAAATGATCACGTAAACAACCCTATTTAGGGAAAAAAAAAACGCTGGGCGCTACGGTCAAATAGACCACCTAGCCCGCTAAATAAGGGTTAAAAATACAAATTAATTTATTGTATATATGTATGTACTCAGGCACATATCCCATTGCTGGGGGTGGCTGACTCGAGACAGAGCCCGAACAGCAACATTTAAAGTTCCTATTCTCAGGGTCCGGGACCACTTTCGCGTTCCCTCACCCATTTATCTGTCTCGTCGGGTAGGAGAATTATACAACGGGAGGAGGATTCCTAGCCCCCTAACCCCAGAAGAGAAGTAGAGAGTAAAAGAGACAAACAGAAATAGCTAAGGTTGGGTAGAGGATGCCAAACCTCACTCTGGATAGGACCAGGCCTCACCCAATTTAATTTATTACATTCTTTATTATTTGGGGGATAGGGGGTTAGGAATCTTCCTCCCCTTGTAAAATTCTCCTACTCGGCGAGACAGGGAGAGGGACGAGGGATTGTGAAAGTGGTCCCGGACCTTGAGAATAGGAACTTTAAATATTGTTTCTGTTCGGGCTCTGTCTCGTGTCGGCCACCCCCAGCAATGAGGTATTTGCCTGAGTATATGCATACATACAGTACATTCCTATCAACCTATTTTCTTATTTTACATTTTCTGCCATTAACTAGTCAAGAGAAGTGCAGTTTGCTTCCCTTAATACCCTCTGAACCGGCGACGTCTTTTTAATTATATTCTGGCTGTATTGAGACGATTTTGTACAGTTTAAGAAGGACCTGTGGCAATATAAATGGCCATGTGAGATAGATCGAAGCTTGTGAAAGGCTGGATGACCTTTATAAACTGCATAAAATAGTCTAATAGTAGCCATAATAAAATTAAGACGTCGCCAGTACAGAAGGGGTTAGGTGTAAAGTTGTATGTTTTCTTTTATTGCTTTTGTATATTTATGTCTTTGAGAGGCTGAGAGCTTAATGTGATATATATATATATACTTTTATATTCATATGTTTATTACCGTATATAAAATTGTATACGATGAAATTTGCTTTTTTTTCATCACATTTTGCATTTAAATCTGTAAATCCTGTGGTGATCTTTTTGTGTTTTATTCATGTTTTTCTCTATGTCTCAACCTCTGGACTGTAGGCTGTTCAGTAGCCTGTAACTCTTACGAGGCCCCGAGATTATCGATTGAAGTTTTGAGATGTTGGGTGCTTCATACAGTATATGTGTCGAACTAGATGGTCACAGGGGAGCTTCAAGGTGTTGGATGCTTCCTTTCTGCCACACTAGATGACCACACCTTTTTTATCTGATGTTTGATTCTGGTAAACACAAATGAAGAGCATAAAGGATAAATATTGGTGTATTGGCCTCCACTACTTGCATAGACCATTCGGTGTAATGTTGCAACTGTCTACCTTGCTCCATCGTTATTACCTTTAATCGCGAGCCGTGGCATAGTCAGTAGAGCGTCGGCTGCTGATCAAAGGGTCGGCGGATCGAGCCTGCACTGTCAAAATGCTATTGGTAGATGTCAAGCGCGGGCAACCTGATCTAGTTAGTGATTTGTGACAAACACCTAATGTTCACGGCTACTCCTTCTCGGGAATTACGGTGTCTGGCAAAAGAAAAAGAAAAATTACTATCAGAAAGAGTGGAAAGAAGGGTGCAATGCTGGTATGGACATGTTGTTGTTCCCCAAACTGTCTGGCCGATCAGTCCCGAGTCTGTTAGACCAAAGCCAACTGCAGACATGCTTTGCCTTCTTACGCATCAAATCAACCAAGCTACAGACCAACATGGTGAAACACATACAATAGCACTGGATATATCAAAGGCATTTGATAGAGTCTGGCATCAATCCTTATTGTCGAAGATGTCACACTATGGCCTTGCATCATTAGTTCCACTAATTTCTTCTTATCTTCATAACAGAAAAATATGTGTAATGGTAGATGGCCTTTATTCTCAATTTCACTCAATAAATGCTGGTGTTCCCCAGGGATCAGTTTTGGCCCCAATTCTGTTCCTCATTCATATCAATGATCTCATATCTACCACTCATAATCCAATACATTCCTATGCAGATGACTCAACACTCCACAGTTCCTTCACATTTACCAATTCTTTCACCCAACCCGCTCTTATAAATTCAAAAATAAACACTGCAATTTCTCTGAACCAGGACCTTTCTAGAATGGATGGGGACAAAAGAATCTAGTTTCCTTTAATGCACAGAAAACCAAGTACATTCAATTTTCTAACCGACAGAATCTCACTGACTCCCATATATTTTTTAATGATGTAAATATTCCCACTTCCCCTAGTATTGACATTCTCGGTGTAACATTAACTACTAACTTGAGCTGGACACATTATGTTAGAAGCATTGCTAAGAATGCCTCTAAAAAACTGGGACTCCTGTACAGAGTTCGAGAATTCTTCACTGACGAGCAGTTGGCCGTGATATAAAAAAGTCATGTGCGTTCTCAGATGGATTACTGTTCGCCTCTGTGGGGTGGAAGTGGAGTGGTTGCATTGAGGCAGTTGGACAAAATTCAAAATAAAGCTATTAGATTAATCAATAACCCTGCAATCACACAGGACCTTCCTACATTATCCATACGAAGAAGAAACGTTGCATCCCTTGCATTATTCTACAGATATTTTCACAGCAATTGTTCCGAGGAACTTGCTTCAATTGTGCCGCCTCTCCACATCTTTCCCCGTAAAACTAGGGCAGCTGAGAGCGCCCATGAATTTACACTTTCTCCTCCACAATGCAGAACTTCTGCTTATCAGAATTCATTTATCCCCAGAGCTACTACTCTTTGGAATTCACTTCCCTCGAATTGCTTTCCACAAACTTACAATCTACAAATGTTTAAATCCAGTTGTTACAAACATTTTATGAATGGAGGATGCCTTTAGGCACATGGACCTTTTTGTTTTATCTGTGTTTTTCCTTCCTCCGTTCATTGTCTCTTAAAAAAAAAAAAAAAAAAAAAGCCGCTCCAGATGCTCAGGCCCCCAAAGGGGCCAGGTTGACATTAGATCTGGGGAAGGATATAGTATCCGGGTGTACGGTCATCTTGTTTACATCGGTCGTACGCTCGCGGTTATGTTCACGTCTATTTTGGTGGGTATTTTTCTGTTATTTGTCCCCTGCTGGCAATATATATGATGATGGACAATAAGTCATGGCATGGGGGGATCCCCCCCTCAACCTATTATTGTGTCCCACGGCAGTCAAAATAGACGGGAAAATTATCGCAAGCGTGCCAAGTAGTGTAAACAAGGCGGGCGGTACGCCCGAATACATCCTTACCGAGATATGTCTCTGAGAGGGCAGCGGGGGAGGGGATCATCAGCCCACAGGCTTACAATCCCAGGCCAATGCCCCCACCGTCCACAGCCTCCCTTGCAGTGTCACCCAATTGGGTGATCTCGCCAGCACCTAGAAGCATAAGTAGTACAGTAAAAGAGAGACAGAGAAGGCTAAGGTTGGGTAGAGGATGCCAACCTCACTCTGAATAGGACCAACTTCACCCAGGTATGAACATGTTGAAAGAGTGGGTGATGAAAGGCTTACAAAGAGAATACATGAGTCAGAAACAAGGGGAAATAGATTGAGAGGAAGACCTCGGAAAAGATGGTATAAAAAAAAGCATTGGAAGATAGAGAGATGACTGAAGAAGTGGTAATGCATAGTAATAAATGGAGAATGTTTGTGAATAGATGAGTGATAATGCGGTCGATGGGAGAGGGGGTCGGGTGCCAGTTGGACTAGATAATAGTCCGTCAGGCGCCTGGCTGGGGAGCCGGTGTATATCGGAAAGGCCCTGTTTGGAGCTATGTGGGCGGGTATTGTGGTCTAGTTCCGCTGCATGTCTGCCTGCTGAGACCGAAACCTGTCTGGAGATATGGGACCTGGGAATCTTTTGCTTGGGACGTATCTGGGTCTTCTCCTGGATGCCCTAGATGTGTGTTTATTTTTGGTTTTTGGTTTTTCTGTTCGGGTTCAGTCTTGGGTCGGCTACCTACAGTTATGGGGTATGTGCCTAAGTATATACTGGTACATACATATTTTGAGAGGCTGATATGAATTAACTGCTTCAAGCTCCGTGTGTCCAGATATCTTGACTAACGTACCTTGATATTGGCTCTGTCACTCTTTCAACTTTGGGGGAGACACTTATTACAGGAAGCTTTTCCTTTTGTCTCCTTCATTCACATGTACATACATAAATCTAAAGATCGAGTGCTCAAATTGGAGTGCGGTTCCGGTCTTATGTCCTAATGGCGGCACTCCAGGCAGCCCTGTTTAGAGCTGCCTAACTGTAGTCTTTTATTTTCAGCTGATGGTAGATTGCAAAGTATCCATCATAATTTCTCAGTTATCTTGAAGATTTTATAGTGAAATATGGTGTTAATTATGAAAACATGACATTATTACGACTCCTGTGTACTCATTTGTAGTCTCATATAATTGAATTGAATATTGATAAATCAATTGTCAAGGGATTCAGTTTACCTTTAGTTAGAACAAATATAGACTATAGTCAGGTATATATATTCAAGATCAGACCTTACCACGTCTCTCTTGGCCAGTGCAGGGGTAAGGGGAGGAGGGGGGGGGGGGGTAGAGTGGCTGTAGCAGAGGAAATATGTTTTAAATTGCCCACATGCGAGTTTCAGGCTATAAGGAAGTTGGAGCTGTAGACATTAATATTTAGCAGAATTAACAACTAAAATACAGTCGTAATATGGTTATGCATACATAAAACCAAATTAATCATACTTTCTATCCATCAGAAACTTTATTAGTATTGTATTTTAGTTTAAAATCGATGTTTATGGCTCCAACTTCCTTATAGCCTGAAACTCGCAAGTGGGCAATTCCAGCATCCCTGAGTAATCTAGAACTTCAGATAAAAATTAAGGGGTCTATTCAGCACTCTTGATAAATTATGGCTCGATGCAACTTACACGGAATATATTTATGTTGGAGAATTAATGTGCAAAGATTTGGATATAATCTTCTAAGGTACGGTTGACCAAATAAGTCGTGTCTCCGCTGTCATTACGTTTTGCTCTGTGTGCTGTATTAATGTCTGTCAGATGTTGAATAGGTTGTTTAAAAATTGGAACATGTATGTATATCTCACTCGAAACGATGAATTAATTCTTAGATAGTGCCGATACCAATTATTGATCGAAATATAATTGGTGCCGCGAAATTACTTATTTGGCCGACTGTACCTAATAAATCGTGCAATTAATCCCTTCTGTATCGGCGACGTCTTTTTAGCTTTATTCTGGCTACTATTAGACGATTTTATTCAATTTAAAAAGGGTCTCCAACAATTAACAGGCTTCGAACTATCTCACTTTACCCTTTATACTACCACAGATCCTTCTTAAGCTGCACAAAATCGTCTAAATATAGCTAGAATGAAGTTAGAAATACGTCACCGGTACAGAAGGGGTTAACGATTAGTTAAGCAGCCCTAATATATCTAGGATGTCTTTTTATTTTATCCAAGCTATATTTAGACGATTTTGTGCAGTTTTAAGAAGGAGCTGCGGTAGGAAAAACTGTTAAGTGAGATAGTTCGAAGCCTGATAATTGCTGGATTTTTTTTTTTTTTAAACTGAATATAATTTTTTAATAGTAGACCCCGCCGTTAGGGAGCCACCTTGTCGCGGTGGCGGGGCTTGAAGCGTAGCCGGTGGTCTCTGTTCCTCGGGGGGGGGGGGGGGGGGGGGGCACAGACCTTCTTAGGATTGGGGCCCTGCCGGCCTCGTGGGCTAAGACCTCCCTCCTCGTTGGTTTCCAGAAGCCTGCGAGGTACCTCTTTTCTGTCTTTTTTTCCCCCCTCTACCTTTTTCCTTTTCTTTACTTCACCTTCTTCTATCGTTGCCGGCTGGACTATTCTTTATGCTTTGGTGAAGGGTGGATGTGGACGGCGTTCCCTTCCACCCGTAGGACTGTAGTACCTGACGTGCCCGCACGAGGGGAATCTTTTATCGTCAAATCTCGCCCTCTGTGCTGGACCCGAAACTGACGAGTTGACCGCCAATTTGGCACAGGGGGTCGGGGTGTATATCCGGGTTTGACTCCTAGGGCATGTACCTTGTCCTCTAATTTGTGGCTCCGTGGTGGGTGTGGAGCTTCTCCCGGATGAACCTTGTTACCTTCGTATTATGGAGCCTTCTTCTGGATCTTCGATCACCGGCGCTGGCCATGATATGGCTGATGTGTTTGTCTCTCCTTCCTTGCCCGTCCTCTCCTCGGTTGGTAGTAGATCTTTGCCTACCACTATACCGGGTCCTTTACCGACCCATGCACTGTCTATGTCCGTCCATTCGACCTCTGCTCCACTTACAGTTCCGAGCCTAGTCGTGTCGTGTTCTCTTGGCGCATCTACCTCCTCTACGTTCGCTTCCTTCCTCGCCATTCACTCAGTTCCTGCCCCTTTGACCTCTTCCATGTCCCACTCCGTTCTCCCTGATCAGCCCTCTTCCATTCGTCCGTTCGCTCTCTCCTCTGCTTCCTCTTCCACTCTTCTTCCCTCGTCCTCCTCCACTTCCTCGGTTTCTTCCCCTTCCTCTCGTATAGTCACTTTCGATCCGTATCTCCCACCCGTTCCCCATTCTTCTTCTTTTCCTTCTCCTCCCGTTACTTCCGCTCCTCGCCCTCGTTCTTCTGTTCTCCCTTTATCCTCACTCTTTGCCCCTGCTGACTTTATTAAGTTCTTCTCGGTCCCCGCCTCAGCTCCTCTTGCCGGAGATGACCTCCTGTTCCACCTGCGTCTCCTTCAGCAGGTGGGCAGGGATGTCACCTTCCCCTCCCGCCATGATGACTCCCGTCTCGTTACGGTCCAGAACGAACGGCAGGCTGCTGCTATGTCGACAATTGTAGACTTCTCCGGAACTTCCATCCCAGCCCTTAACCCTTATTTAGCGGCGAGCAACATAAGTCGAGTTAAATAAAGCTGGACTATGTGGCGGCGCTCGACATAACTCGAGTGGCAATTTCAGCACGTAATGTGGCTGAGAGAGAGAGACAAGTGGTGGCAGGAGACTAGCGAGCGTATGACTGCTCCAGACCACCGCGGCGAACCTACTGACACAAATCTCAGCTCCCTCCTCCCTCTCTCACTCGCTACATACTCAATTATGTACTGAAAGTACCGAATTACCTGCTTTTTGCACTCGCGTTGCACGGTTATTGCAAGAAAACTATCCATCATACAAGGATCGTTATGGTGTCATTCGAAAGCTCTGTTTATGCCCTTTCAGGGATAGGTACTTGTTTTACGTTCTGGGTCTTATTTAGGCATGAAAATGATCACGTAAACAGCCCTATTTTGGCTAAAAACACCCCGCTGTGCGGTACACATAAATAAACCGCATAGGCCGCTCGTAAGGTGTTAAAGACCAAAGACTGAACTCTTGTACGGGTACCGTCCTGATCCCTCCTTCCATCCGTCTCGGTGGTCGGCAGTTCGCGGACTGTGCTGACCTTATTAAGACTATTGTTGTTGCTCAAGACCATGTTGTGGTTAGTCTTGTCTGCTAGACCATCCCACCTCGCACCAATCGCCGCCATCCCGCCAATATCGCCAAAATCACGTTCGATGGTCGGTCTCTCCCTTCTCACGTTATTGTCGGCGGTACTCGCCTGACCGTCACTGAGTCCCTACCACGTCCTCAGCAGTGTCGCGGTTGCTGGCGCTTTGGGCATCCTGTTAAGTACTGTCGCTCTTCCACTCCCGATTGCCCTAGGTGCCCACGCTGTGCACAATATGGCCATCTCGTCGGTGACTGCCGGTCTCCAATACGATGCTGCCTAAACTGTCAGGGCTCCCATTCTGCTGATTCCCGAGATTGTCCCGTTTTCAAATTCGAGTCTGAAGTTACGATCCTTAAGACGATGCACGGCCTTACTCATTCTACAGCTCGTCAGGCAGCTCGCCGCCTGGGCTTCTCCCCTCATCCGTTTTCAACTGTTCTATCTCACCCTCCCGTCTCCTCCACTTCTTCCGCCCCCCCCCCATTGTGCCTCCATCATTCTCGTCCTCCTCTCCCTCTACTTCTCCGGTTCCGTCGTCTGTCCCTTCTTCTCATCCTTCTTCCTCTCCTCCTTCAGTTTCTTCTTTCTCCTCCGTCCCCTTGGCTGTCTCATCGTGTTCTCTCCCTTTATCTAACTCTTTCTCTGTTCTTAACTCTTCTACTCCTACTTCCGCCCCCCCTCCTTCCACTACTCTTCCTCGCTCCACTTCTTCCGGTTTGTCTCAACGCCCCATCCACCAGCGTTCTCGTCCGAAGCCTCCTCATCGTTCTCTTCCTCCGTCCTGGTCTCGTAGTTCCAAGATTCCCTCCCGGCTTCCTACCTCCTCTACCAAACTAGTTTTGAAACATTTGCCCCGTTCCTCCCTTTCTTCCTCTCCCGCCTCCTCTTCTAAACGCAGGGACCGCCTCCACAGTGTGCGGAGCCCGAGTCCCAGTGGGAAGAAGAAAAAGCTCCCTCCTTCCTCCCCCCCTTCTCCTCTTTCTTCGTCCTGTGTCCAACCGCCCCCCCCCACCACCCCCCCGCCCCCGATTCCTTAGACTTATCCTTTGAATCTTTGCCCAAGATTGAGGAGTATATTCTTTCTTCTCATCCGCCGCCTATTTCCGTTTCTGCCGACGTTTATCCCATCCCTTCTACGCTCCCCCCTACCCCTCTCCCGCCTTCCCCTACCACTCTCCCTCCCTCCCCCGGGCCTCTCCTTCTCGTTCCTCATCCTCCCGTCCTTCCCCCTCCCTCCTCTTCCCTTCCTCCCTCTCCCTCTAGCCCTCTTATCTCTTCTTCTCCTTCCCTCTTAAGCCTCCCTATGCCACCTGGTTATCAATCTTCTCCTTTTCCTCCTTGTTCTTCCTCGTCCCCCATTCCTTCCATTATTACTCACCGTTAACATCATCAGTCTTTTCTTAGTTGTACATAAGTCTGTGTGTTCTTCTTTTTCTTGTTCTTTGTCCCTCTTTCTTTCCTCTTATATGTATGCATCTTTCACTGTATTTTGTGTGTCTGTGTTGTCTATAGTGTATATGTTTTCTTCCCACTTGTGTGTTCCTTTTGTTGATGTTTTCTCTTTGTTGTCCTTTCTTTGTTTTCTTCGATATTTCCGTTACTTTTTCTCTTTTTGTTTTTTGTTTTTTTCTTTTTCCTCCCTTGTTTCTCTTTAGTTCGGCGTGTTTTTGTTCCGCCTCTCTGATATGTGTTTGTATATATCGATTTTATTCTCTCTTTTACAGCTTATTTTCTCGTACTTTCTTTTTAGTGTTTTTTAGTATGTCCGTTTTGCAATGGAACCTTCGCAGTTTTTCTCTTCAGAGAGACGATTTGCGTTTTTTACTCTCTTCCCATTCCCCTAAGGTTGTCTATCTCCAGGAAACTCGTCTTCTTTCTCCTCCGATTCCTGTTCCTGGCTACCGTTTTATCAGTTCTCCTCATTCTCTTTCAGACACTTGTATTCTCCTTCACCACTCTGTTCCTTATGAAGAGTTTTCCTGCCCTACTTCCCTCCCTTGCACCTTTGTTAGGGTTTTTCTTGGTCGATGGACTACAGTTATTTCTCTTTATTTCTCTCCTTCTGTTCCCATCGATTTTGGCTCTTTTACCATGTTTTTAGCTCGGCTGCCTCCTCCGTTTTTATTGCTTGGTGATTATAATTGTAGGCACACCCTGTGGGGTGATTCTGTCATTACCTCACGTGGTCGTGCATTAGAGTCTTTCATTACTAATAATAACCTCTTTCTCCTTAATACTGGTTCCCTGACTCATTTTGATGCTAGAACACGTTTTTTTTCTTGTCTTGATCTTTCTTTTTGTTCCCCTTCCCTGTCTCTTCTTTTTCATTGGTCTGTTTTGGGGGATTCTCTCTATAGCGACCATTTCCCTGTTCTGCTCTCTCCTACCTCCTATTCTCCTGTCCCTGGTCCTCCTCGTTGGTGCTTCCAGCGTGCGGACTGGTCTACTTTTGCTTCACTATCTATCCCTTCCTTACCTCCGTCTGATTTTTCATCTGTACATGATTTACTGGCCTTTTTTCTGGTCACAGTTTTGAGTGCTGCCTTAGTCTCTATTCCTCGGACTTCCCGTCCTTTTACGTCTAAATGTGTTCCTTGGTGGTCCCCGAACTGCTCCAAGGCTCTCCGCGTCAAACGGGATTCTTGGAAGAGCTTTCGTCGTAAGCGTTTTACTCCCGCTCATGATCGTTCTTTTATACTTTTTCGTAAGGCGTCTGCCTTCCTCCGTCGCACAGTCAGGTCTGCTAAACGTCAAAGTTGGGTGTCCTATGTTTCCTCCATTATGTCCTTTACTCCTGTTCAGTCCGTCTGGAAGCGCATATGCAAGATTTCGGGCAAGCGTTTCCCTCCTCATTCTCCTGTGCTTCATGTTGATGGGGAGTCTGTTGCTGACTCGGAGGCAGTCGCCGATCGTTTGGGTCTTTACTTTAGCTCAGTCAGTAGTGGCTCTCATCTCCCCCTGGAATTTCATTCACTTAAAGTCGTCGCAGAAACTTCTCCAGTTGTTTTCACTCTGTCTTCGGAAGAGTCGTACAATGCCCCGTTTTCTTCCCGTGAGTTGCTCTCCGCTCTTCGTGCCTGTAAGGCTACTTCTGAGGGTCTTGATGGCGTCCATAATTTAATGCTTAAGCATCTTTCCTCTGAGGCTTTGGTATTTTTATTGGCTATTTTTAATAAGGTTTGGTCGTCTGGTGTTTTCCCTCCTGCATGGAGTTCTGCTCTTACTATTCTTTTTCTTAAGCCTGGTAAGTCAGGTTTCTCGCCCCAAGACTATCGCCCTATTGTCTTGACGAGTTGTTTATGCAAGCTGTTTGAACGGATGGTTAATGTCCGCCTGATGTGGCTTCTAGAGTCACGTCAGCTTTTGTCTTCGACCCAGTTTGGTTTTCGGCGTGCTCGGTCCGCTATCGACCCTTTACTTAGTTTGGAGACCTACGTCCGGTCTGCTTTTGCTTGCCATGAGTCAGTTCTTGCTGTTTTCTTCGATCTCAAGAAGGCGTACGACTCCGCGTGGAAACATCATATTTTATGCCAACTCCGTTCTTTTCATGTCCGTGGTAATATGGGCGTCTTTATTCGTAATTTCCTTTCTTCTCGTTCTTTTCGTGTCCGGGTGAATTCCTCGTTTTCTCGGTTATTCCCTCAGATAGAAGGTGTACCTCAGGGATCCGTTTTAAGTACTATCCTCTTTCTCATAGCCATTAATGGCATTATCTCTTCCCTTCCGGCTAAGGTCAGGTCCTCCTTATATGTCGACGACTTTGCGATCTATGCTGCTGATTCGGATATTGTTGCGTTACGCTCCCTTATCCAATCAGCGATTGTGGCTGCCTCGTCATGGGCCACTGCTCATGGGTTTCGTTTTTCTACGACTAAATCTTGTGCTATGTCTTTCACTCGTCGCCGCGTTATCCCGCGTCCTTCTCTTGAACTGTATGGTTCCGTTTTACCTTATCGCTCTTCGACTACCTTCTTGGGTCTTGTCTTTGATTCCCGTCTTAACTGGGCGGCTCATGTTTTCTCTGTTAAGGTTGCTGCTTTGCACCGTCTTCGTCTCCTCCAGACCCTGTCCCACCTCACTTGGGGTGCGGACCGTGCTCTTCTTCTTCGCCTTCACGTTACCCTTGTTCTTTCTAAACTCGATTATGGTTGTCAGGTTTACTCATCAGCCTCCGACACAGTCCTCCATAAACTTGACTCTGTTCACCATTTCGGTTTACGTGTTGCCTTGGGTGCTTTTCGCTCTTCCCCTGTTGAAAGCCTCTATGCTGAATCCGGCGTCCCTTCTTTGTACCGACGTCGGGCCCTTCTCTCTCTCCAGTACTACGCCCGGTCGCTTCAGTTTCCTTCCTTGCAGACCTCTCTTCTTCCTACTGTTCCTGTTCCATCTCATTCTCGCCTTCGGCCCCCTTTCCTTTCTCGTATGGATTCCTTACTTTCTCATTCTTCGTTTTCCCCCTTCCACGTTCTTCCGCTACGGCTCAGTAAGTGTCCTCCTTGGCTCCTTCCTCGTATTTCCTTGTGTCCCTCTATTCTTCCTTGTTCTAAGTCCTCTACCCCGCCCCCAGTTCTTTGTTCTCCTTTCCTTGTACACCTTACACAGCATTCTTCTTCTACCCCGGTTTACACTGATGGCTTCCGTTCGTCTTCTGTCGTCGGGTTTGCCATCCTTTTTCCTTCTCGTTCTTATCAGTATTCTCTCCCTTCTCCAGCTGGTGTTCTGACTGCCGAACTTTACGCTATCTTCATTGCCGTCCGTCTCATGTGCTTCTTTCCTTCTTCCTCCTTTACTCTTTTTTCTGACTCTTACAGTGCCCTTCTTCTCTTGCAGTCTTTCCCTGCTGTCCATCCGTTGGTTCTTGCCATCCAAGATTGGCTTGTCAGTCTTTCTGCTCGGAAAAAGGTTGTCCAATTTTGTTGGGTGCCTAGCCATGTTGGTGTCCGTGGAAATGAGCAGGTTGATGTTCTCGCTTGATCGGCAGTCCGATCAACTTCTCTCTCTCTTCCCGCCTCTGACTATTATCCAGCTATCTCTGCCTTCCTCCTGTCTCGCTGGCAAACCATGTGGTCTTCTCTTTCCTCTAATAAGCTCCGCACGGTTAAGGCCTCCGTTTCTGCCTGGGCTAACCCCTCTCACCGTGTTCGCCGTTGGGAGACTGCGTTGGCCCGGCTTCGGATAGGCCATACCAGACTTACCCACTCCTTCCTACTTGCTTACTATCAGAATCTATCAAGAGAGGTTAAAAAATGTATAAGGACAGACAAAAGAAATTATGAAATCAGGATAGCCAATGACTCAAAAAATAACCCTAAGGCTTTTTACCAGCTATATAAATCTAAAGTTAGAGATAAAATAGGCCCCCTTAAAACTTCGATAGGAGAAATGACAGAAAATGATTTAGAAATGTGCAGTACATTAAATAGTCAGTTTCTATCCGTTTTCACTAATGAAAATTTGGCACAGATTCCAGAAGTCCGTAAGGTATATAGCGATAGTATAGAAAATAGGTTAAGTACGGTTACTATAAGTAGAAATGATGTGCTTAAGGAAATTGACAGACTGAAACCTCAGAAATCGCCTGGCCCCGATGAGGTATATGCCAGAGTATTAAAAGAATGCAGAGATGAGTTAAGTTACCCATTAACATTTCTTTTTAACAATTCATTAGAAACAGGTATAGTTCCAGAAGCTTGGAAACTTGCAAATGTAGTTCCGATTTTCAAAAAAGGTGATAAATCAATAGCATCCAATTACCGTCCCATTAGTCTCACTGCAATCATAGGAAAGCTACTAGAGTCAATTATTGCTAGAAAAATGAGAAACCACTTAGAAACATTTAACTTAATCAATTCTTCTCAGCATGGATTCACTCAGGGACGTTCTTGCCTTACTAATTTGCTTAGTTTTTTCTCAGAGGTATATGAAGCAGTAGATAATGACAAGGCATACGATATTATATATTTAGATTTCAGTAAAGCTTTCGACAGAGTCCCTCATGAGAGATTGATGAGAAAGGTTGAGGCACATGGAATAGGTGGGGCGTTGTTGGGATGGATTAGGTCATGGCTAATTGGTAGGAAACAGAGAGTCAGCATAAATGGTACCAAGTCAGAGTGGGGAGCAGTCAAAAGTGGTGTCCCCCAGGGATCGGTATTAGGTCCCCTGTTGTTTCTTATATACATAAATGACCTAGATTTAGGTATAACTAGTAGGATAAGTAAATTCGCAGACGATACTAAAATGGGGAGATCAATTGATTCAGATAGCGATATAGAGTGCCTCCAAAGGGATCTAGATACCTTACATGAATGGTCAGTAAATTGGCAGATGAAGTTTAACATTGACAAATGCAAGGTATTAAAGATAGGGAAGATGCAAACAAATGTTAAATATAAACTAGCTAATTTAGAATTAGAAAATTCAGACTGCGAGAAAGATCTAGGTGTGTTTGTTAGCAATGATTTGAAGCCTAGAAAACAGTGTATAGGCGTTCGTAATAAGGCAAACAGGATTCTCGGGTTCATCTCTAGGAGTGTGAGTAACAGAACTGCTGATGTTATCTTAAAACTTTACTTGTCATTAGTGAGACCCCATATGGATTATGCTGTCCAATTTTGGTGTCCTTATTACAGAATGGACATAGATTCATTGGAGAGAGTACAGCGTAGAATGACAAAAATGATCCATAATATTAGAAATCTTCCGTATGAAGAAAGGTTGAAGAAATTAGGTTTACATTCGTTAGAGAGACGCAGAGTTAGAGGGGATATGATAGAGGTGTTGAAGTGGGTTAGTGGGATTAACAAAGGGGACATGACAAATGTACTAAAGCTCAGTGATAGCGAAAGAACTCGTACCAATGGTTTCAAATTAGATAAATTTCGTTTCAGAAAAGATATAGGCAAATATTGGTTTGGTAACAGAGTTGTAGATGGGTGGAATGGACTACCAATTGCTATAGTGGGATCTAAAACTGTAGGGAGCTTTAAGATAAAATTGGATAAGCATATGGACGAGAAGGGTTGGGTGTGAAGGGGGATCAGCCGGGTTGGGCCAATCAGCGCTCTGCAGACCCCCATAATCCTGCGTTAATCTCTAACCGTTTTGGTAAGATGATCCTCAGGGTATTAGAGTGTTTAGCCTATAATTGGGCTTTGTAATTGATTTGGGGTTGTGTGGGACAGGGATCTGCCTTGCTTAGGCCAATCGGCTTTCTGCAGACTCCCATTTTCTTATGTTCTTATGTTCTTATGTTCTTATGTTCCTCATGTCCCGCTCGCCTCCACCTCTTTGCTCCCGGTGTGGTGTTCAGCTTTCTATTTCTCACATTTTCCTTGACTGTCCTCTCTTTTCGGGTCGACGTTATTTTTCTATTTTCCCTTGGTCGTCGTCCTTGTCTTGCCGATCTCCTCTCAGAGTCCCCTTTCTTTTCCGTTGACCACGTAATGGATTTCCTTTCCTCTCTCAGGCTCCTTAACGATGTTTAAATTCCTTTCCTTCTAACACTATCCGTTTCCTGCTTTAGTGCCATATGGCCTTTGTTGCATGGTGCTAGAAATGTATTAATGTTATGTTATGTTATGTCTAATAGTAGAAGCTATCAACCCTTCTGGATTATTAAGTCAACACACTGTAAGTCAAGAATTGCGTCAATACTGGTAGCCTACTCCTTTTCGAGAACTCCAGTCCCTTCTGCTATAGTCCATTCATTTTAAGTTGTCCAGAAATCGTGACCTCTATCATATATAACTCAAAATGGACTAGAGCAAATGGGCTGTAAATGTCCACACCTATTCCCTGGCTAACTCTTCATAAATGGTAGAAATATCAGGTCGATTACTCGAGTCGTTTTTGGGTTTGTTGTGAAGCTTCCCAGCCTACCTAAAATGAACAGGGTATAGCATAGGGGAGACACTAGCTCACTGGTTCATTGGCTGAGTATCCGGGTTCGAATCCACATAGAAGAGTCGGAGTTTTGAAGCAGTTATACAGTGTGAGTGATATTATTTTGATATACTATATATATACAGTATAGATAGATAGATATAGGACCACAACTTCCCTTGAATTGGGATCTCGGTCACTCCTTTGGCTTTGGGGAGACACTCGTACAGGCAACCTGCCTTTTGTCTCCTTCATACATATAGAAAACAAATATAGGCTATATACACTATACAGTATACTGTAGATATAAACACAACTAATACGAACATAAAGATCCAACTTTATGACCGTCCTCGTACCAGCTCCAGACAATTAGACAGCCAAATAATTCCCGTGACTCAAGGGGTTCGAATCAACTTTGGTTCGAACCCACACCACCACCACTAGATACTGATCATAGAGTACATATGACCTAGAGGCAAAAGCGTGACGTCACACGGTTATTTTGCCGCGCGTCCTAGGGATTTGGTGGCAGCACTGTTGTATGGTATAACAACCAAAGCACCTCAGTGGCTTGTCCTTATTATAGATAGTCTGTGCGCCGCGCGCACCTGCCAGCTGGCTTACTGCAGTGCTACCAAAGTTGAGGGAATATCCGCAAAACGAGGGAGCAATAGATTAAAGAGGGAACATATTTAAGAGTTAATTAATGTTGGTAAAAACACTTGTAAATTATTTAATATAAATTAGATATATATAAGCAAGATGAAAATATTAAGTACACATATACACTATAAGATATACTCATATATAATGCAAGCTGTATACCTTAAAGCAACACAACAATATTAAAATGTCATTTTGAATATATATTATTATGTTACATGTTATGTAGATGTTAATTTGTAAAGTAGCACTAAAACTGGACATTTATACTTATGACATCTAGGGATATTTTGTCCCACCATTGACGTTGGCAACTCCCGAATCTCACATCAACAATGGCGGGTGTTGGAGGAGGTCTGCTTGTGCACTTCATAATGACAATTACACGATGACTGGCCTTTACAGTAGCCTCTACTTATGTCTATTTAACTATGTCATGTTTGCAGAGTCTCTGGATAACGTTCAATTGATTATTAATAGCGTTATTAGTACAAGGTAGGGATTATTATGAAATAATGGGACCAAGGATAGTCAATATAATGTCTTTGTGGGAACCCTCCCCTCCCATTGTCATTTGTGATCGTGCTGCCATCTCTCGAACTCGCGGATCCCTATTTACAGATTTGTGGCTTCTTCTTTTGCCTCTAGGTCATATTATGTACTCTATGATACTGATCGACACCACCACGCGGCTTCCACAACAACACAGACGATCAGTATGGCTCAGGAACTCGTGGTGAAACACTCCCTCTTGACCTTAATGGGATAGTGGTTGGTCAGCTGTGCTTTAGGTCTATTTATTCAGTTATTTATATATGTTTTACTTGCCTCGCTAGACCTCCATCAAACTTAAAATTACACCCCCTAGACCCCCTTTCAAGATAACTTTGTACATTTTTCGGTAGAAAAATGTCAGTCGAAGTTCTTCTTAAATTACAGGTTCGCTATTGCTCGCCAGGAAAATATCGACACCTACATGGCATGAAAGGTCTTTAAATTGACATAAATAGGGCGAAAGTTCTTAAAATCTCCAAACTAATGTGGCAAACTTTTTAATATCTCAAAACTAACGGGGCTAAACATGAGGAAGAAGGCGGACAAGAAAAACGACCCATCTCCCCTTAACAGTTTTATTCAAGTGATTCAAGGGACTGGAGTTCTCCCTAACGGGCTCCAGCCTGACGTTATTCTTGACTTACAGTGTGTTGGCTTAATAATCCAGAAGGGTTTGCTAGCTTCTGAAGTCCTATTAACTGACTAACTATATTTGGATTTTTTTTTATTTTAATACCACAAATTTTCCGAGTGTTTTTTATAAACAAAATTGGTCATTTGCATCAATATTATAGTGTTTGTAATTAATTAGAAATCTCGGGAAAACCTATTTTCCCCATTAGGCCTATCGATCGATGTTGAGACACGGCCCCGATAGTCATTTGAAAAGACATTAGCCTAACCTAACAACCTTACCTAACCTAACCTAGTATTATGGGTGGGGTCTGCCGGGGCGGCAGCCCCCGCTGGTTGGCTACTAATCACTTAATAACAAAAATAAAATAAAATGGCTGTCGATTATACGAAGGTGAAAGAAAAGTCGATGAAGTCTATGGTGTTTACTCTGCAATCTTCAGCTTGATTGTACATTGATAACGGGAAAGTACCGTATTGACAACCTTGTTACGAAAATTAAATTTTGGTACCATACTTTTTTATTAGGTTTTGCCGAGGGTTAAAACAAATTTTCTTATGATCTTTAGAGCATATAGATTCAATATTTATTGTTGTGCCCTGTTTTTCTTCAGGATTAACTTGGGTAATGTGAGTTCTAAATGACTGGGTATATAAGGCTGCATGCACAATACAAGATATGAGGAATAGAGAACACAAAGAAACACATGGTAACAAGTTACACGATCACGTTTATTGATATACCACTGCATAATACTCGTGCAAGACAATATAATAGAATTGAACAACACTAGCATAAGTGGATCTGGATGGAGCCTAGTCTCCCACTTCCAACGTTCAGATATTAATCTTCTGATCACTGGCTTTAATTCAACAGGTTTATATACCGAAGACCATCAATGTTACTTATAGAATCATATTCACTGTTAGATTTATTACTGGTAGCTCTGGTGCACAAGTAGTAGTTCACAGACTAGATTAGACACGCGTATTTTAGAGCACGGGAATTCTAGTAACCTCAGGGGGTACTGATCTAAGTTTTATATTCTTGTCTCAGAAATACATAGAACGCAAATCAGTGGGCAAACATTCAGATATCACTAGGGTTTCACTTCTGTGTAATAATATCTGGGTATATGGTTGATTACGAGAGTTAGTATCGCCTGTTAATTAATTAACACTGATACGCTTAGCACTTCCTAATTGAATGGTTATATGAATTATACTGGGGCAAAGAGATAGCCACTTCGTAGAAATATTAATAAGTGAATCTCTAAACAGCACTGTAACAATGTAGTACTGATAAAGGGAATCTTGGGTAGTATCTGATGGGTCTGGTCCTGGTTATCTTGCGTCCATGATGTTGGGGGCTAACGACTGGTTCCGCGGCCGTCCAGGGGGTTCATATGTGTGAAGTTCTCAAATACGGGACAGGTCCTTCTATACAAATCTGCCACGGAGTCTGCCGGCTCTGGAAGCTCTCAACTCCGGAACAACACAAGGGCAGAGCTAGAGCTTAACTTCAGGGTAGTGACCACTGGTTGGTGTCTAGCTTTCAACTGATTTGACTGGGGGCGGGAGCTAGGTTTATAGGCTCGGTTTTGGGCCCTGTAGACAATAGGGATCCCGAGTCTTATGGACTTATTTGAGCTCTCAATAGATATGGGGACTAGGTAAGATGGTGATTACTGTTGTGGCACATGGCTATAGGAAGCCTTCATATTTTAATACAACTGAGCCTTAGTAAGAGGTACTATTTTGGCTATATTAGAAGTATTGAGGGGAGAGAGACTGGATCTACTTTGCGAGGAGGATGGGGACAGCTGTGATAGGAGCGTCTCTCTTAGATTGTTCAATCTTCATTCTATGGTAGTGATCAGAGTATGCAAGAAAGGTAAATGGTTTATTGTGAGTTAATAGAGGTTAGTAAAGGTGTTAGTCATGCATGGTTAGTTCATTGATAGGAAGAATTCCTGTGCTACCTGGCAATGACCCGGGAGTCAAAACAGGGGTCAGGTATCCCTCCGCAGGGGTGGGGGTCTCCCTCCTCGGGTGGGTAAAAAGGGGTAGCTGGGCGCCCTCTCTCTGTGATGGTCGTCCGGCGGCTGTGGCTAGGGGCTTGCCATATCACCAGTGTTTGTAATAACCCTCTGTTTATGAGACAGATGTGGGTGTTCTTAATATCAAAACCGAAGGTGCCTTGGCTAGCTGGGTGTACTCGGTTGGCTGTTAATTGCATGGCTTGCTGGATGTGGTGGAGACTGGTTGTTAACTCTGCCACATTTATCTGGAAGTATGGCAATAGAAATTAGTTACTGGCGAGGCGGCGAGCCTCGCACCGACGACCATGGGGTGCAGGGTTGTGAATGGGATGTAAGAGAATAGATGGCATACAAGGGGTTAGTAAAGTTCTAATGTTGTTCTGGCCTACTAAGTGAAGGTAGGCTGGATAGGAGTATATATATAAAAGGTTGGAGAGCGTTAGCAACGGAAAATTCAAGGATCTTCAAGAGGTATGAGAGAGAGGCTAGGTCGGACAAGAGTCGAGAAGCGCGGGTGTCTTAATGAGAGGGGGGGGGGGGGGGAGCTCAGGGGCTACAGGGAAATTTGCCCCTAAGGTCCCTGGGCGTGGGGGTGGCATTAGGCTACAATTGATATT
Organism: Paralithodes platypus; assembly: GCA_032716605.1. Taxonomy (NCBI): domain Eukaryota; kingdom Metazoa; phylum Arthropoda; class Malacostraca; order Decapoda; family Lithodidae; genus Paralithodes; species Paralithodes platypus. Next base: position 34,051,224 of record CM064491.1, on the reverse strand, counting down.
GGAGTTTGAAAAGACAGTGAAAGTACGTTAGTCAAATGCTACCGAGGGATGCAAATACGGGGTGTTATATGAGTCTGGAAAAGATAGAATCATGTGGACTGTGGGGCGGTGGGGGAGAAGGAAGTTAACTGTAGGTGTGTGCGTGACTTGTGGATAAAGTAAGGAAAAACATGGTGTATTATTTCTCGTACATACGAGGGGTTATGGACCTATTATTTGACACGCTTTTTGTGTACGTTTAGGTGTCCCTGGGAACTGCGTTTTCTATGAAATATAGACCCAAGGAAAGCGGCATTTCGTAGGGGTACTGCGTTATTGTTTCGAGGTACTATTGATAGATACTGGTAACAAAGGTTATCTATACAATCTCTGGTTGGGGTAAGGATTACGTTACAGCATGGGTGTATTAACTTCTAAGGTATATAACATCGGTAAATCTACAGTTATACTACCCCTCACTCACTACCCCCACCACCTCCCCCCTTCAAAACACGCCTTTTAGCGTGTTTTTGGATGGTTCAGCAGACGCGGAAACTGGAAAAAAAATTATTTTGATAAAAATTTATCACCAACCAGATACGAGTTTTTCAGGTAATTTGTTGTTGTTTTTTATTTTTTATTTGATATACAGTGTAGTTTAATACCGAGGACCGTCGCATTTTAGTATTTTTAACATTAACCTAACCTAACCTAACTTAACCTAACCTAACCGAAAACTAACCTGTTTCCGAGATGGTCTAAACCCAGCTCACGTTCCCTGTTTATGGGTTCGCGAAGGTTTGTAATACTTCAATGTATCTATTTCAAGTCAAATGTACATTTCCGCGCATCATCAAACCATACTAAGTCTACTATTAACACCTTACGAGCGGCCTATGCGGTTTATTTATGTGTACCGCACAGCGGGGTGTTTTTAGCCAAAATAGGGCTGTTTACGTGATCATTTTCATGCCTAAATAAGACCCAGAACGTAAAACAAGTACCTATCCCTGAAAGGGCATAAACAGAGCTTTCGAATGACACCATAACGATCCTTGTATGATGGATAGTTTTCTTGCAATAACCGTGCAACGCGAGTGCAAAAAGCAGGTAATTCGGTACTTTCAGTACATAATTGAGTATGTAGCGAGTGAGAGAGGGAGGAGGGAGCTGAGATTTGTGTCAGTAGGTTCGCCGCGGTGGTCTGGAGCAGTCATACGCTCGCTAGTCTCCTGCCACCACTTGTCTCTCTCTCTCAGCCACATTACGTGCTGAAATTGCCACTCGAGTTATGTCGAGCGCCGCCATATAGTCCAGCTTTATTTAACTCGACTTATGTTGCTCGCCGCTAAATAAGGGTTAATAATATTAACCCATTAGTACCAACAGAATAGCGACAAAATAGGGGTAGTAGAACTGTAGATTTATCATAACATCTACTTCTCGGATGTAAGAACATACATAGATATAATTATGGCTGTCTGATGTGTTGGCATTGGCTCAACGTAGGGACAGGGCATGGCTGTTTTTAATATTAATGTATATTCTTGTTCATCATCGTGTAGGTAGAATCGGGCGGGTAAGGGGTGTAGGACACGAAGCAAATTGGCGTAGTGTGGACTGTGGATACGAAGGGGGTAAGTGGAAGACGTATGACAATTGTGGAAAAGAAAATGGAAAAAGGTGAACACAATGGCGGATAAAGATACTTAACCTAAGGATTGAATACATAGATTTATGGGGCGATGGGTCTTCAGAAACTTAGTCTGGCAAGACAAGATGTTAGGGAATGTTAATATTAATACTTAAACTAAGGATTGAATACATCGATGAACGACGACATTATAGTCGTCGTCCTAATAAGGTGATGAAACCTGGTTGATCTGTACTTGGCACAATACGACACAAGGACAGTGCCGCTATGTCGTATCAATACTGGTGGCAGTTAATATTATAGAGACACTTAGTTACTAGAGGAACAATGCAAGGGGGCGACTGAGCATGGGTTACATATATCTATACTCGTCATGGGAAATGATATACGAGGTCTAGGGACAGGCGTGGGTGTTTTAACTTCTAAGATATATAACATCTACTTCTCGGATGTAAGAACATACATAGATATAATTATGGCTGTCTGATGTGTTGGCATTGGCTCAACATAGGGACAGGGTATGGGTGTTTTTAATATGAATGTATATTCCTGTTCATCATCTTTGTAGTTAGGAGTGTAGGACACGAGGGGGTAGTGTACGTGAGGTGTGGAAAATGGTCAGTTTAGAAGAGGTATATAGGGGCGGCCTGGAGCTGCTTAGCCCTGCGGGCTTGGGCCTGTCTGAATTGGCTGGCTCGGTCAGCTGGTCCTTTCGTTCTGTGGACCTTTCTTTCGGGTGTTTCTGTGTGGTGTTCGCTCGTGGCTTCTGTGGTGGGCTTCTTGTTCTGGGGCATTTTATTTATCTTCAAAATATATCAACAAAATTTGTGGTATTAAAATAACATTAAACCCAAATTTTGGACAATTGGTGTTTGAACGTGCCATACAAGATAGAAAAGTTATAAGAAAGTTGGATAATATAAGCAAGACCATCAACAACGGTAAGTACGGTGTCGTATTCAATTCAATATAAAATTAATGTTATGGTATTTATCAAGGAAACCGGCCACAAATTTTCCTGGAAATTTGGAAGTCACCCATCAAATGAACATAACCTATACTTCATATTAATATATGTTTCAACTTTCTGTAAAACCTATTTAAAAATCAGTAACAACATGTCTTCCTACCTTTAAAATGTTGTCAAGATTCTCCTATAGACGGCATGGATTTTTTTTTCAGCCATACGATAGCTTAATTATTTTTTTTTTTTTTTTAGTTTGTTGTTTAGTTAGGTTAGGTTAGGTTAGGTTAAGTTAAGTTAGGTTAGGTTAGGTTAACTTTCGCCAAATATTGGCTCGGGTTTTGCACATTTCGGGTTTTATGGGTTTAAAAAACATGAAACCCCGAGCCAACTTTCGAAATTCAATTACTGACTTTTTTTCTTTTGCAAAATGCAAAAACCCGAGCCAACTTTCGCCAAAACTTGGCTCGTGTTTTTCCATTTTAAGGTTTTTTAAATTTTCAATATTTTAAATTAATAGTTCTTCCAATATTACCCCTTATTTTCGCCTTTTAGCCCTCAATTTCCCTGTACTTCATAGCCCTCCCCACTATCAGGGGCCGTATCTTAAGATTGTTTGGATAATGGGGAAAACGGTTTTTCCCGGAGATTCTAATTAATGACAACCATTGTATAATGATGAAAACTAGCTAAAACCAAAACAAAAAAATCACGAAATAAAAGTTGGCCAGTTTCCTTGATATTTTCCATATATATTTGTCCCTCCTCTACACTTCCTTCCTCCCTCCCTCCACTCAGCCCCCCCCCCCCCCCCCCTCTTCCGTTGTAATGTCACCACTCTGTTGTTACCAGTCAGTGTATTATTACCTTATACTGTACCTCCTTCCCTACCCCTCTCTACTTTACTCCCTCCCTCCTCTACCTTCCCTACCCTCTCTCCCTCTACATTCCTCCCCTCCCTCTCTCCCTTGTCTTCCTCCCTCCCTCCTCTATTTTTCCATGCTTCCTCCCGTAGTGTACCTTCCTTCCTCCCTCCCTCTCCCACCCTCCCTCCCTACCCTACCTACCTACCTCCCCTACCTACCTCCCTCCCATCGCTCCTCCCTCCCATCGCTCCTCCCTCCCTACCTCTCATCCCTCCTCCCTCCCTCCCCTACCTTCCTTCCTCCCTCCCTCTTCTACCTTCCTCTCCCCTCCCTCCCTCACTCCCTTACCTTCCTCGCTCCGCCCCTCCACTCAGCTCACCCCCCACCCACCCCTCCATTGTAATGTCACCCCACTCTGTTGTTCCCAGTCACTGTATATTTATTTTATTTTTATTTTTTTAAAGAGACAATGAACGGAGGAAGGAAAAACATAGATAAAACAAAAAGGTCCATGTGCCTAAAGGCATCCTCCATTCATTTGTAACAACTGGATTTAAATTGTGTAGATTGTAAGTTTGTGGAAAGCAACTCGAGGGAAGTGAATTCCAAAGAGTAGTAGTTCTAGGGATAAATTAATTTTGATGAGCAGAAGTTCTGCATTGTGGAGGAGAAAGTGTAAATTCATGGGCGCTCTCAGCTGCCCTAGTTCTACGGGGAAAGATGTGGAGAGGCGGCACAATTGAAGCATGTTCCTCGGAACAATTGCTGTGAAAATATCTGTAGAATAATGCAAGGGATGCAACGTTTCTTCGTATGGATAATGTAGGAAGGTCCTGTGTGATTGCAGGGTTATTGATTAATCTAATAGCTTTATTTTGCATTTTGTCCAACTGCCTCAATGCAACCACTCCACTTCCACTCCACAGAGGTGAACAGTAATCCATCTGAGAACGCACATGACTTTTATATATTACGGCCAACTGCTCGTCAGTGAAGAATTCTAGAACTCTGTACAGGAGTCCCAGTTTTTTAGAGGCATTCTTAGCAATGCTTCTAACATAATGTGTCCAGCTCAAGTTAGTAGTTAATGTTACAGAGAATGTCAATACTAGGGGAAGTGGGAATATTTACATCATTAAAAAATATATGGGAGTCAGTGAGATTCTGTCAGTTAGAAAATTGAATGTACTTGGTTTTCTGTGCATTAAAGGAAACTAGATTCTTTTGTCCCCATTCATTAATTCTAGAAAGGTCCTGGTTCAGAGAAATTGCAGTGTTTATTTTTGAATTTATAAGATCGGGTTGGGTGAAAGAATTGGTAAATGTGAAGGAACTGGGGAGTGTTGAGTCATCTGCGTAGGAATGTATTGGATTATGAGATCATTGATATGAATGAGGAACAGAGTTGGGGCCAAAACTGATCCCTGGGGAACACCAGCATTTATTGAGTGAAATTGAGAATAAAGGCCATCTACCATTACACATTTTTCTGTTATGAAGATAAGAAGAAATTAGTGGAACTAATGGTGCAAGGCCGTAGTGTGACATCTTCGACAATAAGGATTGATGCCAGACTCTATCAAATGCCTTTGATATATCCAGTGCTATTGTATGTGTTTCACCATGTTGGTCTGTAGCTTGGTTGATTTGATGCGTAAGAAGGCAAAGAATGTCTGCAGTTGATCGACATCGTCTAAAACCATATTGCCTATCACTGATTAATTTATTATTCTCAAGATGCTTAATTATGTGATTATTTAATATTATTTCAAAGACTTTACCAAGAGTGGAAGTTATAGCTATTGGTCTGTAGTTTGATGGATCTGAAGAGGCACCTTTTTTAGGAACTGGTTGGATGTTTGCTTCTTTCCAGGGTACTGGGAAGCATGAGGTATGAGTACACAGACGGAACAATTTTGCCAATACAGGAGCGAGCACCAAGGAGTAATTCTTAAGTACTATTGGAGGAATTTCATCTGGACCAGGAGCCTTATCTACTGAGAGATTCTGCAAAATAGTTTTGACATGTCTGGTGTGGATCTTAAGTGAGGGAATTTCAGGCGAATTAAAATTAAGTACAGGGACATACTATTACTTCCTACCTCCTTCCCTACCATCTCTCCTCTTATCCCTCTCTCCTTTCCTCTCATCTTTCCTTCCTTCCTCCCTCCCACCCCTCCACTCAGCTCACTCACCCCCCCCCCCCACCCACCCATTCACGCCCCTCAACTCAGCCCCCATCCCCCCCCCCTCCCTTCCATTGTAATGTCACCACTCTTGGTCTCAATCACAGTATATTATTACCTTATACCTCCTTCCCCTACCCTCTCTTCTATATCTCCATGCTTCCTTCCGCCTCTACCTCCCTCCCTCCCCTACCTGCCTTCCTCTCCCTCTTATACCTCGCTCCCTCACTCCCGCACCTTCACCCCCTCCACTGAAATATATTCTCTGTTCCCAGTCACAGTATATTGTTTTCTTATACCTCCTTCCCTACCCTCTGTTCTTCTTACACCTCTTTCCTTTCCTCTTCCCTCCCTCCTTCCCTCCCTCCCTCCCATACCTTCCTCGCTCCGCCCCTCCATTCAGGGAAGGGACTTGACTTACAGTGTGCTGGCTTAATAATCCAGAAAGTTTGATAGCCTCTGAAGTCCTATTTTTAACCAACGCCACTCAGCTCACCCGGAAATTTTTTATTTTCATACCACGAATTTTCAGAGTGTTTTTTGTAAAATAAATTGTTCATTTGCATCAATATATAGTGTTTGTAATTAATTAGAAATCTCGGGAAAACCTATTTTCCCCATTAGGCCTATTGCTCGATGTTAAGACACGCCCCCGATAGTGATTTGAAAAGACATTAGCCTAACCTAACAACCTTACCTAACCTAACCTAGTATTATGGATGGGGGCTGCTGCCCCCACACCCCCGCTGGTTGAGTACTAATCTCTTAGTAAATAAAACAAAAAAAATGGCTGTCGATTATACGAAGATGAAAAAAAGTATATGAAGTCTACGGTGTTTACTCTGCAATCTTCAGCTTTGATTGTACATTGATAACGGGAAAGTACCGTATTGACAACCTTGTTACGAAAATTAAATTTTAGTACCATACTTATATATTTGTTTTTTCCGAGGGTTTAACACATTTTCATATGATCTTTAGAGCTATCGATAACTGGAAGTACCGTATTGAAAACCTGGTAAATACCAAGTTTTACACCGGGGACGATTTTTCCAAGTATTTTTTTATTTGTTTTTCCTTGTTTTGGGGGTTTTTAGGTGTATTTTTGTTATTAACACCATCGGAAAATGCAAACAAAGTATTATCCATCAATCTTAAGACACGCCCCCCCCCCCCCCCCCCGATAGAGGGGAGGGCTATGAAGATCAGGGAAATTGCGGGGTAAAAGACGTAAATAAAGGGGTAATATTGGAACAACTCTGAAAATACAATACTTAAAAGTAACAAAACCTGAAAATGGAAAAACCCGAGCCAAGTTTTGACCAAACTTGGGTCGGGTTTTTAAATTTTTCAGAGTCCAAAATCACAGTAACTTCATTTCAAAAGTTGGCTCGGGTTTTCTTGTTTTTCAACGTGGAAAAAGTCAGTAAGAATGGGGTTAACATTAGCCTAATCTAACCTAACCTAACCTAACCTAACCTAGTATAATGAGTGGGGGCTGCTGCCCCCACACCCCCACTAAATCCATGAAATCCGAGCCAAGTTTTGTCATTAACCTAACCAAATAACCTAACCTAACCTAACCTAGTATTATGGGGTTAACATTAGCCTAACCTAACCTAAGCTAAGCTAACCTAGTATTATGGGTGGGGGCTGCTGCCCCCACACCCCCGCTAAATCCCTTAAATCCGAGCCAACTTTTGCCATTAACCTAACCAAAGAACCTAACATTACCTTCACCTAAAACCTAGTATATGTTCCATAGACGACATACCTTAATAATAATAATATTAGGTGTAGGACTACAGCCACAGGAAGGTGTACAACCATCGCAGACGGAAGCCATGAGGCCCATGACTCGAGTGGTGAAAACTGAAATCACAGGCACGGATTGGGGGGGGGGGGGAGAGGCGTGAGTGGTTGAGGCATGTAACCTAATACTACGTCATTAAAATGATTGATTGTTATTGGCAGGTGTGAAACACTACTGCGCAGGCGTGGCATATATGAAAGAAGGTGGTGGAGCGAGAGGGGTGGCCGTCCCGCAGCAACGCAACAGAAAATGGAGATCGGGTGAGCCGTGCGAGATTTAGGGATTTTTTTTTAGAGATTTAGGGATTTTTGTTTAGAGATTTAGGGATTTTTTTATAATGAATTACCGATGGGGTGGACATATATGACAATGAAGTACATGACCTAACTAACATATTTGTCTAAATAATATATCGATTGTTTCGACCCGACCGGTGTGAAACTAGATAAATTCCGAAAACCTTGTTACGAAAAAGAAATTTTAGTACCATACTTTTTTATTAGGTTTTGCCGAGGGTTAAAACAAATGTTCTTATGATCTTTAGAGCATATAGATTCAATATTTATCTTCAAATATATCAACAAAATTCGTGGTATTAAAATAACATTGAACCGCTCACCCCCCACCCACCGCTCCCAGTCGGCTATATACTATTACCTCATACTTCCTTCCCTACCCCTGTCTTCCTTTTATCCTTCTCTCCCCTTATATTCACTCCTTGGTTTTATTTTATCGTCTCTACTTCCTCCCTCCCTACCTTCCTCGCTCCCTCCCCTACCTTCCTCCCCCCTCCACCTCTCCACTGAAATATTATCACACTGTTCTCAGTCACAGTACTGTATATCATTTTCTTATACCAGCTCCTTCACTACCCCTCTCCTCTTCTTACTCCCTCTCTCCTCCCTCCTACCTCCCTTCATTTACCCTTCCCCCCTCTCCATGCCTCTCAGCTCCCACCACCCACCCACCCACCCCTCCCAGTCACAGTATATTCTTCCTCCCTCTGTCCCCTCCACTCAGCTCACCCACCCCCTCCCAGTCACAGTAGACTAAATTATTACCTCATAGCTCCTTCCCTTCGTTATCTTCCTCTAACCTCTCTCCTTTCCTCTTATCTTGGCGCCTTGCTTATATTTTCTCCTGTCTACTTCCTCCTCCCTCCACACACCCCTACCCACCTCTGCTCCTACCAATTCGCCTTTCCACTCAGTTCACCCCTACCCCGCCCCTCCACTCAGATCACCCCCACCCATCCCTTGACTGAAAGGTTACCACTCTGTTGTTCCCAGTCACAGTGTATTATATATTATCTTGGAATTATTCTATAATTGCACCTATACAAGCTAAATAAATTATTATTGTCATTATTGAAGGTACGACTAGGTAAGTGATGTGGTAACTTTATACGTGGCAATATGAGGAAATGGATTATAAGGGCATTCCGCCCCCTCTGACCCCCTTACGACAATCTACTGTTACTCACTCCACCCTAACTGGATTTCTACCATTTTACCCAACCAGTGGGGGTGTGGGGGCGGCAGCCCCCACCCATAATACTAGGATAAGTTAGGTAAGGTTGTTAGGATAGGCTAATGTCTCCCTGAAACATTGTAAAATCCGTGTCACATCTAGATTGATAGACTTTTGTCAGAGGTGCTAATGCAAAGGCATTCGACTAGTGTTCTATGTGTTATCGATTCGCGCTTCGAAGAGAATTCCGGTAGACGAGTTCCATAATTCGCCACAACTTGCCTGAAATCTAGGTAGTACGAAAATGTGCGAAAATACCGAAAAGTTGCGAAATGCTAAGCTAACTTTAACGATTTCGGAATGGTTCAGTATCAGTCAAAATGCCGACCCGTGAGACACAATGCCGACCCGGGAGACACAATGCCGATACAAAAATACCGGTCCCGGCATTCTGACATACCGGCATTATGACTAGCAGGTACTTATAACCGAAACTACCACTAATTATTTCTCAATATTTGAAGGCTATTATATAATAAGGATGTTGCAAAGATCATATTAAATTGTGTTTCAACCTCCGGAGATACAATTTATGTGCACTATATAAAGTACTGTCAAAAAAATTCTCCCTATAACTCTCCCTATTGACGGCAGTGAAACTCTTATTAAGCCCCTTACTGTTAAAATAGATGCTGATTTCAATCATTCATGGGGGGCGGGGGTGAGGGGGGGCAAAGTCCCCCCTCAACCCATCCTGTATCCAAAGGCAAAACAAATTGTATAATTATTTAGTCTGAAAATGACTTACATCTCAGTGTTTTAAGATCGTTGGATAATGGGAGAAATAATGTTTTCCGGGGATTGTAACTAATTTCAACTACTGTATAATGATGAAAACTACCTAAAACCAAACAGAAAAACCATGGGAAAATTAGTGGTATTTCAGTTATATTTTCCGACTAGCATTCGGGCGGAATGCCCTTATAATCCATTCGGGCGGAATGCCCTTATAATCCATTCGGGCGGAATGCCCTTATAATCCATTCGGGCGGAATGCCCTTATAATCCATTCGGGCGGAATGCCCTTATAATCCATTCGGGCGGAATGCCCTTATAATCCATTTCCGCATATTGCCACTTATACCACATCACTTACCTCGTTGTACCTTCCTGTTAAATACAATAATAATTTGTTTAGCTTGTATAGGTGCAATTATAGAAGTTTACCATTACCTTATACCCACTTCCCTATGCTATCTTCCTCTTGCCTCTCCTTTCCTCTTCGCTGCTTGGTTTTATTTTCTCCTCTATACTCCCTCCCTCCGTCCCTTACCTTCCTCCCTCCCGCTCTCCTTCTTCTCGCCACTCATCCACTCAGCTCACTCATCCCCCCCACCCCCACCCTCCTCCCCTCCACTCAGCTCATTCCCCCCCCCCCCCCCCCCACACACACACACACACACACACACCCGCCTCTCCATCCCCCTGCCTCTCCATCCCCCTCCGCTGAAATGTTACTTTTTCTTCCTCTTACCCTTCTCTTCTTTCTTCTCATCTTCACAGAGCCTTCTACTTTGCTGTCCTATTCCTCTACTATAAACTGTCCCTGTCTAGTAGCATTAAGGCCGGACCACCTAGTAGGGACCGCAAAATCTGTGTGTGATTTGAGTATCTGTGTAGCTCTGTAACTTCCTCCTGTTCTCTCCTCTCAGCTCTTCCTCCCCCCCCTCCCCCCCCCCCCCCTCCTCCACACCCTCTACTCAGCACCCTCTAAACCCCCCCCCCCCACCCTCACCCTCACCTCCCACCACTGCGGGTGTGGTCACATTATTACTAGTAGCGGTGATAATCTCTTGCAGGTTGCCACTTCTTGCTCTCTCACCGTTTTACTACCTACCCCCCACCGCAGCTTCCGACTACCTCCACTCACCTTAACCCCTTCACCACCATTACGTAATTTCCATCCTATTCTGGTTACCCTTAGACGATTTTCGGTAAGAGTTGTGTTATCGGGCGTACCACTACCGACATACAGCATAACTCCTCTCTAAAACATTAACCTAACCAAACAACCTAACCTAACCTAGTATTCATGTAGTAATGAGAATACTAGGTTAGGTTAGGCTTTTTAGTTAGGTTAAGTATTTATAGATGATTTATGTTGTATGTCGGTAGTGGTACGCCCGATAACACAACTCTTACCCGATTTTCTATATAATCTACCTCTGGACTCAATTGGGTAAATACGATGTCAATAAACCCTATTAATAACACAGGTCTTTCTTAAGCTGCATAAAATCATCTAATTTTAGCCAGACTCAAAGGTAAAAAGGCGTCATGATACAGAAGTGGTTAAGGGAGAGGTCGTTACTTTTGTGAAATTTACTGAAACTTAAAACCCTAACCTATACCATCTGTCCCTCCCCCCCCCCCCCCCTCAGGCGTCTCCTGCGGCAGCACACAAGGTAATTACTCCATTATGAGCAGGACGGGAGAAGAGGGAGGGGGGGGGGGAAACGGTCGGCAGGTGATAAAGGGGGAGGGGGACGGTCGGAGTTGGGGGGGGGGGGAATCACCGGCACATACGGCAGGTCGTAAAGAAAGTGTGTGGGGTGGGGGGGGATCACCGGCACATACGGCAGGTCGTAAAGAAAGTGTGTGGGGGGGGGGATCACCGGCACATACGGCAGGTGGTAAAGAAAGTGTGTGGGGGGGGGGGATCACCGGCACATACGGCAGGTGGTAAAGAAAGTGTGTGTGTGGGGGGGGGGGGATCACCGGCACATACGGCAGGTGGTAAAGAAAGTGTGTGTGTGGGGGGGGGGATCACCGGCACATACGGCAGGTGGTAAAGAAAGTGTGTGTGTGTGGGGGGGGGGGATCACCGGCACATACGGCAGGTGGTAAAGAAAGTGTGTTTGTGGGGGGGGGGGATCACCGGCACATACGGCAGGTGGTAAAGAAAGTGTGTGTGTGTGTGGGGGGGGGGGGGGGGGGGATCACCGGCACATACGGCAGGTGGTAAAGAAAGTGTGTGTGTGTGTGGGGGGGGGGATCACCGGCACATACGGCAGGTGGTAAAGAAAGTGTGTGTGTGTGGGGGGGGGGATCACCGGCACATACGGCAGGTGGTAAAGAAAGTGTGTGTGTGTGGGGGGGGGGGGGTCACCGGCACATACGGCAGGTGGTAAAGAAAGTGTGTGTGTGGGGGGGGGGGGTCACCGGCACATACGGCAGGTGGTAAAGAAAGTGTGTGTGTGTGGGGGGGGGGGGGGGGGGTCACCAGCACATACGGCAGGTGGTAAAGAAAGTGTGTGTGTGTGGGGGGGGGGGTCACCGGCACATACGGCAGGTGGTAAAGAAAGTGTGTGTGTGTGTGGGGGGGGGGGGGGGGGGGGGGGATCACCGGCACATACGGCAGGTGGTACATAAAGTGTGTGGGGGAATACGGTCGGCAGGTGGTAAAGGGGGTGACCATGGAGCTAGGACAGGGGGGTGATAGGGGCAGTAATAATGAAGGCAGCAGGCACGTAGACAATACATTATTACTTTTATTATTATTTGTTTTGTATTTTTGTTGTTCTTGTTGTTCTTTTCATTGTTTATTTTTATTGTTTATATTATTATGACGATGATTATTTAGGGGGGACGGTTGGAGGAGAGGAGGGGAGGGGTTGGTAAGGGGAGGGAGAATAGGGGGGAGTAATAATGGAGGCAGCGGACAGGTAGACAATACACATCTTACGAGACACAAGGGACTGGGGTTCTTGAAAAGGGGCTCCAGTCCTGACTATGTTCTTGACTTACAGTGTGCTGGCTTAACCCTTTCAAGATCCAAGAAGCATTTCTTTTCTGTTTTCTGGTAATTATTAGACGATTTTATTCAAATTAGGAAGGGCATATGGAAGTCAGAGGGTTGATTGAGATAGCCTTTACTCTTTTAATACCCACATATCCTTCTTAATTAAGCTGCATAAAATCGTCTAATGATAGTGAAAATAATCTGCTAAAACGCGTCAGAGTTTCAAGGGGTTAATAATCCAGAAGGGTTGATAGCCTCTGAAGTCCTATTATAACAAAGACCAATAAGTCTTGGTTATAACTATCTAGGAGACAGGACGTGGATTGGCAAGGGGGGTGGGGGAGGGGAAGTTGGTAAGATGAGGGGGGGGGGGGATAATGGAGACAGCAGGCAGGTACACAATACGAGCGAATATTTTCCCACTTGTTTTATTTTGTTTTCCTTTACAACTATGGCTTGGAGGCTTCTATGTTTTGTTTTCCTTTACAACTATGGCTTGGAGGCTTCTATGTTTTGTTTTCCTTTACAACTATGGCTTGGAGGCTTCTATGTTTTGTTTTCCTTTACAACTATGGCTTGGAGGCTTCTATGTTTTGTTTTCCTTTACAACTATGGCTTGGAGGCTTCTATGTTATGTTTTCCTTTACAACTATGGCTTGGAGGCTTCCATGTTTACAACTATGGCTTGGAGGCTTCTATGTTTTCCTTTACAACTATGGCTTGGAGGCTTCTATGTTTTCAGTTTTAGTAAGATTATGACCACTTCTGTACAGGCGACGTTTTAAAAAAAAAAATTCAGCTACATTGGGACGATTTTATGAAGCTTAGGAAGGATATATTGTAGCTACAAGGATTATGAAGCTTAGGAAGGATATATTGTAGCTACAAGGATTATGAAGCTTAGGAAGGATATATTGTAGCTACAAGGATTATGAAGCTTAGGAAGGATATATTGTAGCTACAAGGATTAATTGAGATAGGCTGTAGCCTTTTAATGGGGAAACGTCCTCCCTAAGCTGAATAAAATCGTCTAATAGTTGCCAGAATATAATGAAAATGAAGTCACCGGTTCCATGTCATCTCAACCAGTAGACCATTTCAACCAGTAGCTCTCAACCAGTGCCAAATTAACTTGGACCAAGCAAACCAGTGCCAAAATATAGTACTAACCTAACCGTATTGGTTGATTTGGTACTGGTTGAGAGCTACTGATTTAAATGGTCTACTGGTTGAGTTGACCGGTCACCAACATTGACCTTATTCTGGTGGTTACCCATAGACGATTTTCTTTAGCTTATATTCTAGGACTTTAGGACTTTAACCCCTTCTGTACCGGCGACGTCTTTTTAAATTCTATTCTAGCTATATTTAGACGATTTTGTGCAGTTTAAGAAGGATCTGTGGTAGTGAAAAGGATACGGGGAGATGGTTGGTTTTATCTTCAATTTTCTCCGTCTGATCTGTTGGCTTGGATATTCACCTTTCCCAATATTCTATTTCCACCATTATGTCTCCCTCTTTGCTAAGCTATTTTTGTATTAAGGGAGCCCACCTCGCTTGTTTTTTTCTTTCTCTCCCTCTCTTTGGTTTGTATCCATTCGGCCCCATTCAGTCTACTGTTTTAATTTTACGACGTTTACCCCCATCCAGGTGTCAATATTTTCCTGGCGAGCGTTAGCGAGCCATCATATATATATTTGTATTTTGACATTAACCTAAATTTGTACATTTTTCGATGGAAAAATGTCTCCGGCGAAGCCGGATTTCGCCATACAATGCTGGCTCGCTATCGCTCGCCAGGAAGAATTCGACACCTGGATGGGGATAAACGTCTTAAAACAGTTGGCTGAATGGGGCCGAATGGATACAAGCCAGGGAAAGAGAAAAAAGGAGAGAAAGACAAAACAAAAAACAGTGACCCCCCTTAAGGGGAGGTATTTAGTTTGTTCCCTACGTTTTCATCAAGCTTAAAATTACATCCCCTTGAGCCCCTTTCAAGATAAATTTTTACATTTTTCGGTAGAAAAATGTCCCGGCTGAAAGCCGGTTCCTCTTAAATTACAGGCTCAGTATCGCTCATAAATTTCATAAATTTCAGAATGAATAGACCTACCAATAATAAATATACTTTACTATGTGACGGTTTTGGAAATTTCTCATATTTACCGGGATATTACACATTTTAGTTTAAATAGGAAAGTCTAGGGGATGAAAACGATCAGTAGATTACCATCACCTCAATTACTTTATTTTGTCATATATGTTTGAACATCAATGTATTTTACAGTATTTACAATAGTTGCTCGAAGTTTCTCCCACCCTCCTTGATACAGGCTTGGGCTCGGCGCATAAGAGACTGTCGCACTCTTTCAAATATCCCTGGTGTGTTTCTTACTTCTCTGCATGCCTCTTGAACTCGTTGCTACAGTTGCTGACGGGTGTTGATATGTGTAGCATACACCCTGCTCTTCAAGTGTCCCCAAAGATAAAAGTCAAGTGGAGTTAGGTCCGGTAATCTAGGTGGCCAGGCGATGGGACCACCACGGCCTATCCACTTATCAGGGTACATAACATTAAGGAAATCCCTCGTACCTTGTGCAAAGTGAGCTGGAGCCCCATCCTGCATGAACCACATTTGTCTACGTGTTCTGAGAGGCACATCTTCAAGTAGTATGGGTAAGTCATCCTGAAGAAATCTGGTGTACACATTGCCTGTAAGTCGTTGTGGTAACATAAAAGGTCCGATTAGATGGTCACTAAGAATACCGGCCCAAACATTAATCGAAAAGCGTTCCTGATGTCCCCTCGTTGTTGTTGCATGTGGATTTTCTGCTCCCCATGTATGTGTATTATGTAGGTTCAACATGCCATTTCTTGTGAAATTTGCCTCATCACTAAACAAAACCTCTACAATAAAACCGTTGTTCTCCCTCTCTTGAGTAAGGAGCCACCGACAGAAATCCACTCGTTGGTGATAATCACGTTCAGTCAGAGCATGGATGGGCTGGTGATGATATGGGTACAGGCCATGTCTGTTTACAATCCTCCATACTGATGCATGAGCCACACCAAATCGTGCACCAAGTCGACGTGTGCTTGTAGATGGATCATCTGCGATGGCATCAAGGATATCCTCTTCTGCATCGATTAGTTGCTCATCATGAGGCCTTCCTCTGTATACTGCACGTGGATTCAGTGAGCCATATTCCCGTAGTCGTCTTTCTACGCTGAGGAAAGTAGGCCGAGATGGTTGCCTCCGGTTGGGATATTGTTCACCGTACATCCTTACTGCTTCAGCTGCATTTCCTCCAGCTGCACCTAAAGTAAGTAACATTTCTGTGTACTCAGCAGAGGTGTATGGCTCCATGCATGGTACTTACTTAAGACTGCCAGTACATCCTTCTTTCTCTCACATTCTCACATTACCTTCAATTTGTGAAGCTTCATTCATACAGTATTCGAACCCATGAAGCAAATTGATCGAGCACCTATTGTAAATACTGTAAAATACAATGATGTTCAAACATTTATGACAAAATAAAGTAATTGAGGTGATGGTAATCTACTTATTGTCTTCATCCCCAAGACTTTCCTATTTAAACTAAAATGTGTAAAATACATATGTTGCATCTACCGTTCCCCAAATACTCCTCCAGAGCAAAGTCTTTTTGATTCTCTGTCCTCACAACTCAGTGTCCTCAACTTAAATGCTTCTTCTGAAATCACTGTGTTGGGTGATTTTAATGTCCATAATGTTGAATGGCTCACTCATTCAGCCAGGACTGATGATGCTGGTCTTGAATGTGAGCTATTTGCAGACTCATTTAATCTCACTCAACTAGTCAACCAACCCACCCGTGTACCAGATAATCCTAATCATAATTCCCACCTACTGGACTTATTTTTAACAACCAATTCAGAAAATTATGATGTTACAGTGAGGTCCCCGCTTGGATCTTCTGATCACTGTCTGTTACAGGCCACCTGTCTATCACCTACCACACCTTCCCACTCTGAACCTGTTTTGGTGACTAAATGGCATTACGACAGGGCAGACTGGGAGGGTCTTCAGGGTTTCTTTATTGATATTCCCTGGACCTCTTTCTTTTCTAATGATGCACACTTCACCTTGAGCCACATACAAGATTTTGTAAAAATTGGAATGGAAACTTTTATTCCTCATCAAAAGTAAAGTAAAAGATCTAATTCACCTAAATGGTTTTACCATAATTGTGCTAGAGTAACTGAACAAAAAGCAATAGCCTACAATGCATACACAAGATCAAAAACACATGAAGCCTTTAATTACTTTAGAAACATCAGAAATCATGCCAACACTGTATTAAACCTAACTAAATCAAACTTTCTCCATAAGCAGGCAAATACACTTCTAAATAATCCAAATGATAACAAAATATTTTGGTCTACTCTTAACTCATTCAAATCCAACTTCACTACTGCTTCATCCATTCCACCATTAAAATCTCCGACTGGCAATCTTGTAAGTGACCCACGAGGTAAAGCTAACCTTCTTGCGGATATTTTCTCCACCAACTCAACCTTAGATGAAATAAATCAAGATGTCCCTGTACTTAATTTTAATTCGCCTGAAATTCCCTCACTTAAGATCCACACCAGACATGTCAAAATTATTTTGCAGAATCTCTCAGTAGATAAGGCTCCTGGTCGAAATGAAATTCCTCCAATAGTACTTAAGAATTGCTCCTTGGTGCTCGCTCCTGTATTGGCAAAATTTTTCCGTCTGTGTACTCATACCTCATGCTTCCCAGTACCCTGGAAAGAAGCAAACATCCATCCAGTTCCTAAAAAAGGTGCCTCTTCAGATCCATCAAACTACAGACCAATAGCTATAACTTCCACTCTTGGCAAAGTCTTTGAAATTATATTAAATAATCACATAATTAAGCATCTGGAGAATGATAAATTAATCAGTGATAGGCAATATGGTTTTAGACGATGTCGATCAACTGCAGACATTCTTTGCCTTCTTATGCATCAAATCAACCAAGCTACAGACCAACATGGTGAAACACATACAATAGCACTGGATATATCAAAGGCATTTGATAGAGTCTGGCATCAATCCTTATTTTCGAAGATGTCACACTACGGCCTTGCATCATTAGTTCCACTAATTTCTTCTTATCTTCATAACAGAAAAATATGTGTAATGGTAGATGGCCTTTATTCTCAATTTCACTCAATAAATGCTGGTGTTCCCCAGGGATCAGTTTTGGCCCCAACTCTGTTCCTCATTCATATCAATGATCTCATATCTACCACTCATAATCCAATACATTCCTACGCAGATGACTCAACACTCCACCGTTCCTTCACATTTACCAATTCTTTCACCCAACCCGATCTTATAAATTCAAAAATAAACACTGCAATTTCTCTGAACCAGGACCTTTCTAGAATTAATGAATGGGGACAAGAGAATCTAGTTTCCTTTAATGCACAGAAAACCAAGTACATTCAATTTTCTAACCGACAGAATCTCACTGACCCCCATATATTTTTTAATGATGTAAATATTCCCACTTCCCCTAGTATTGACATTCTTGGTGTAACATTAACCACTAACTTGAGCTGGACACATTATGTTAGAAGCATTGCTAAGAATGCCTCTAAAAAACTGGGACTCCTGTACAGAGTTCTAGAATTCTTCACTGACGAGCAGTTGGCCGTAATATATAAAAGTCATGTGCGTTCTCAGATGGATTACTGTTCACCTCTGTGGGGTGGAAGTGGAGTGGTTGCATTGAGGCAGTTGGACAAAATTCAAAATAAAGCTATTAGATTAATAACCCTGCAATCACACAGGACCTTCCTACATTATCCATACGAAGAAACGTTGCATCCCTTGCAGATATTTCTACAGATATTTTCACAGCAATTGTTCCGAGGAACTTGCTTCAATTGTGCCGCCTCTCCACATCTTTCCCCGTAGAACTAGGGCAGCTGAGAGCGCCCATGAATTTACACTTTCTCCTCCACAATGCAGAACTTCTGCTTATCAGAATTGATTTATCCCCAGAGCTACTACTCTTTGGAATTCACTTCCCTCGAATTGCTTTCCACAAACTTACAATCTACAAATGTTTAAATCCAGTTGTTACAAACATTTTATTAATGGAGGATGCCTTTAGGCACATGGACCTTTTTGTTTTATCTGTGTTTTTCCTTCCTCCGTTCATTGTCTCTTAAAAAAAAAAAAAAAAAAAAAAAATCCCGGTAAATATGAGAAATTTCCAAAACCGTCACATAGTAAAGTATATTTATTATTGATAGGTCTATTCATTCTGAAATTTATGAAAGGTATTTATGAAACACCCTGTATACAGGTTGGTAAAACAAAAATATAATAATAAAATATTTAATAAATAAAATTATCTAGCTCTTTGATGAACATGTTCATCTGGTTCGTTTTTCGGGACCTTCTTCTCCCTTGTGTTTAGCCCCATTAGGTTTGAGATTTTTAGACGTTAGGCACATTAGTTTGGCGATTATAACACCTATCACCCCATTTTCTTGTAAATCTTAAGACCTTTAGTGCCAAATAAGCGTCTATTTTATTCCTGGTGAGCGATAGCGAGCCTGTAATTTTAGGAGGAACCGGCCTTGGGCCCGGATATTCTTCTATCGAAAAATGTACAAATTTATCATGAAGGGGGGTCTAGGGGGTGTTTTTTTTAAACTTTATGGAGTTGTAGCGAGGAAACTAACAAATACATTAATAAATATTTAGACCAAAGAAATAGCCACTACCTCCCTTCAGAGCTAAAGTAAGTATATACACACATAATATTTAGACCAAAGAAATAGCCACTACCTCCCTTCAGAGCTAAAGTAAGTATATACACACATAATATTTAGACCAAAGAAATAGCCACTACCTCCCTTCAGAGCTAAAGTAAGTATATACACACATAATATTTAGACCAAAGAAATAACCACTACCTCCCTTCAGAGCTAAAGTAAGTATATACACACATAATATTTAGACCAAAGAAATAACCACTACCTCCCTTCAGAGCCAAGTAAGTATATACACACATAATATTACTAAAAAAAAACATACTTGAACACTGACAATTTACAGATTGATTGAATAAGAATATTATTTAATCTAGTTAACATAAATCTAGATACATTGAGACATTTGACAGAAATAATGTTTGTTTAATGAAAGGAACTATTGTTAAGATGGAATGTATGAATTTATGCATGTACGATCGCGCTAATAAGCCATGTCCCAGCTGTCATTAAGTTTGGCTTGCTCTGTGCTGTATTAATGTATGTCAGATGTTTAATAGCTTCGGTAAGTGTAGTAACATGTTTGTATATTTCACTCGATATGAAGTAATTAAGCTTATATATTGCTGATACCAATTATTGATCAAAATATACTTAGTGCCGATACATCACTTACTAGCGCGACTGTAGGCTACTACAGTCATATGCTCGCATTTCGGCTAAAAATCGATGTCTAAAGCTTCAACTTCCTTCTAGCCCAAATGACCACTTGCGAGTTTCAGGCTATAAGGAAGTTGAAGCTGTAGACCTTGATATTTAACTGAAATGCAATAATAATGTAGGTATCTGATGTGTTGAAAGTATGTTGAATCATATCTTATAGATTTATACACTACAGCCGTATTTTAGCTGGTAATTCTGCTAAATATCGGTGTCTACAGCTCCAACTTCCTTAAAGCCAGAAACTCGAAAGTGGTCAAATTGCCCTAAGTACCCCCCCTCCCCCCCACACTGTCATCGCTCATACCCGCCAGCAGCACATCGTACAGCGTTTCCAATTTAGCTATTTTACTGCTAGATCTAGAATTATTTACTTCGATCCAACGGCACAATTTTACACCCAGTGACATACATTCTAGCGATATTCTAGAGGTTTCATCCATTTGTGTGCGATTTAATAAATATTGTGGCAGTATTCTAGCGATTGTTGGCGTTTATTTACTATCTAGCGACATTTGAGAACGGTGTTTTGATTTGGTAAATCTGCACGTGACTTTCGAAATCAGTGTTTCCAGATTAGCTACT
The DNA here is from genome assembly GCA_032716605.1 of Paralithodes platypus. Lineage (NCBI taxonomy): Eukaryota > Metazoa > Arthropoda > Malacostraca > Decapoda > Lithodidae > Paralithodes > Paralithodes platypus. Next base: position 34,030,405 of record CM064491.1, on the reverse strand, counting down.
TTCCCGCTAGATCTAGAGGTATTTGTTTCAATCTAGAGTCAGAATTTTTACATCTAGCGCCATGAATTCTAGCGACATTCTGGAGATTTGAGCCATTTCAGAGATATTATTATGTTTTCTCCACTAACCAACTTTACTCCTAAACTCGATTAATGAAATTAACAAACACATGTGGCAGTCCGGGGATTCGAAAATCAACACACTTATGTATTTATACTAGAGATTGTGGCAATATTCTAGCGATTGTGGACATTTATTGACTATCTAGCGACATTTGAGAACGGATCTAGCGGTGTTTTGTGTTTATATTTGGGAAGAGACAGGAACAGGCATGTAGGAGGAGATATAAAATGCTTAATATGTAATGCTGAGATAGAGGACATCAAAAACTTTATATTATGGTGCCCTATATATAATTATAGAGGAGAGAGTAAAGGAAACAGCGCTACAACAACCTTACGTTGAGGAGGAAAATCAAGTGATAGGAAATCTACTGTTCAAAGAAGAAAACCAGGAACGAGTGAAGAAGATGTTGTATGGGATGTGGAGAGCAAGAACCAAGAAAATGAAGGAGCTGGAATAAGAAGAAATAGATTATAATGCAACATAGAGAAAAAAGAAAAAGAAATACAATATAATATATTGTATAACTGATTTTTGTATCCCGTGGCAGTCAAAATTGCCGGAAATGTGATCGTGAGCGAGCGAATATGTTGTGTTGCTTTGGTGTTGTTATGCCCTGCTTTTCTACAGGATTAACTTGGGTAATGTGAGTTCTAACTGACTGGGTATAGAAGGCTGCATGCACAAAACAAGGTATGAGGAATAGAGAACACAAAAGAAACACACGGTAACAAGACACACGATCACGTTTATTGATTTGCACACTTCTGAATACTCGTACAATACAAATGATAGAATTGAACAACACTAGCATAAGTGGATCTGGATGGAGCCTAGTCTCCCACTTCCAACGTTCAGGTATTAATCTTCTGATCACTGGCTTTATTCACAAGTTATTATACTGGAGACTATCAATGTTACTTATAGATTCAAATTCACTGTTAGATTTATTACTGGTAGCTCTGGTGCACAAGTAGTAGTTCACAGACTAGATTAGACACGCGTATTTTAGAGCACGGGAATTCTAGTAACCTCAGGGGGTACTGATCTAAGTTTTATATTCTTATGGCAGAAACAATAGAACGCAAATCAGTGGGCGAACATTAGATATCACTAGGGTTTCACTTCTAGGTAATAATATCTGGATATATGGGTAATTACGAGAGTTAATATCGCCTGTTAATTAATAAACATTGATACGCTTAGCACTTCCTAATGGAATGGTTATATATGAATTATACTGGGGCAAAGATATAGCCACTTCGTAGAAATATTAATAAGTGAGTCTCTAAATAGTACTGTAACACTGTAGCACTAATAGAGTGAATCTTGGGTAGTATTTGATTGGTCTGGTCCTGGTTATCTTGCGTCCGTGATGTTGGGGGCTAACGACTGGTTCCGCGGCCGTCCAGGTGGTCCATATGTAGGAAGTTCTCGAGTACGTGGACAGGTCCTTCTATCTAGATCTGCCACGGAGTCTGCCGGCTCTGGAACTCAATTCTCAGCAATCAACAATGATAGAGCTCGAGGTCAACTCTGGTGACCAACCCTGGTTGGTGTCTATCTTTCAACTGATTTTACTGGGGGCTGGAGCTTGGTTTATAGGCTCGGTTTTGGACCCTGTAGGCCATAGGGATCTCGAGTTTTGATGGACTTATTTGAGCTCTCAATTGATACGGGAACTAGGTAAGGTGGTGATTACTGTTGTGGCACATGGCTATATGGAGCCTTCATAAGGGAATATAACTGAGCCTTAGTAAGAGGTACTATTTTGGCTATACTGAAAGTATTTAGGGGAGAGAGACTGGATCTACTTTGCGAGGAGGATTGGGACAGCTGTGATTGGAGCGTCTCTCTTAGATTGTTCAATCTTCATTCTATGGTATAGCTGAGGTGCTAATTTGATTATCAGAGTATGCAAGAAAGGTTAATGGGTTATTGTGGGTTAATAGAGGTTAGTAAAGGTGTTAGTCATACATGGTTAGTTCATTGATAGGAAGAATTCCTGTGCTACCTGGCAATGACCCGGAAGTCAAAACAGGGGTCAGGTATACCTCCGCAGGGGTGGGGGTCTCCCTCCTCGGGTGGGTGAAAAGGGGGAGGTGCGCGTCCTCTCTCTGTGATGGTCGTCCGGGCGGCTGTGGCTGGGGGCTTGCCATATTACAAGTGTTTGTAATAACCCTCTGTTTATGAGACAGATGTGGGTGTTCGTAATACTAAAACCGAAGGTGCCTTGACCAGCTGGTTTAATTGGTTGGGTTGTTAATTGCATGGTTTGTTGGATGTGGGGGAGACGGGGTTGCTAACTCTGCCACATTTATCTGGAAGTATGGCAATAGAAGTTAGTCACTGGCGAGGCGGCTAGCCTCGCACTGACGATCATTTGGTACAGGGTTGTTAATGGGTTGTGAGGGAATGGATGGCATGCAAAGGGTTAGTAAAGTTCTAATGGTGTTCCATCCTAATGGGGGAAGGTAGGCTGGATAGGAGTATATATGCGAAAGGTTTGAGAATGTTAGTAACGGAAAAGTTAAGGATATTCAGGGGGTGTGGTGGAGAGGCTAGGTTAGGAGGGAGTGGAGGAGCGTGGGGGGTTAACGAGAGGGAGAGGGTTAAGGAGGGCTACGTGGAAGTTTGACCCTAAGGTCTCTGGGCGTAGGGGTGGCATTAGACTACAGTTGGTATCGTAGCCTGGGGGTTAATGACGGGGAAGGCATGTTAGCCAAATGCTACCGGGGGATGAGCAATATGGGGTGGTATATGAGTCTGGAAAGGATAGAATCATGTGGACTGTGGGGCTGTGGGGAAGAGGAGGTTAACTGTAGGTGTGTGCTTGACTGTGGATAAAAGTAGAGAAAAACATGGTGTATTATTACTCGTCAATACGAGGGGTTATGGACACTATTATTTGACACGATTTCTTGCTGATCTAGTTGTCCCTGGGAACTGCGTTTTCTATGAAATATAGACCAAAGAAAGCGGCAGTTCGTAGGGGTACTTAGTTATTGTTTCGTGGTAGATATGTGTCGAGACAATGGTAAAAAAGGGTTATCTATACAATCTCTGGTTGGGGTAAGAATTAGAGTTACTGCATGGTGGCTAACATCTTCAGTTATTATCTCTGTCTACAGTAGGTCTTACAGGAATAATGGTTATATATACAAATGGTGTACCCGTGGGTATCATAGTTCCTTATCAATTATGACATGGGGGTTAACATATTACTTCTCGGATGGAAGAACATACATAGATTTATGGGGGCGGTTGGTCTTCAGAAACTTAGTCTGGCAACACAGGGGTTAACATATTACTTCTCGGATGGAAGAACATACATAGATTTATGCCTGTCTGAACTGGTTGGCATTGGCTCAACCTAGGGACAGGGCATGGGTGTATTAAATTAAGGTGTATTCATGTTCATCATCATGTAGGTAGAGTCTGGCGGGTAAGAGGTGTAGGACACGAGGGGTGGTGGATACGCGAGGTGGGGGAGGGTTGTGAATTGTACAGGGGGTGGTTTGAGGCTAGGCGCCACGCCGCTCGTGACCTAGGATAGTGACCCTTAATGTGCTGGACATAGGGGTGGCATTTCCCTACGATCGAACAGGTAGGGTGGTGTGTGCAGCGGGGCGTGAAGGATAAGCGGACAGGATGACCCAAAACAGGGTACCACTGAGCATAGGGTCACGAAGCAAAATAGAGTAGTGTGGATTGTGGATACGAAGGAGGTGATTGGAAGACGTATAACAATTGTGGAAAAGTAAATGGAAGAGATGAACACAATGGCGGATAAAAGATAATTAACCTAAGGATTGAATACATGCATGAATGACGACATTATAGCCGTCGTCCTAATAATATGATGAAACCTGGTTGGTATGCACGTGGCACAATACGACACAAGGATAGTGCCGCTATGTCGTATCAATGCTGGTGGCATCTCCGGTTAATATTATATATACACTTAGTTACTAGAAGAACAAGGCAAGGGGGGGGGGGGGGGGGGCTGAGCACGGGGTACATATATCTATACTCGTCATGGAGAGAGATACGAGGTAGCTTTCCTGCATCTCTCCTGATAATCGTCTGCAGATTGGTCATAGTGAGTTTATCCGAATTAACAGGCCTAAATCAATACAATAACTGGCATAGGATTATCGGGTGTATAGAGTCGTGGTTAAAGGTTGGGAATCTATAGTTAGTGGATAAAACAACGGGAGGTTAGAGACATAGAATTGCTAGAATTGGGGGGGACTCTGATTGTTATATAACTAAATACAGGGCTGACGTAATCACGATCTGATTTGGTGTGAAATGGAAGCTAAGGTGTCTTAGATCGCCTCGAACCTACACAATGAAAGTTTTAGAGCCTGTATGGTGGTTACCTAATTAAATACATTCTTAGGTGGTACATCAAGAATATCAGTGAGTAAAGTATTGTGGTTTGTATATTAGAAGACTGTGATTGAGAGACTTATAATATGTGGAATGAATTGAGAGGGAGAGAGAGACCAAATCGGGAATGGAAAAGGGGCCTGGGATCTCGTTGGGGATGGGAGTTTCGCTCTCAGGATTTTCGTTCCTGTGCCTCGTTAGGGTTGGAGGTTTCGCTCTCAGGTTTTTCGTTCCACAGCGTTCCTGTGGTATTTTACTTCCGTCGCCTTTATATTAGGTACGACCTCGTACCTCAAGGTTGGAGTACGTAGGTTTGTTTAGGGGGGCCAGGTCAGGTCGGTGAGGGGGTTAGGTTGGAAGGAAATGGCAGCCTGTCGCTGAGGACGAAGATTACTGTCATCCCGACTAGCAACAGACTGTTCAGAAAAGAGAGACAAAAACTTAAAACATTTTATCCTGGAATGTGAAAAATATAATGAAATTAGGAAAAAAATAACAAGATTACTCAGGCCATATCTCTAAGAAACTGAAAACTAATAGGAGAGTTACTATTCAAGAAAGAAGGGAACGAGGGAAGAAAATACATAGATGTTGGAAAATGAGAGAAAAGATGATAAAAGAACTTGACGAAAGAACAGATAACTAAGAACTCAGGAAAATTAAGAAGAGCTAAAGTGTTTAACAATGTATAAAACAAATTTAAAAGATAGTCAGAAAAGTGTAGGTTAACAAGAAAGGTAGTATGACTAAGGAAACAAATATAATATATACAGTATATGGAAAACATGTAAATTTATACAATCATGCCCAATCGCTTTGGAATTGAGAACAATACAAAAGAAAATCCCATGGAAAGTCCAGTACAATAACATCCTCATCATCATGAAGGGGGGGGGGGGGGGGGGGGTTTATTTAGGGTCGCCCTTAGTCTTGGTGAAGGTCTGGTTTATTGGTAGGGGTGGTGGTGGTGGTTGTGGCTTTGACCTTGGGGGTTCGCTTTCACTTTGGAAGGGAGGGGTGGATATACCGTTAGGTCTGCCGTTAGGAATGTGGGTCTGGGTGAGAGCTGGCCCGGGGCCAGTTTTGGAGGGAGGTTTAAATGGTTGCGGTGGTCGGGGGTAGTGATAGGGGGGGTTTAAAGGTGAAACGGGCAGGTCGAGTCGGGGTTGTTGTTGCGGAAGAGGTTGGTGCTGGGGAGGGGATGAATTGTGTAGAGTTGTGGTCGTGAGTGGGGTTGGGGGAAGGGTGAGTAAGGCTGGAGGTTGAGAGTTCATGATGATCGGGTGGTTTGGAGGTTTGGAGTGTGGGGATTTGATAGGGAGATGGTGGGGGGGGGGGGGGGCTGGGCAGGCAGGGTTGTGGTTTGAGAGGGGTTGAATTTGGACTTATTTTATTTTCGGAAGAGACGTGGATGGGATTTCGAGGAGTGGTTGAGGTTGAGAGGTTGATTATGTTGTTTGGGGCGAGAGAGAGGGTAGTATTTTGGGGGTTAGCCAAGGTGGAAAAAGTTTTGTGGTTGGATTTTGATGGGCGTGGTATTTTGTCGAGCGGGATCTTTGGGGGTGGAATTTGGGGCGGATGGGGTAACGGTGAAGAGGGGGGTAAGATAGGGGGGGAAGAGGAGGTAGGGGTTATGTACGGGGGTGATTTTTCGTTCTGAATGTGGTCGTGAGAGGTTAGGCTGGCAGGGTGGGAATTGGTGGAGGTTGAGTGTTTAGCTGGGCTAATGATGGTGGGGGACTGACTGGTGAGCAGGTGTTCGGTATGCATGAGGGGGGGGAAATCACTTTGGTGGGGGTCATGCGTGAGGGGGGGATTAACGGCGCGTGTGGGAGGATCAGAGTGGTGAGGTATGAGTGATTTAGGAAACGAAATTTGTTGGTGGGACTGGGGAGGATTGGTGGGGGAAGAGTTAGGCATAGAACATGGGTTATTGGGGGAGGACTGATGTACTGATTTGTGGTTGTTAAAAGTACGAATTTGGGGAGTTTTGTCGGTGGCAGTGACGGTTTGTTTAGAGGTTATATGGGATTGGTGGGTTTGTCTGTCATGAGGGGGTGAGTCAAGTGTGGGGTTTTGAAGTTTTTTAGGGGTGTGAATTGTGGGGGGGGGGGGGTGGAAGGGAGCTACTGACGGAAAACTGTCACAAGGGACATTTTGTTGGTGGGGGAATAGCTGAGCATTTCTGGGGGCATGGGGGAAACATTGTTGGGTACATAGGTTGGCATTTTCCCTGGAAACATGGGTACATAAATATTTGGTAGAATGGTTTGTACATACATAAGAGTCTGTCCTGGAAACATTGGAGGATTGATCCTGGACAGATGGGGGTCTGGGTGATTGACAGGTAAATTGTGGGGATGGGGTGAGTAGGTCAGTTTGGAGAGATTGTTGCGGAAGAGATTTGTCTCGGACAACAATGGAATTTGGTAGGATGGATGAAGGAGACATTGATGGAGATTTTGGTTCTGGTGCTGGATTATGGGGCAGAGGTAGGTTGGTGAGCGGGGGTGTTACTGGAGGTGGATTCAAGAGCGGTTCGGGTAATGTTGGAGAGGGTGACAAGGGAGGGGGGGAATAGGAGGTAGGCGGAGCTGTAGCATTCTTGGTTGATGCGGGTGTTTGAAGGGGTTCACCGAGGTTGGGCATGTGGGGAGATGATGGTAGGGGGGTTGAGGTTGACAGTTTTGAGGGGGGGACAGGTGATGAATATGAGGAAGTGAGAGGCGTGACAGGTTGTTGAGGGATTGACGGGGGTGAAGGTTGGTCTTGGGTGACAGGGGCATGTGAGAGAGTGGAGCGGGGGCTCATTTTCTGACCAGCATTTTTTAGGGGTGACATTGAAAGAGAATTGGTTACGGTGGGGGTGACCATTTCTGCGTGCTGTGGTTTGTTGGCAGGCATAGAAAAAGGATGGGATTTATGGGGTAACACAATTGATGGAAGATTATCGTTGGTGGATGGCTGGGCAGGGGAAAATTTAGGGATGGTCAGAGAGGATAGAGGCAAGGAAGAGTGCACTGGGGTTGGACTTTAACCGGGAGTCATTTTGGAAGGGTGCACAGAGTTTTCTTTAGGGGGATGGAGGGACTTATTGATGATAGTGTTCAGTGGAGGAATACATTTACTTTCTTGGATAGGGGCTGAAGGGGTGGATAGGGGATTCATCGAACTGAGTTGGCATCTTTCTCTGATGGAGAGCATATGTTCTTAGAATGAGCCATACGGGTCGAGATGGCCGGTGATGTGGGGTGGGAGGATGTCTAACAATGCGGTGAATAAGAGTTAATTTTGTTGCTCGTCATCTTCAGAGCTATACGTGGTCCTCACGTATCTGTAGAGTTGTATGAGGGTCACATTGATATCCCCTTCATACTTGATCTCGTCGACTTTTATTATTTTTGGGGCGACGAGGGAACCCAAAAGTAGCCCTAAGGTCCGGATCACGAGGGATCGAAACTGGTTCCAAGTAAGCTTTGGCGTTACCTGTTCAACAATTTGGGAAACGGCTTTTCCCAACTGCATAATGTGCAATAATGCAACAGCGATTTTGTCGCGGTCATTTTGAAGTGCCACATCTAACACTGGCTTTACTATGTCTAAGTAAGTGGCGATATCATACGTGTTTACATCATACTTGGGAATGTGTGTGAGTGTAATAGCGAGCTGCCATTTTTGCGATGTTCCCATGCTTCTACTGTTCCAAACTTGCAATGTAATGCAACCTTTTATCCGAATCAAGAACCACCGCTGCCGCCAATGTTATGCCCTGCTTTTCTACAGGATTAACTTGGGTAATGTGAGTACTAACTGACTGGGTATAGAAGGTTGCATGCACAAAACAAGGTATGAGGAATAGAGAACACAAACGAAACACACGGTAACAAGACACACGATCACGTTTATTGATTTGCACACTTCTGAATACTCGTACAAGACAAATGATAGAATTGAACAACACTAGCATAAGTGGATCTGGATGGAGCCTAGTCTCCCACTTCCAACGTTCAGGTATTAATCTTCTGATCACTGGCTTTATTCACAAGTTATTATACTGGAGACCATCAATGTTACTTATAGATTCAAATTCACTGTTAGATTTATTACTGGTAGCTCTAGTGCACAAGTAGTAGTTCACAGACTAGATTAGACACGCGTATTTTAGAGCACGGGAATTCTAGTAACCTCAGGGGGTACTGATCTAAGTTTTATATTCTTATGGCAGAAACACATAGAACGCAAATCAGTGGGCGAACTTTAGATATCACTAGGGTTTCACTTCTAGGTAATAATATCTGGATATATGGGTAATTACGAGAGTTAATATCGCCTGTTAATTAATAAACACTGATACGCTTAGCACTTCCTAATGGAATGGTTATATATGAATTATACTGGGGCAAAGATATAGCCACTTCGTAGATATATTAATAAGTGAGTCTCTAAATAGTACTGTAACACTGTAGCACTAATAGAGTGAATCTTGGGTAGTATTTGATTGGTCTGGTCCTGGTTATCTTGCGTCCGTGATATTGGGGGCTAACGACTGGTTCCGCGGCCGTCCAGGTGGTCCATATGTAGGAAGTTCTCAAGTACATGGACAGGTCCTTCTATCTAGATCTGCCACGGAGTCTGCCGGTTCTGGAACTCAATTCTCAGCAATCAACAATGATAGAGCTCGAGGTCAACTCTGGTGACCAACCCTGGTTGGTGTCTATCTTTCAACTGATTTTACTGGGGACTGGAGCTTGGTTTATAGGCTCGGTTTTGGACCCTGTAGGCCATAGGGATCTCGAGTTTTGATGGACTTATTTGAGCTCTCAATTGATACGGGAACTAGGTAAGGTGGTGATTACTGTTGTGGCACATGGCTATATGGAGCCTTCATAATGGAATATAACTGAGCCTTAGTAAGAGGTACTATTTTGGCTATACTGGAAGTATTTAGGGGAGAGAGACTGGATCTACTTTGCGAGGAGGATTGGGACAGCTGTGATAGGAGCGTCTCTCTTAGATTGTTCAATCTTCATTCTATGGTATAGCTGAGGTGCTAATTTGGTTATCAGAGTATGCAAGAAAGGTTAATGGGTTATTGTGGGTTAATAGAGGTTAGTAAAGGTGTTAGTCATACATGGTTAGTTCATTGATAGGAAGAATTCCTGTGCTACCTGGCAATGACCCGGAAGTCAAAACAGGGGTCAGGTATACCTCCGCAGGGGTGGGGGTCTCCCTCCTCGGGTGGGTGAAAAGGGGGAGGTGCGCGTCCTCTCTCTGTGATGGTCGTCCGGGCGGCTGTGGCTGGGGGCTTGCCATATTACAGTGTTTGTAATAACCCTCTGTTTATGAGACAGATGTGGGTGTTCGTAATACTAAAACCGAAGGTGCCTTGACCAGCTGGTTTAATTGGTTGGGTTGTTAATTGCATGGTTTGTTGGATGTGGGGGAGACTGGGTTGCTAACTCTGCCACATTTATCTGGAAGTATGGCAATAGAAGTTAGTCACTGGCGAGGCGGCTAGCCTCGCACTGACGATCATTTGGTACAGGGTTGTGAATGGGTTGTGAGGGAATAGATGGCATGCAAAGGGTTAGTAAAGTTCTAATGGTGTTCCTTCCTACTGGGGGAAGGTAGGCTGGATAGGAGTATATATGCGAAAGGTTTGAGAATGTTAGTAACGGAAAAGTTAAGGATATTCAGGGGGTGTGGTGGAGAGGCTAGGTTAGGAGGGAGTGGAGGAGCGTGGGGGGTTAATGAGAGGGAGAGGGTTAAGGAGGGCTACGTGGAAGTTTGACCCTAAGGTCTCTGGGCGTAGGGGTGGCATTAGACTACAGTTGGTATCGTCGCCTGGGGGTTAATGACAGGGAAGGTATGTTAGCCAAACGCTACCGGGGGATGAGCAATATGGGGTGGTATATGAGTCTGGAAAGGATAGAATCATGTGGACTGTGGGGCTGTGGGGAAGAGGAGGTTAACTGTAGGTGTGTGCTTGACTGTGGATAAAAGTAGAGAAAAACATGGTGTATTATTACTCGTCAATACGAGGGGTTATGGACACTATTATTTGACACGATTTCTTGCTGATCTAGTTGTCCCTGGGAACTGCATTTTCTATGAAATATAGACCAAAGAAAGCGGCAGTTCGTAGGGGTACTTAGTTATTGTTTCGTGGTAGATATGTGTCGAGACAATGGTAAAAAAGGGTTATCTATACAATCTCTGGTTGGGGTAAGAATTAGAGTTACTGCATGGTGGCTAACATCTTCAGTTATTATCTCTGTCTAGGTCTTACAGGAATAATGGTTATATATACAATGGTGTACCTGTGGGTATCATAGTTCCTTATCAATTATGACATGGGGGTTAACATATTACTTCTCGGATGGAAGAACATACATAGATTTATGGGGGCGGTTGGTCTTCAGAAACTTAGTCTGGCAAGACAAGGTATTTTAGGTGGTTAACATATTACTTCTCGGATGGAAGAACATACATAGATTTATGGGGGCGGTTTGTCTTCAGAAACTTAGTCTGGCAAGACAGGGGTTAACATATTACTTCTCGGATGGAAGAACATACATAGATTTATGGGGGCGGTTGATCTTCAGAAACTTAGTCTGGCAAGACAGGGGTTAACATATTACTTCTCGGATGGAAGAACATACATAGATTTATGCCTGTCTGAACTGGTTGGCATTGGCTCAACCTAGGGACAGGGCATGGGTGTATTAAATTAAGGTGTATTCATGTTCATCATCATGTAGGTAGAGTCTGGCGGGTAAGAGGTGTAGGACACGAGGGGTAGTGGATACGCGAGGTGGGGGAGGGTTGTGAATTGTAAAGGGGTGGTTTGAGGCTAGGCGCCGCGCCGCTCGTGACCTAGGATAGTGACCCTTAATGCGCTGGACATAGGGGTGGCATTTCCCTACGATCGAACAGGTAGGGTGGTGTGTGCAGCGGGGCGTGAAGGATAAGCGGACAGGATGACCCAAAACAGGGTACCACTGAGCATAGGGTCACGAAGCAAAATAGAGTAGTGTGGATTGTGGATACGAAGGAGGTGATTGGAAGACGTATAACAATTGTGGAAAAGTAAATGGAAGAAATGAACACAATGGCGGATAAAAGATAATTAACCTAAGGATTGAATACATGCATGAATGACGACATTATAGCCATCGTCCTAATAAGATGATGAAACCTGGTTGGTATGCACGTGGCACAATACGACACAAGGATAGTGCCGCTATGTCGTATCAATACTGGTGGCATCTCCGGTTAATATTATATATACACTTAGTTACTAGAAGAACAAGGCAAGGGGGGGGGGGGACTGAGCACGGGGTACATATATCTATACTCGTCATGGAGAGAGAGAGATACGAGGTAGCTTTCCTGCATCTCTCCTGATAATCGTCTGCAGATTGGTCATAGTGAGTTTATCCGAATTAACAGGCCAAAATCAATACAATAACTGGCATAGGGTTATCGGGTGTATAGAGTCGTGGTTAAAGGTTGGGAATCTATAGTTAGTGGATAAAGCAACGGGAGGTTAGAGACATAGAATTGCTAGAATTGGGGGGGACTCTGATTGTTATATAACTAAATACAGGGCTGACGTAATCACGATCTGATTTGGTGTGAAATGGAAGCTAAGATGTCTTAGATCGCCTCGAACCTACACAATGAAAGTATTATAGTCTGTATGGTGGTTACATAATTAAATACATACTTAGGTGGTACATCAAGAATATCAGTGAGTAAAGTATTGTGGTTTGTATATTAGAAGACTGTGATTAAGAGACGTATAATATGTGGAATGAATTGAGAGGTAGAGAGAGACCAAATCGGGAATGGAAAAGGGGCCTGGGATCTCGTTGGGGATGGGAGTTTCGCTCTCAGGATTTTCGTTCCTGTGGCTCGTTAGGGTTGGAGGTTTCGCTCTCAGATTTTTCGTTCCTGTGGTATTTTAGGTGTCTTAAGATTGATGGATGTTTTGCAATTTCCGACAGGGTTCATTAAAAAAACAAAAAAGGAAACAAATGAAAAATACTTGAAAAATCGTCCCAGGTGTTAAACAGGATATTTACCGGGACGTCCCTAATATCATATTCTAGCAACTATTTGACTTATATTTAGCTTAGGAAGGACCTCTAGCAATATTTAGTCCGCAAACTATCTCGACCAACCCTTTTAACTACAACAGATCCTTCCTAAGCTGCATAATATCGTCTAAATTCCGCTGAAATGAAATATATCGCACGTCGCTGGTACTGGAAGGCGCCGTCGAACTGGTACATATTGGGAATATCCGGAGACCTATAGTTATACATTAGGAAATGACTGGGCCCTGACGGGCAGTGGAGAGTTGCCAGCGGTAGCCAGATTTGGGGAATTTTGTCAGAGCCTTAGAAAAATCGAGTCATGACTTCTTAGCGCGATTGTACATCATCGAAACGTCCTGTATTCTAAGTGAGATAGTTCGAAGCCTGTTCATTGCTGGAGGCCCTTTTGAAACTTAATAAAATCGTCTAATAGTAGCCAGAATAAAGTTGAAAGGACGTTATCGGAACTGTAAGGGGTTAAGTTCAATCTTGTTCGAGACTTTCCGTATTCTGTGATTTTATGCAAGCTATAAATATTCGGGTCAATATGTATTTTATGTCACGTATATCACTATACAGTATGTTATCTACAGTATATATTATCCTTTTTTGGTCAATATGTATTTTAGGTCACGTGTGGGATATATAGACCGTGGCATACTCAGTTAAACGTCGGCTGCTGATCAAAGGGTCGGCGGATCGAGCCCACACTGTCGAAATGTTATTGGTAGATGTCAAGCCCGGGCAACTTGACCTAGTGATTCGTGACAAATGCCTAATGTTAATGGCCACCCCTTCTCGGGAATAACGGCGTCTGGGGGAAAAAAAAAAATCCCGAATCTCCAGGGCAGCGCCGGGTACCTCAGCTACAGGTAGCACCAACGAACTTGACACTAATCTTGACCCCTTAACTTCTTATAACTCGAAATGAATGAAAGCAATCGGGCTGACGTTTCTATCATTTGGGAAGAGTCTACCAGGAAATAGGTGTGGATATTTACAGCCAGTGAGTTACAGAGAGGTCAGGGATCAAGATTATGGTAAAAATTTACCTATGGTCCCGTTAAAATATCCTCAAGTAACCTATTAAAAACTGTTCAGGGGACTGGTTAGAACTTGTAGGATGTTTAATTGAAGGTCGGAAATTAGTATTTACAGAGAAATAAAAGTATTAAAATGCGCCATGTCTTACGGGAGGGTCTGTATGCCGCCACATACGCGCGGCCCCACCCACTGCCCAAAATGTACAAATATTATATTAGATTAGATTAACCTAACCTAACCTAACCTAACCCTAATATAATAAAATATAACATAACATAACATTACCTGTGAAAGAGAGGGCAGGGACCCTGGGTGACCCATAGCGCATTTTAAGACTGTTATTTCTCAGTAAATACTGATTTCCGACATTCAATTAAACATCCTACAAGGGTAAGATCCTATGTAGCGGGAGTAACCGTATTTTACTTGCCCATTTACCTAAGAATCTTTATTTATATCCTCATATCTCTTAGTTATTTTCTTCACTTACCTCAACAATTCTAATCCCGATAGCTGCGGGGGGGGGGGGGGTATGCAATATATCAGGGAAAGAGAGGGGTTGAAACATGGCGATTAACTAGAATATAGCCATCTTGATTAACCAAGCCAAGACGTTGTGTATCCTTGATTGTGATTGGTTGTTGACTATCGTGACATCATCAGCCAAGGCGGGCCTCAGCGATAACGTCATTCCAGCCCTCGGCCAACATATCATTACACCCGCTTATTTTAACACTCGCTTAATTAATCTTACACCCGGTTAATTTTACATCAGCGGTGTACCTGTTTCACACAACGTGTATTATAAAGTCATTAGTGCACTGTGTAATTTGCATCTTGATATTCAGTGTTTCTATTTATCAATACTAATTAGTATTCACCCCCCCCCCCCCACCCCCGTATTTGGCTCGTGAACGGTAAGGTTAATCTGCGAGAGCGGTATCGTCCCAAGATGAACTGATATATTGGTAATTATAGGGAATAGGCTCGCACCCTTATTTTTCATGTTTTTTTCCTCCAGATTTTGAGAAATGAGTGTATTCATGGTCTTAGTTATAATGCCAATGTTGAATACACAATGGGTCGAGGGGGGGCTTTGCCCCCCCCCCCCCCCCCCCATGAATTATTGAAATCGTCATCTATGTTGCCAGCACGGGGTAAATATTGATTATACTGCATAAATAAGGCGTTTGTAAACAGTGAGGATGTCCGAAAGAGCTCTGAGATTGATTAGAATGGGCGTTTTTTCGGTCAATATTAAGGAGACAGACCACAGCTATTTTCAAGGATTTTATTTTTGTGGATTTGTTATTTATATGATTTATAAGGTTTCTATAATAAAATTTGTTCATGGAAATTAGGGTAAATATCAAGGAAACTGGCCATCTTTTATTTCGTGATTGTTTTTTGGGGGTTTTAGCTAGTTTTCATCATTATACAATGGTTGTCATTAATTAGAATCTCCGGAAAAAACTTTTTCCTCATTATCCAACAATCTTAAGATATGGCCCCCGATAGTGGGGAGGGCTATGAAGTACAGGGAAATTGAGGGGTAAAAGACGAAAATAATGGGTAATATTAGCGTAACCTAACAACCTTACCTAACCTAACCAAGTATTTTAGGTGGGGGCTGCCGTCCCCACACCCCCGCTGGTTTGGTATTTAATTAATAAAAGATTGACGGTCGCCAAAAGAGGTAATTATAAGAGTGAGAGAACTGGGTAAGATTTTAACGGTTTGACAGTTACAAGCCCCATCGATGTTTGTGTAGCCTATAGGTATGTTATATAATAGTCCTTCCCGTCGCAAATGTATTATAAGGGAGATATAGGGTAAAACACAGAGTCTTGTCTGCATAATGACAAGTCCTGTTTTACGGGATTTCTGCTTTATAGATTTTTTTTTTCCCTCCTACCTTACTCGGGGGACCTTACAGTTGCGCGATCAAGTGCTGCTTTGGTAATTGCGTACATTTTAGGTTAGTTTCTATCCACGTATTACTTTTAGATTAGGTTAGGTTAGGTTAGGTAAAACAACACTGTATATCAAAGAAAAAATGCAAAACAAAAAACACACATTCTAAAACTCGTGACTGTCACACCGTATCAATTTACCGAGAACTGTATTTCTTATTGCTAATCTGGCAACCTCTGCGTCATATGAGTCTGAAGGGGTTAAGTGGGCTAATAGTTAATCAACATGGCTAAATTGCAGATAGTGTTTCAACATCACTTTTTCTTTGATATAATTCATGCCCTCTGCACCTATATGGGTTATTATTGACGAGGTAAGTGAAGGAAATAAGTCTGTATTGAGGATATACATTAAAGATTCCGTGGTAAACGTAGCCTAGGTTTGGACCCAAATAACGACGGTATAAAACCCTTACCCTTGGTGTATTGGAGAATAATGGTCTGCAGCCAAATTAACACAATGCCGCTGGAAGCTCCGTTCGTAATCCCGTTAAATAGAAGATGTTGTAGGTGTTTTCATAAAGCAAAAACACTTCACTATTCATTGAACAACAGTTCCACCATTTCAAATATGGCCGACTGGCCAGACTCCGAGAGATTATAAACACCAAGGATAATAAATGAATCAATGTGACGTCGTAGAGGGATTGAGAAACAAAAGAGGCTCATTATATGGACTGACGTGTATTTCTACACCCGTTAAAATATCGCGAGAATTTGTGACGTGACCGTCTAGAGTCTAGACAGTGACGTACTCCCACAACAACCATTCATATGCCATCATCGCTCGTGACGTCACACCCAGTTTATTGACAAATAGAATATCAGTATACAACTCGACTCGCCGCCACTCGTCGTCCACCAGCTGAGCTGGGAAATTGTAGAAAGTGAGTCCACAGATACTCTGTAAACATTAATTTATTCAGTATATTTTCCACTTCTAACCATCTCCGACGTAACATTCATAATAGATATAAAAGTACAAACAAACAAAATTATACTGTAACTAGGCCAAATTCCTGAGATATCATTACTCCCGCTGCTACGCAGGATTATACCCATCCGGGACGCATATTTCCGAAGTCGAGACTAGTATATATCATAGGGGAAATTAGGACCAATCAGAGGCCGCAGTGGCAGTGACGTCACCCACAAGGGGAGGAGCCAGTCTGTCTGTCTCTCTCTCTCTCTCTCTCTCTCTGGGTGAGGAGCCTGCCTGCCTCTCGTTTGTTATCTCTCTCTCTGGTAAATAGAAGTAAGTCACCTAGTATAACAAGTTATCAATATTTATTTGCATAGTATCTGTCTAGATTAAATAAGCATCCAGAGTACAATATGTTATTCCCATTAATTATGGTTTTACTTGAAAAGCAATGAGTAAACAATGAAAATTTTGCGATTCTGGCATCTTTCGTCCCAAGACTGCCAGTTCTCCTTAGACAGTTAAATTGTTTCAAATAGTTCCTGTTTTATTTATCATTATCATTTAAATTTACATTCATGCACAACGTAAAAAAACTATAAATGGTCACTTTTCACTCTCTCTCTCCGCATATGTAATGATCTCATTCCAAGATTGATATGAAGGGAATAACAAAATTCACAATTATATCTCATCGTACATCTGGAATCACAGTCCAACCTTACAGGAGAGTGTAACCTTTATGCCAAATGTCTCACTTCATATCGTATGGTTTCTTTATGTTCAGCGCCTTTCACGATAAAAATCGTTAATATTAGAGAACAGGCTGATTGAACTCGTTTGTTTTGCTTAAAATCATTATTTGTTGTGTTCCCAGTGTCTTGATCAGGATTATTTGTAACATTGTGCTTTATTTAAAAATGACATATTATATTGGCTTAAAGTACCGAGGGCGGTACAATATTGTACCGCCCTGGATATAATGGGGTTAAGAGGTGTTCAAGTAGCCCTAACCACTACTGTACTTATATAAATATTCATTAACATTGTCACATCATAACATATCGACTACAATAAAAGTAATATTTAGCAAAATATAGAAATAGCTGTCATACATAAGAATAAAAGAAAATGGGAGTCTACAGAAAGTCGATTGGCTCACACCCAACCCTAATGGGGGACAATACAAAATTCGTCTGCTATTTTTCCCGCCTTTGGTTCACACCAACCTAAATTATTGCCATCGAGTGAATTGAATTTTAAAAATATCAGTCATCAAAATATCACTGGATTTCTATAGTCATGAATGTTACAGACATATTACTCTAACATTCTATTCAGTACATTGTCCAATATACAAAGTATTTATGATTAATAAAACATATTTGATTAGGCCCATAAAAAAAACATGGCAGTCATTCGAAAAATAGTCCTGTTAATATTTTAATAGATAGGTAGCCATGTCCTAAAATTAAAATGATATGTATAAAAACTCGAGATGAACTTATAAAATAATCGTCATTAGCCACTTTACTGGATATTAGATTATACAATTATAAACTAGTTTCAGATCTGGCAAGCGCATAATAAATTGATGCCAGTGTTCGCTACCCATAATAGTCATTATACGAAACTTCTCAGACATTAAACATCTCTTCTCCACTTAACTTACTTTGTTACTTTGTGCATCTATGTGCACATTAGCAGTAATGGTGGTAGATATTTGTTTCTCACGATGGAAATCTTAATATAATGTGGATTATAGTCTTAATAAAGGTAAAATTTTCAGTTATAGATTGTGTCGTGCGTGCGTGTGTGTGTGTGTGTGTATTCCAAGGTTGCCAGCGCACATCACATCTCCAAACTCGCCCAAAAGTAGCCCAATCACTTAATACCGCACAACAGACAATTTCAGCTATTTTAATCCTATCACACACATTTTCTGATATGTTTATCTTTAACAGCCATGCATGCATGATACTATGAGTTCCCCAAATATAACTAGGCCTAGTCCCATATAGCCTACTGTATGAGTAGTGGCCTACGTGTCACATCATTTAAATATTAATGAAATACCACATACATTATTATCACAATCATGCACTCATCAAATCTGCATCAATGTCCCAATCCCCCCTCACAAACAATCACTTAATTAGGCTATGCAGTCACCACCACATAGGCTACCATACATGTATAGTACAACCAACAGAAAGCCATGATGAACGTTTGTATGAAATGTAGCCTAGCTATAGGCTACTCAACACTCGATACCTCTACAACTTTAATCTTTTAGTATATAGAACCAGCCCAATTCCGCTTTCCTCAATGTTAGTTAGTTAGGATAATACTTCAGAGGCTATCCACCCCATCACACTGTAAATCAAGAATATATCGTTTGGAATGGAAACTCGCAAATCTACGCTTCTGAACGAATCCTAACTAGCCCAATGGTGCGAACAAAAGAAGACCTTGGCAACACTGTGTACGTATATCCCCGCCGCGGTCAGCTGACGACCTAAACAGTCGCCCGTGGAAAAGGCAGTGTTGTAATTTTTTTGTCATCATCTTTTTCGAATTTCCTGCATCTCCACGTATGTAATTTGCTGCCTCTGTGTTCTATGACATTCTGATTCACATTGATTGATTTCCTGTCACTGGTCTAATAAGAAATATAGCCGGTAACATATTTAGCTGCCCGATTTGATAGTGGATTATAAATTGGTAACTTAAAAGCGCACGATAGCTAGTTTTGTAGAAAAGAAACTATAGTGCGCAGGCGCAAACATTCAACCTGCCAAATTCTACAGCTACAGAATATAATACCGTATGTTCAGCCAATTTCTACTGAAACACGTATTTGTTAGTAACTAAAAAGGAAGTAAATACAATACTTCAATGAGTATTAAAATTTCGCCCAGCCTATCACACCACATTAGATGAAACTAAATTTCTTGTTCAATAAGCTGATATTTATGTATCAAATTATGTTAATTATTATATATTCACTGCATTAACGAGTATATAACCATCATATTATGAATCTAGTAAAAATATACTACACAACTATGTGTCATAGATAGTTGAGAACTGTATTAAACCTCTTATATCACGAAAACCATCAAAACACCTCAATGGTGTATCACACACGATAGTCATTTGAATAAGACCCCCAGCGCCATGTGGATTTTTAGTACGGTTTTTCCTCATTATAAGGCCTAAGTAGCCTATAGGCCTAGGCCCAACTCACTAACACGTATCGTATAATTATATAGCCTACTAATTAGCCTTTGGCTCTACCTTATGCACTTAAACCATTAACTATTTCATAACATTTGATGCTTAATATATTTTGTACTATCTGATAATGTTAATGTGTTAATGACATTTAAAATAAAGTAATGTATAGGCTATGTATATACTGTATATATAACCCTTTAGATATATGAGTGACTTAAGTTCCTTCTTGAAATTATCAGCACAGGTTCACTGCTTAAGTGTCACAGGAATCAATATAGTTCGCCAGTGAAATAATATTGTGCCTTCTAAAATTGTCAAGGAATTTCTGTCCATGGCTGTGCAATACGCGTAATACGGTAGGCTACTCTTATTTACTCATAACCATAACATAGCACAATCATAATGTATCCTTAATCGTAAGGTGTTAATGTAGTTAATATATGAAATAACTTGTTATACTAGGTGACTTACTTCTTCTATTTACCAGAGAGAGAGAGAAACCAAAGAGAGGCAGGCAGGCTCCTCACCCAGAGAGAGAGAGAGAGAGAGACAGACAGACTGGCTCCTCCCCTTGTGGGTGACGTCACTGCCACTGCGGCCTCTGATTGGTCCTAATTTCCCCTATGATATATACTAGTCTCGACTTCGGAAATATGCATCCGGGACATGATTTATTAGGCCGATTGTACACATTGTTTGATTATCAACTAACTATTTATCAGTCGGCCTTTACCGTGTCTATAAATACCGTTGTTTTTATGATTAACCCCTTCAGTACCGGTGCCGCCCTTTTAACTTGATTCTGGCTATTAGCAAGCGATTTTATTCATTTTTTTTTTTTTTTTTTTTTTTTTTTTTTTTTTTTAA
Organism: Paralithodes platypus; assembly: GCA_032716605.1. Taxonomy (NCBI): domain Eukaryota; kingdom Metazoa; phylum Arthropoda; class Malacostraca; order Decapoda; family Lithodidae; genus Paralithodes; species Paralithodes platypus. The sequence goes on along the minus strand of CM064491.1, from coordinate 34,009,739 downwards.
AGAGACAATGAACGGAGGAAGGAAAAACACAGATAAAACAAAAAGGTCCATGTGCCTAAAGGCATCCTCCATTCATAAAATGTTTGTAACAACTGGATTTAAACATTTGTAGATTGTAAGTTTGTGGAAAGCAATTCGAGGGAAGTGAATTCCAAAGAGTAGTAGCTCTGGGGATAAATGAATTCTGATAAGCAGAAGTTCTGCATTGTGGAGGAGAAAGTGTAAATTCATGGGCGCTCTCAGCTGCCCTAGTTCTACGGGGAAAGATGTGGAGAGGCGGCACAATTGAAGCAAGTTCCTCGGAACAATTGCTGTGAAAATATCTGTAGAATAATGCAAGGGATGCAACGTTTCTTCGTATGGCTAATGTAGGAAGGTCCTGTGTGATTGCAGGGTTATTGATTAATCTAATAGCTTTATTTTGAATTTTGTCCAACTGCCTCAATGCAACCACTCCACTTCCACCCCACAGAGGTGAACAGTAATCCGTCTGAGAGCGCACATGACTTTTATATATTACGGCCAACTGCTCGTCAGTGAAGAATTCTCGAACTCTGTACAGGAGTCCCAGTTTTTTAGAGGCATTCTTAGCAATGCTTCTAACATAATGTGTCCAGCTCAAGTTAGTAGTTAATGTTACACCGAGAATGTCAATACTAGGGGAAGTGGGAATATTTACATCATTAAAAAATATATGGGAGTCAGTGAGATTCTGTCGGTTAGAAAATTGAATGTACTTGGTTTTCTGTGCATTAAAGGAAACTAGATTCTCTTGTCCCCATTCATTAATTCTAGAAAGGTCCTGGTTCAGAGAAATTGCAGTGTTTATTTTTGAATTTATAAGATCGGGTTGGGTGAAAGAATTGGTAAATGTGAAGGAACTGTGTAGTGTTGAGTCATCTGCGTAGGAATGTATTGGATTATGAGTGGTAGATATGAGATCATTGATATGAATGAGGAACAGAGTTGGGGCCAAAACTGATCCCTGGGGAACACCAGCATTTATTGAGTGAAATTGAGAATAAAGGCCATCTACCATTACACGTATTTTTCTGTTATGAAGATAAAGAAGAAATTAGTGGAACTAATAATGCAAGGCCGTAGTGTGACATCTTCGACAATAAGGATTGATGCCAGACTCTATCAAATGCCTTTGATATATCCAGTGCTATTGTATGTGTTTCACCATGTTGGTCTGTAGCTTGGTTGATTTGATGCGTAAGAAGGCAAAGAATGTCTGCAGTTGATCGACATCGTCTAAAACCATATTGCCTATCACTGATTAATTTATTATTCTCCAGATGCTTAATTATGTGATTATTTAATATAATTTCAAAAACTTTGCCAAGAGTGGAAGTTATAGCTATTGGTCTGTAGTTTGATGGATCTGAAGAGGCACCTTTTTTAGGAACTGGATGGATGTTTGCTTCTTTCCAGGGTACTGGGAAGCATGAGGTATGAGTACACAGACGGAAAAATTTTGCCAATACAGGAGCGAGCACCAAGGAGCAACTCTTAAGCACCATTGGAGGAACTTCATCCGGACCAGGAGCCCCATCCACTGAGAGACTCCGCAAACCAGCCCTGACACGCCCGGCGTGGATCCCAAGTGAGGGAATTTCAGGCGAATCAAAATTAAGTACAGGGACATCCCGATCTACCCCATCCAAGGCTGAGTTGGTGGAGAAAACATCCGCAAGAAGGTCAGCTTTACCTCGTGGGTCACTCACAAGATTGCCAGTCGGAGACCCCAATGGTGGAATGGATGAAGCAGCAGCGAAGTTGGACTCAAATGAGCCAAGAGTAGACCAAAATACCTTGTCATCATTTGGACCATCCAGAAGTCCATCCGCCTGCTTATGGAGAAAGTTTGACCCAGTTAGGCCCAATACAGCTTTGGCACGACCTCTGACGTTTCCAAAGCAACTAAAGGCTTCATGCGCTCTTGATCCCGTGTATGCACCGCAGGCCACCGCCCCCTGCTCAGCCACTCCAGCACAACCATGGTCAAACCACCCAGGTGAACCAGATCCCCCACTGCACCCTTGATGAGGAATAAAAGTTTCCATTCCAATCCCCACAAAATCCTGCATGCGGCCCAAGGTGGAGCGCGCATCAATAGAAAAGAAAGAGGTCCAGGGAACATCAACAAAGAAACCCCGAAGACCCCCCCAGTCTGCCCCATCGCAACGCCATTCAGTCACCAAAACAGGTTCAGAGTGGGAAGGTGTGGCAAGTGACAGACAGGCGGCCCGCATCAGACAGCGATCAGAAGATCCAAGCGGGGACCCCACTGCAACATCACAACCTTCCGAATTGGTTGCCAAAAACAAGTCCAGCAGGCGGGAACCATGATCAGGACCATCCGGCACACGGGTGGGCCGGTTGACTAGCCGAATGAGACCAAATGAGTCTGCAAACAGCTCACACCCAAGACCAGCACCACCAGCCCCGGCTGAATGAGTGAGCCATTCAACACTATGGACACCAAAATCACCCAACACAGCGACCCCAGAAGAAGCATTCAAGTTGAGGACACCGAGCTGTGAGGACAGAGAACCAAAAAGACCCCGCTCCGGAGTTAAAAAAAGGGCATCCGACAATTGCCGAATTGCGAGTTTCGTTCTATAAGGAAGTTGGCTGCATCTTCTCTGATCATTTTGGCTACAGGTCTGCTGTAGTCTAATAGATCAATATCTGCAGTTATGCTTTTCAGGTTAGAAAAGTCCAGTTGTTTGTATGTTTCTTCCTGTCTTTGTATTTCTTGTTCTTGTTCCTGTTTGGTTCTCAATCTTGTATGTTTCGGGGAGGGAGGTGAAGGAGGAGTTGTTGTAGTTTCTTCTTCCTCTTTGTAATCTTCATCTTCTTCTTCTTGTTCATCTTCCGCCTCGTATTCTGCAAGATTAACTTCTTCATCAGCTTCTTCTGCTTCTTCTTGGATGATGGGTGTGTGTTCCTTTCTTGATGTTTTCTTATTTCTACTATACTTTGTAGAAGGCTGCAGAGCGTCAATAGGGATCTTGATTTTTGGCAGATTATTGTAGTCAAGTAGCAGTGGAATCATACGGCTCAGTTGATGTTTGTTGGCTCCAGAAAGTGTCACTGCAGTTTGAACACATGCATAAATTTTTGCATTAATGTCGTGTTCTACATTTCTGCTGTGTTCTTTCTTGGAAACTTTGACGATAGATCCTTTTGTTCTGCTGCCAGTTGGTCCCGTGACTTCGTATGCTTCTTGTCCTTTCCTTCCTCCTCTGACAATGAACTCGACTTTTTCGCCATTTTCCAGGGATTTTTTAGTGTTCTGATGATGTTTAACTCCTGAAAAATGGACAAATATGTCTTGTTCATTGTCATCACGAGTTATGTAGCCAAAACCACGTTTATGGTTGTACCACTTCACAGTCCCGATGATTTTGGTGTTAATGGTGTCTCAAGTTCAGTAGCGGTCTGCTTTGTACGGGCCATGTTTAAGAATCAGGTGAGGTTGGTGGTATACCTAAGGAAGTTGGAGCTGTAGACAAAAATATTTAACAAAATTTACTGCTAAAATACGGTCGTAGTACATATATAAATACATAAAACCCAATTCAACATACCATTTATCCATCAGAAACGTACGTGGGATTAATAAAAGGGACATGAAAAATGTACTAAAGCTCAGTGATAGCGAAAGAACTTACAAATGGTTTCAAATTAGATAAATTTCGTTTCAGAAAAGATATAGGCAAATATTGGTTTGGTAACAGAGTTGTAGATGGGTGGAATAGGCTACCAAGTGATATAGTGGGATCAAGAACGATAGGGAGCTTAAAGATAAAATTAGATAGGCATATGGACGAGAAGGGTTGGGTGTGAGGGGGATCTACCAGGTGTGGGCCAATCGGCGCTCAGCAGACCCCCGCAATCTTT